>ML778868.1:287658-347474 GCA_009831015.1 Picea engelmannii | reverse complement strand
CAGTTGTCACTGTGCTTAAATTTTTTTATGCCTATTAAAACATTATTAATCTTCTCCAAGTGATCATCAAGATTATGTAAGTCATGAATAACATAAATAGTAAACATCAATCACACATATAATATACACAGAGACAAATATTCATGAGGAAACCCATAAAGGTAGAAAACCTCTTCTTCTTTGAATGATAGGCAGTACTCTCATGTGACCACATGATTGCGAGCGTGACCAAAGGTGGTTTGAGGGAAATCCACTTTTCGCCACGCAATTCACTACAGAGCTCCATGTATGCCTTTGGCAATACCGTGGTTTTGATTGCGGCCTTCTCACGAAAAAATAAGACCCGAGCATGTTCTGACCCCACAATGTGATGGGACCGTCGATCTCACGATCTTGACGGTGCTCCTGAACTGACGGTTCTTAACTGTCCTTTCAAGTTCTGCGGATCAAATCTAACCTTCCTAAATCAACAAATGTGATTTATTTCATGATTCGGGCTCCATGAGTTTCAAATATCAAACACTACTTTCCTCCGTACGTCAATCTTCCAGAGTCGATGATCCGCGGACACATATCCTTCTAAATCGATGGCTCAGCCTCTACTTCAAGAATTTGACCTTTCAACCAGATCAACGGTTCTGTGGCCCCTTACTCAATTCAACGGTTGAGATCTCCTTCGCTACTCCGAGCTTCAACGATTTCAATTCTCAACCTTCACGCTCTCCTAGAATGCTTTTAGTCGTAGTCCATAGATTCCTGCCACGTGTCCTCCTCAAATCAACAGTCCTCATTCACTTTGGGACTTT
The DNA here is from genome assembly GCA_009831015.1 of Picea engelmannii. Lineage (NCBI taxonomy): Eukaryota > Viridiplantae > Streptophyta > Pinopsida > Pinales > Pinaceae > Picea > Picea engelmannii. The sequence goes on along the minus strand of ML778868.1, from coordinate 346,668 downwards.
AGATCTTTTGTCATTTGTTGGTGGTGAAACTCCCGAAGTAAATCTCCCGGAGTGACATAACATTACAGACGTCACCTGTTGACCTGGCATGGGCCAAGTGGTTTCCACGTGTCACTCGTTGATGTGGTTTGCCACATGTCCTTTTTGACGTGGTCTGCCACATGTCCTTGTTGACATGGTTTGTCACATGTCCTTGCTGACATGGTTTGGCACATGTTCTTGAATCAGATGGTTGAGGCTTACTTCGGGTATTTATTTAGAGTCCACAGATTTACACCACGTCTCTTTTGGATTAGATGACCCAGATCCACTTCAGATGATCTGACGCTTGAGATTTACTCTGGATGATCTGATGATTGATATTTACTTTGGATGATCCGACGATCAAGAATTTATTTTGGCTCTCCAACTCTTCGGGCTTCGGGAATTTCAAATATCAAATTGAAACTCTCAAAGTGATTTCTCCAGAGCTCACGATCCGTCACCATGTATCTCTCTAGATATGATAGTTTAAATTTAATCTGGCTCTCTGGCTCTCCAGGCTTCGAGGATTTCAAATCTCAAACTGAAAAATATTGAAGTGAGATTTTTTCGGAGCATAATCTCCTCACATATTTAGACCTGAAATGAATGATGTTTGTTTGATCAAGATCTTAGATTGATGACTCGATCTATATGCGATGCATCTTTGTCTTGGATTAAATCCAACAACTCTCCATCTTTCCTTATCCCATCCTTCCATTTATTTCGATCCGATGGCTGACGGAAATTCAGGTGATCAAGATCTCAGATCTCAACCCTTTCTTATCCTATCCTTCCACTTAAATCAATCCGATGGTCGTGAAGACTTTCAAAGCATATCCACGATCAAGGATTTTATCCTGATCACATTTCTGTACTGTGCTTTCCCTTCTGAGCTTTTATCTCTGCATACTGTTTGCTTCTCCCCCCGAGCTTATGATTTTCCTATTTTTCATCATCGATGTTGTTCTTTCCATCAATGACAAGCACACGCTTCCTGCAAAACATGCTAACAATCTACCCCTTTGGCATTGATGGCAACCATGAAAGGCTACACTATTTTGCGTAGACCTCCAACTGTAGCATCTAGACCACACCTTTTCTCCCCCTTTGACATCAATGTCAAAGAAACATGCTCCCCCTGTTGCAGTACTTTTTCGGAGGTATCAGATATTCAACTAACACATACTCCCCCTAACAGGATGGACTCTCTTAGGTGAGAGAAGGGATGACACCCAACTTCCGACGGAGATATTCCAATGGTGTCATGGCTAGGGGTTTAGATGTCTGCAATTTGTTCTGTGGAAGGAATATAATTTAGCTAAACAACTCTGTTTGTAACCTGCTCTTTGATAAAATGATACTTTATTGGTATATGCTTCATTTTTGAATGGAGAACAAGATTCTTTGAGACACTAATGGCACTGGTGTTATCACAGTGAAGTGGAATGGGATCAATATAAGTTACCTTCAAATCTGCAAGATTTTGTATCATCCATAAGATCTCAGTGCAACAGGTAGCAGTAGCAATGTACTCTACCTCTGTAGTTGATAATGAAATAGATACCTTCTTCTTACTAAGCCATGCTACTAATGAATCACCTAAGAAGAATGTGCCTCCACTGGTTCTCTTTCTCTCATCCAAACAGTTTTCCCAACCAACATTTGAATATACAGTTAATTGAAAATTCTGATTTCTAGGATACCAAAGACCATAATTCATTGTACCCTTCAAATATTTGAATATCCTCTTGATAGCTGCTAAATTACTTTGTTTAGGAGCAGACTGATAACAAACTACCATTCCAACATCTTGCATTATATCAGGACGAGATGTTGTGATGTACAAAAGACTGCATATCATTGATCGATATGTTCTTTCTTGAACCCTTTGTCCTATAGAAATTTGTCCAGTCTATAATACTAGGCTTATGGTGCCTGTTTTAGTCCATATAATGCCTTTTTCAACTTACAGACATAGTCAGGATTATATGTCAGTGAAAATCCTTCAGGTTGCTCCACATATACTTCTTCTTCTAGATCTCCATTAAGAAATGCTGACTTAACATCCATATGATATACTTTAAAGTTCTTATGATACACATAGGCAAGAAATATTCTGATGGCTTCCAATCTTGCCACTGGTGTAAATGTTTCATCAAAATCCCGTCCTTCAACTTGTGCATACCCCTTATAGACCAATATGTCTTTATTCTTAACAATTTGTCCTTGTTCATTCATTTTATTCTTAAACACCCATTTGGAGCCAATTACATTCTTATCTGCGGGTATGGGAATAAGCTCCTAAGTATTTTTCTTCTCAATTTGATCCAGTTCCTCAGTCATTGATTTTAACCAGTTTACATTGTCACTGGCTTCATTAAAGTTCTTGGGTTCCACCATGGATATGAAGGCTATATGTGATTGCTCGGTGTCTTTGATTATACTTCTCCTGGTTTGTACACCTTTGTCTTTTTCACCAATTATTTGACTTGCAGGATGATTCTTTTGAGTAATTCTAGAGGGAGGATTTGATGTTGTCTGCTGATTTGAGTCTGCTTGAGTATTTGTATCTTCATATGACTTAGAGTCTTCTCTTTCTTATTCTTGGACCTGTTCATATTCAACTATATCCTTTGTTGTTGATTCATCACTGCTTACATCTCGTACCGAGATTTCTTCATCAACTTTTGTGTCAATACAATCAACCAATTTATGTAGCCTCTTATTATAGCATCTGTATCCTTTACTATTTGTAGCATACCCTAAGAAGATACTTTCATCAACCTTGTCATCATATTTACCAAGATTTTCATCATTATTCTTGATATAACACTTACTCCCAAAGACTTTAAAATTCTTGATTGAAGCAGGTCTTCCAAACCATAGTTCATAAGGATTCTTGTCACTTTGTGGCCTGGGATGAGCTTTGTTAAGAACATGTACAACTTTATGAATTTTTTCTACCCAATATGTTTGAGAAATATTCTTTTCATTCATCATTGATCTTTCCATCTGTTGAACTGATCTATTCTACCTCTCAACTACTCCATTTTTCCGTGGAGTCCTTGGAATAGTATACTCTCTTTTGATCCCATGTTAATCACAAAAATATTTGAAGTCTCTTGAACTAAACTCTCCTCCTCTATCAGACCTTACAACCTTCAGTCTTTTTCTTGTTTGATTCTCATTCAGAGCATTAAACACTTTGAATTTTTCAAATTCTTCAGATTTTTCTTTCAGAAAGGCAACCCATGTAAGTCTAGAATAATCATCAATAATCAACATGAAATAATTTTGGTTTCCTGTACCTTCCTTCCTTGATGGTCCACATAAATCCATATGTACTAATTGAAGAGGTTTCTCTGTTGATGAAAAGTTCTTAGATTTAAACTGTGTCCGAGTGAACTTTCCTATTTTACAAGGTTTGCATACAAAATCATATGGCTTTCATATTTTTGGAAGATCTTTTACTGCCCCATTGTTTCTAAGTTTGATTAGATGATCAAAATTTAGGTGTCCAAGCCCCCTATGCCATAACCATATTTCATCATACTTTCTTAAGTGACATTCTTCTTTTTCTTCTTTCAAAACATAGACATTCTTTTCTGTTCTTATGCCTTTTGCAATCAACTGTCCTGAATTCACAGATTGTATTTTGCAATCTTTAGAAGTGAAAACAACTTTACATCCTCTGTCACAAACTTGACTAACACTAATAATATTATGTTTCAGACCATCTACAAACAACACATATTGAGATTTCCCTTTGCCATTACTTAGACTTACCATTCCTTTACCTTTGATTTTTCCTGGTGCATCATTTCCAAAGGTTACATTTCCTAATTTGCTTTCACTTAGAGACAAAAAATTAGTTTTGTTTCCAATCATATGTTTGGAACATCCACTGCCAATATACCAGGGGTTCTTTTGTCTTTGAGATGAAATTACTAGACCACATTTTTCACTATCTTTCTTTTTTCATGTGCGGACATTTCTAGCTAAGGGTTTTAGCTTGGATCTGCTTTGTAGTTCTTCAGATGGCAATTTGCAGCTTTGTGGCCGAAGTTATGAAAATTATAGCATTCAAGCTCATTGTTCAATAGGTCAAAGTGATTGTTGCAACTTTGTCTACTCATTGGCTGTTTAGTTCTATGTTGCAAAGATTGTTTATTTCTTGATCTCCTCAGTTGCATGTCTCTAAACTTAATTTGCAATTTTCAATCTTATGACCAAAATTAGAGTAGTAAAAATAGTAACCATGGAAGAAATTTTGGTACCTGAAGGATGGCCTTCTTCTTGGAATTTGTTGCTCCATCTTCTGCTATCTTTTTTTTTGATTAGGGATCATCTTGTCTTTATTAGCTTTTGGTGGCAGAGTACTCACATGGTCTGATTGTCTGCTGACTTGGAACTTGATCATCTTTACTGGCTCTTTTCTTTCCGTCTATTTTCTTCTTGAACCACTTCCATAGCCTAAACCATTATTCAACAAAGGAGATCTATGTTTTCTCAGAATGTCGTTTAGTTCTGCTGAGGCTTTAATGCTTGGAATATTTTGGAGATACAATGCTTTAAACTTATCCATCTCCTTTCTAGTTTTTACTACCTCTTCTTCCAAGGCTTCACATATTGCTTTCTTCTCTGATAATTGTTGTTTCAGAATGTCCTCTATTTTCTTTTCCTCTTCTAATTCCACTTTTAGCAGGGTGAAGTCTTTATCATGTTTTTTACTGTCTTTCTCGAACTACATCAACAATTGTTTTTGATTTTTCTTCTTAAATATGAGTCTAGCAAATTCTTATAGGGCACTGATCAGTTCTCCTTCCAGGTCAACCATAACTTCTTCATCATTAACATCACTTTCTGTGATTTTATTATCATAATATTCTTTGGCCATAAGCATAAATTATTTAACCTTATCCTCACAAGAAGAATCACTATCTGTGTCTCCTGAAGAGTCATCAATGTTTACACATAAAATTTTCTTTTTACCAAATATCTTGGATTTGTACTTCTCTTCACCTTCAAGGTTCTGGTCCTTCTTCTTGTGTGGACACTTATATGAAAAGTGACCTATCTTTCCATAGTTAAAACATTTGAAGGGAAACTTGCCTTGGTACTTGCCTGATCCTTTCTTTATTCTTCTCACAAATTTTGCTTCAATTTCATTAGGCTTAGAATCCTCATTCTTATCTGCTTTAAATGGTGATTCTCTAGAGGTAGGTTTATCTTTACTAATCCTCATTTCATAATCAATTAGAGTTCCTAGAAGTTGATCAATAGACAAAATCTTAAGATCATTCAGTTCTTCTATTACAGGAGCTTTTGGATTAAATCTATTAGGCATAGATCTTAAAATCTTCTAAACTAAAAAAGTGTCTTCAATCTTATCACCAAGACCCTTCATGAAATTCACAAGATCCTCAACTCTTAAGAAATATTTACTAAATGTTTCATCCTCATTCATCTTTAGTTGTTCAAATTTCAATCTATATGTTTGAAGTTTGGCATCTTTTACTTTCTCATTTCCTTCATAACTGCTAATGAGTTTATCCCACATCTCTTTGGCAGAATCAAGATGCATTACCTTTATAAATTCAACTTCAACAAACCCACTCAAGATAACATTCATTTCCTTTGCATTGAAGCTAAATTCTAACTTATCATCTTTGGAAGATAGCACAACAGGTTTTGTATATCCAGTCTCTACAACATCCCAAACATCAACACCTAAGGACATAATGTATGTTCTCATTCTAACCTTCCAGAAAGAAAAATTTGATCCATCAAACATAGGAGGATTATTGGTTGAAGTTCCTTCATGATTTGTCATGTTTAAGCTTATTGATCTACCTTTAGCTAAAAGGAACCCACTCTGATACCATTTGTTGAAATTACTAAGACAACTGAGAGGGGGGGTGAATCAGTTGTCACTGTGCTTAAACAATTTTATGCCTATTAAAATATTATTAATATTCTCCAAGTGATCATCAAGATTATGCAAGTCATGAACAACAGAAATAGTAAACATCAATCACACATATAATATACACAGAGACAAATATTCATGAGGAAACCCATAAAGGGAAAAAACCTCTTCTTCTTCGAATGATAGGCAGTCGTTTTATGTTCTGTACATCATATATATTTGAGCACCAACTCAGTGTGAGGCTACCACCTATGTTTTACAAGATGCAACTTGCTGAGGGAACCAAATCTCTAGTTTCTCTAGCACCCACTAGAAGGAAGCACTGACTCCCCGAGTGTTCTAGCACAAACTGGATGGAAGCACCAACTTCCTGTCACACAGGCACCAACCTGTATAATAGAGAACAATAGTTCTCCCTTGCACCACCCTACCACCCTGGTTTTTCTGGATGCAACTAGATGGAAGCTACAACTCCCTGTGTTCAAGCACCCACTTGAAACTCTAAGGACAACAGTCCTCCTTGACACCACACTAACACCCTGAAATAGAAATCTTTGCTTGCTGAAATTTATTACAGTGATACAGTATTTATCAATGGCTTACTAGTCTCATCACTGTTCTGCTACACTGCTCTTCTCTACTTGCATCGATGTCTTCCTGCTCACATCTTCTTGCGCATAAGTTCTCGTACAGTCTGTTGTTTTCACCATTTTTTCTCTGTCCAACTTATGTTCTTCATTTTTTCATTTTCTCCCTCAGTTCATGCTCTGATATTCATTTCTTACAGTTCAACTACTTTATACAAAGAAACAACAACCTCTCTCTACCATGACATTTTTCTTTTATTCCTTCTCTTATCATCTGTTACATTTCACATCTCCAACAATCAAGTTGAGAATCTCAAAAACGCTCAGAAATCATGATTCCAACGCTCAGGAAAAATGATTCAACTGCTCAGGAACAATGATTCAACCACTCAGGAGCAATGATTCAATTAGGGTAACTAAATCATAACTGATCAAGAAATCACGAGATGAAAAAAAAACCCTTCGATCAGATTCCGTTTGATCAAGGCTGTTGGATTATACACCCAAATGCTTTTTGATTTTTTAATGCGTAACCTTCGATGTGGAGCCTAGAAGTGCTAGCTCCTTCCTCAATATTTCGTTGATGTGACCTTGGGTGATGCTCTCATGTGACCACGTGATTGCGGGCATGACCAAAGGTAGTTTGAGGGCAATCCTCTTTTCTCCCCCCAATTCACTACAAATATCCACGTATTCCTTTGGCGGTACCGTGGTTTTGATTGCATCCCGCTCATGAAAAATTAAGACCCAGGCATGTTCTGACGCCGCAATGAGATGAGACTGTCAATCTCATGATCTTGACAGTGCTCCTAAACTGACGGTTCATATATGTCCTTTCAAGTTCTGCGGATCAGATCTAACCTTCCTAAATCAACGACTGTGATTTACTTCGTGATCTGGGCTCTAGGAGTTTCAAATCTCAAACCCTACTTTCCTCCATACGTCAATATTCCAGAGTTGATGATCCCCAGACACCTGTCCTTCTTAATAGATATCTCAACCTCTACTTCGGGAATTTGTCATTTCAACCAGATCAACGGTTTTGCGTCCCCTTACTTGATTCAACGGTCAATATCTCCTTCGCTACTCCGGTCTTCAACGATTTCAATTCTCAACCTTCACGCTCTCCCATAACGCTTTTAGTCGGAGTCCACAGATTCCTGCCAGGTGTCTTCCTCAAATCAATAGTCCTCGTTCACTTCAAGACTTAAGATCTTTTGTCATTTGTTGGTGGTGAAACTCCTGAATTAAATCTCTTGGAGTGATGTAACATTACACACGTCACCTGTTGACCTAGCATAGGCCGAGTGGTTTCCATGTGTCACTCACTGATGTGGTCTACCACATGTCCTTGCTGACATGGTCTACCACATGTCCTTGCTAACATGGTCCACCACATTTCCTTGCTGACGTGGTCTGCCACATGTCCTTGAATCAGACGATTGAGGCTTACTTTGGGTATTTACCTGGATTCCAAAAATTTACGCCATGTCTCTTTTGGATCAGACAACCCAGATCCACTTTAGATGATCCAATGCTTGAGATTTACTCTGGACGATATGACGACTGATATTTACTTCAGATGATCCGACGGTCGAGAATTTATTTCGGCTCTTCGGGCTTCGGGAATTTCAAATCTCAAACTGAAACTCTCGAAGTGATTTCTCTAGAGTTCATGATCCATCGCCACGTATCCCTCTAGATTTGGTGGTTGAAATTTACTTCGGCTCTCCGGGCTTCAGGGATTTTAAATCTTAAAATGAAAAATCTTGAAGTGAGATTTTTCTGGAGCGTAACCTCCTCACATTTTTAGACTCGAAATGGATGATGTTAGTTTGATCAAGATCTTATATTGATGTCTCTATCTGTCTATGATGCATATTTGCCTTGGATTAAATCCAACGACTCTCCATATTTGCTTATCCTATCCTTCCATTTATTTCGATCCGAAGGATGACGAAAATTTGGGTGATCGAGATCTCAGATCTGAGCCCTTGCTTACCCTGTCCTTCCACTTAAATAAATCCGACGGTCATGAAGACTCTCGAAGAAGATCCATGATCAAGGATTTGATCCTGATCACGTTTCTGTATTGCGCTTTCCCTTATGAGCTTTGATCTCTACATACTATTCGCTTCTCCTCCTAAGCTTATGATTTTCTTGTTTGCCATCATTGTTGTTGTTCTTTCCATCAATGGAAAGCACACGCTTCCTATAAAACATGCCAAAATATAGGTCATAAGTTTTGAGTGTTAGGATGGTTGTCATTAACTTAGGTTTAGTTTAAAAATAAATGAAGTTTGTTTAACCTTGGTTGAAGTCTTAAGGTCATTTCATTAGACATCATGAAAAAGGAAATAAAAACTCCCATGAGTCACACCATTGGTTTTCACGTCATTACCATGCCATGTCATAGCTCCAAGATTTACACAAAGTCTCCTTTGTCACCTTCTATCTATTTAATTGTCAAATCAAATTTGATCTATGCACTGCCAACTCACTAGGAGAGTTCACAACGTACTCAAAGTACTCCATGCATTCACTTACCATCATTGCATTTATGGATCGTGCCAAAAGGATTTTATAGTTTCAAGAGCCTATTTTTAACCAATTTTCAGGGATTATGTCATCATATTTCCTCACAGTCTCCTCGAAGTATGCAATTCTTGTTTGAAATAGGCGTTGTGAATTGGCGTTGCAGACTTGTTGAAGAGGAGCATTGAGGTTGGAAAACTTACAGACACCCTTGTGTAAATTCAAAGATACCAACATCAAACCTAGGACCACTAGGTACTCCATGAGAGTTTTCATCTTGCTTGAGGGTTGATAAAGGGGTTTTGGCTGGCTTTCCTATTGGTGCTGCGAACTGTCCCATTCATTTTGCTGAGAGATTTCAAAATCATTTCCATTATGCTATGAACCTTGCTCATTAAACCAGATCACCTCTATACTTCAGCCATCTTTCCCATAGTTCATATTTCATCTTCTTCACTTATTTTCCCCAGGCGTTGTGAACCCTATGTTCCAGGCACTGTGAAAAGGGCGTTTTGAACCCTCTGTTCCAGCGTTATTAAAACCCCATTTTCTGCATCTTTACAAGCTCAAATTTTGAAGGATAAGTCTGAACCCCTCCTAATATTGAATTATGTGTTCGATAAGTTGTTGAACCATTTTCAAGAGATTGCATGCATTATCATGTTGATCAACTAATATTTGAATTAATGATAAAACCCTGTTTAAGATGAGAATTTTCTTGCACTTCATTTATTTTCAACTCCCAGTTGCCATTCATCATTATTTCTAATTGAAGGAGTATGTTCTCTTTACCTCTTGTATATGGAATAAAATCCATGAAACACTGTTTAATGCCAGCCTATTGAAAATATTTTTTTCATCAAATACCCTAATCTCATGTTTTCCTTCTTTTTACACATATAGCTGTCGTTAAAACTCACAGAAAATACATTCTTCAGCAACAATTATGGACAATGAAAAACACAAGAAGACTCATAAGGGAGATGAAATTGTAAGGACAGATCCCTATGACATGCAATTTCTTGATTCTAAACCTTTGATCAGAGAAGCCTTTCAAAGAGTAGGTTGCATTAATTTCTATCAAAAAATGCAGAGGGAGTATCCAGAGGTAGCCAAAGAATTTGTACTCAACTTCAATGGGACCAAAAATAGGGTGGGGATGTTAGAATTTGAAGTCTCAGAACTATCCATCTCTGTTGCAATAGAGATACCCAACATTGGAGAAAAGTGGTTCAAGGCAATCTCATTAAATGCTTCATTTTCCAAGGAATTCCTTAAGCCAGAGTGTCAGGGAGACAATTTGTCCAAAGGGATACCTAGAAGCCCCATGCTTCAAGGTTTTGATAAGATGCTGAAGTTTATTCAAAGCTATTTTACCTGTGAGGGAAGATTTAACATGGTATATCAATATCACATCAGGCTGATATTACACTTCATAGGGAAAGCAACAATGAATCTCCCTTTTTACCTCTTTAGAAGCATTGGTAAGATGGTTGATAGAGTTCAAGCCAAATATAAGAAAGTAGACACAAATGTCTTTCACTATGGCCTTATTAAAATGTTGGTGATGGAAGAGTTGAGAAAAACAAACACTGATTGGGAAAAATTCCTCACTGCATCACACTTTCAACTGAATGTTTCCCCCACTCCACAGTCTAAGATACAAAGCCCTACTCCTGTGGAGAGGACTGTTTGTTCAGAGGTTAGCATGAGGAAAATGGGTTCTATAACTGATAAATATGATAAAGCAACAAATGAAATAGAAACAGGAGGAACTTCACAACCTTCATACATGGGAGCTTCACCCTTGGCAGATCCCACTCCTAAGGAGGTTCCTTCAAGTAAATCCATGGGCCTGATAGGAATAAATCTTGTGTTTCCTTCACCCATTGCTCCATACAAGGTTAAGCCCAATAGGCCTTTTACTAGAGAAACGACCAATTTTGGGGCACTTGAGACAATTTTGGGATGTTTTGATTATTTATCAAATCAAACGAGCCACTTCAGGAAAGTTTGCAGTGCTTGGCACTGCGAACTGGGTGATACATAGTGTCATTGCAAAATCATGTTTTGGAGTTTTTGGAGGGAGTAACAACCACCAAGTGTGGAGATGGATGCATGTTATTTGTTTAATGATTAGTTGCGAGCTAGGAGGCCACCTTCCAAAGGAACATGCACTCAAAGAGACACTTCATCAATCTTTAAAATCACGTTGCAAACGTTGCCAACATTAGCCTAGAATATAGCATTCTATTTTCTTTCTATTGCACACATGTAGCCATGCCACCCTAGTTGCAGGAATCCTATGAGGAGGATGCAATTTGAATTCTAATGCTGTCAATATTAGTCTAGGCTATTAAAAGGGCAATTTGATATTGAGGAGGGGTTTGAATGGTGGAGGAGAGGACTCATTTTTATATTGTTTTTATAATATGTTGACCTCCTATTGTATGGAACAGACTTAATAATATTTGGATAATGGAAAACATACCTTTTTCTTATTCATTCTCTTCTATCTTACTTTGATTTTAATTTATTGAATGATTCAGTTGGATAATTGCATCTGTGTTGCAATTGAGGACCTATTGTAATACTGCTTGCAAAATATCAAAGTTTTCCTCTTTGATTTTGAGAAGTTCTTATGTCAAAGAGTTTTCTTCATATGTGTATCAATCCTACCTGATGCAGATGAAAAACATATTGCATTTTCTTGTAAAGTCTTCCACCTATTCATGTTATGTCTGTAAATACTGATCTGAAATTAGTCAAAGCCTTATTTGTTGGTGTATATTGTATGGAGTAAGCTGTGATTGACAGTCATGTCTGATTTTTCCATCCATTTTCACTTTTCTTAACTATTATCTTTCACATTTTGATGGGTACTGAGCTTACACTTATAACAATCAAAGTGTGACTTTTAGTGCTAACGTTTTTTGCATTGTTGTCAGGGAACAGGTTGAAAACATTTCCATGGGTCCTACGACAAGACAAATTATTTATTTTGATGGTGCACAGTAATAAGGAAACAAAAGATTGCATGTTGCACTTGATGACTTCAAAGTTTAGTTGTGGCTCCCAAAGGTAGACACACGAGGTTGAATCCACAGTCACCTTTGGCTACACCTGAACTTGATCTAGAAAAGATCTTGAAGAAGGGAAAAGTTCTGCAAGGAGCTTCCTCTTCCACATCCTCAGGAACTTCTGGAAATTTACCTAACTCTGCTTTCCATACTCCAGTTGTTACTTCTCATTTGCCTATTGTTGAAACTCTTGTAAAGTCTAAACTAGGATATTTCCCTGTAGAATATTCATCTTTTTCTCCCAAGCTGAAAGAAGAAAGTCTTGAAAAATTTGATGTTCTTGCATCCCCTGAACTTGTAAATTGGTTTAGGCTTGAGAGTCTGGAATATTTTCCTCTCTTAGGTTCTCCTTCTCCTCATTCTTTCAAATTTGTTGTGACCAAAGAAGAAGGAACCTCGATTCCTCTTGAGTTTTCCTCATCCACCTACAAGACCCAACCACTTTTTGTTAATTATGAAACTCCTCCATATTATACTCTTCATTTTACCAAGATAAATGATATAAATATTGCATATTTTCCTGTCAAATCACCTCCTTCTTCTCTTAGAATTCAGAATCCACCTTTCCCTAATCAAATGGCAGGAGCTAATCCTCCTCGAAATAGAATGGATGCCATTGTGGCTGCTAGGTATGCCGCTCTGGTGCTTCCTCAGCCTATGAATTCCCTCCCATTAGGATATTATCTAAATTATATGGCCAAGTTCACAAGAGAGGAGGATATCACTACATAGGAACACCTTGCATCATTTTATAGTTACGTTGATAATCTAAATATTGAGAATGAAGATGTTTGGATGAGAGTTTTTGTACAAAGTCTTGATGGTGAAGCTAGAAAATGGTTTAGGAGTTTATCTCCTAGATTAATTATTAGGATTGAATCCCTTTATGATTCCTTTTTAAATAATTGGGGTGAAAAGAAGGATTTTCTGTATTATATCAATGAATTTGGGGCTCTAAAAAGAAAAGAAGGTGAATCAGTATCAAATTTTTCAAAAAGGTTTAACAAAATGTATAGTAAAATCCCTACTAAGATCAATCCAACTGAAACTTCTGCCAAAATAACCTATGCTAGTTCCTTTGACCTTGATTTTTGTCTTCTATTAAGAGAGAGAAGATCTACTTCACTAGCTCATATGCAAGATGCTTCCCTAGAAGTGGAATCAAACATGTTGGCTGTAGATAAATTAAGAGGAAAATTTGATAGGGATACGAGGAAACAAAAAACATAGGCTTCTATTTGATGCTTCAACAACTAACCCTCAGGTGGATGAATTGACTAATTTAGTCAAGTCACTTTTTGCAGAAAAGGAAAAATTGAAACTTGAGGGGAGACAAGCCAATAGAAACACACGCATTTTCAGAAATAGGAACAATTTTAGAAAAAAAAATAATGCACCTCAAGTTATTCAAAGAGATCAGAGGAATAGAGAATATCAAAAGGTTCAACCCCCTCTTCAAAACAATATGGTTGATGATGACGAAGGATAAAATGAGGAAGTTGATCAAGAAATTCACTGTCTGGGAGACACATCTACTTCCCCTCACCTAGCTCAATCTTCTTATGAAGAGTCTCTGATGAAAAACCAACTAAATGCGTTAATTAAGGGATAGAAAACAAATGTAAATCAGAATAAGTACAAATTGAGGTCAAAACAGAAAGAGGGAAAGCCTAGTACATCCAATCAACCTAAAAAATTAGAAACCTCTACTAAAACAATGGCTGCACCAAAGAAATGAAATGGAGAAAAAAATAATCGGCCTGTGGTTAGAGCCCCTGATCAAGAAGTAAAATAAATTATGAAATCCCCATCTTATTTTAAATTTGAGAATGAAATTCAGAAGATTAAAATTCCAGTCCCACTCCTAGAGTTGATAAAGAATGAAGATTTCAAAAAGTCCATTTCTAAAATGCTGCAGTCTGATTTTCTTCCCATTCAACAGATTCAATAAATTTGCAAAAAAAAACCTGCAGTTATATTGGGACCCTTAGTATAGGATAGAGATGAATCCTCTCCTCCTTTCTATACCTCATTGAATGTACATGATAAGATCTTACACAATTGTTTGATGGAATCAGGTGCATCCCACAACTTAATGCCTAAATCTGTTATGGATGAACTGAGTCTAGAGATCACCAAAGAATATCATGATCTATATTATTTTGACCCAAGGAAAGTGAAATTCCTTGGGGTGATTAAGGATTTGGTTGTTACTCTCTTCCAATTTCCCATGAAGAGTATAGTCATGGATATAGTAGTTGCAGATGTTCCCCGTAAGTTTGGGATGTTATTGTCCAAATCATGGATTAGAAGGTTGGGAGGGACATTGCAAATGGATATCTCTTATGCCACAATAACTGTCTTTGGGGGTGAACATAGAAGGTTGTATAGAGAAGCACATCTGGCTCATATTATTAGTGTTGAAGGTAATCCCACAAACCATCCTATTTATGTTGTTGATACTGATTTGGGATCTATCATTTTGCATCTCAATGATCTTCCTCAACCACCTATGAAAATAAGAAAGCCATCACCAACAACATGTGAAACAATCAAACAAGGTGCTCAAACTTGGAAAATGTTTTTTGATGGGGCATATTCTAAAGATAGTGCTGGTTATGGAGTTTTTTTCATTTCCCCCTCTCAAGAAGTCATAAATTTGTCTTTCAAGTTGGAATTTGAAACCACAAACAACATTGCAGAGTATGAGGCCCTAGTTTTGGGGCTGAGGGTTGCTAAAGATATGAAAATTGAAGAATTACCAGTTTTTGGAGATGCAGAGTTGATTGTACATCAGATCATAAATATATATCAAGAAAAGTATCCAAGTTTGAGGACTTACATGAATGAGGTATGGGATCTTATTGATAATTTCTTCTTAGATTTCAACATATCCTTTGTTCCTAGGGAAGAAAATTCATTGGTTGATTCCCTAGTTATTTCTGCTAGTAACTTTAAAGTCCCACTACCTCCTAAAATCAAGTATGACGATGAGGTAAATTATAGGCCTTCTATACCTGGCAATGTCAAACATTGGAATTTTTTTGAAGATGATATTGAAATATTTTTTTTTTCTGGAAGCAATAGTGGAATTTTCTTCTCTTCACATTGATCAAGACCCAAATGATGAAAACAATCCTCATGCTGATAAATTCCTGAACAAGATTGCATACCACAAGATTGTCTAGTTTCCCATCCATCATATTCCCAAAGGACTGGTTCCTTTGGAGAGATTATTTGATAATAATGATTTGGTTGTGAAAGTGCAAGGTTCAAATGATGATATTTATTTGACAGAGTGCAATCTAGGTACTAATGAAAATCCCAAGTATGTTAAGTTGTCTAGTAGTCTGCCGAAAAAACAAAGAGATGAGTATATCAAACTATTAAAGGAATTTGCTGATGTCTTTTCTTGGAAGTATGATGATTTGAAATCTTATGATACAAGCATTATTGAGCATAAAGTACCTTTGAAGGATGATACCAAGCCATTTAGACAGAAACTAAGGAAGATCAATCCTATGTTGCTGCCCATTATGGAGGAGGTAAAAAAATTGCTTGATGCTCAAATCATCATACCTTTGAGGTATTATGAGTGGATAGATAATCTTGTCCTTGTTAAGAAAAAGAATGGAGAAGTCATACTTTGTGTTGATTTCAGAAATTTAAACATGTGTTCTAGGAAAAATTAATTACGCCTTGCCTAATATGGAGCATATTTTGCAAAGGATGACATGCTCAGCTTGGATGCCCATGATCGATGGATTTTCAGGCTACAATCAGATTTATGTTTTTCCTTAAGACATGGAGAAGACAACATTCACCACTCCTTGGGGTACATTCATGTATGCCAAGATGCCCTTTGGTCTCATGAATGCAGGGGAAACCTTCCAACATGTAATGCATATTGATTTTATTGGAGAAAAGGATAAGTTTGTGGTGATATACTTGGATGACATCACAATGTTTTCAAAATCTGATCAAGAGAATTATCAACAATTGGAGACGGTGTTCCTAAAATGCATAAAAGGTGCACTGTCACTTAATCCCAAGAAGTCCCCTTTTTCTATGAGGAAGGTAATTTGTTGGGACATATTGTCTCAGCTGAAGGGGTAAAAAATGACCCAAGTAGAGTAGAGGCCATTAAGACTCTGTTTCTCCCTAGGTCCAAGAAAGAGATCCAATCCTTCTCGAGTAAGATAAAATTCTTGAGAAGATTCATTTCCAATTTTGTTGATTTAGTTAAGTTTATCACATCCATGCTGAGAAAGGGAAATTAGGAAAAATGGACACTTGAAGATAGGAATTATTTTGATCAAATTAAACAAGCATTGACTGAAGCACCTATTCTTATCAACCCTAATTATGCAAAAGAATTTATGATATTTTCTTTTATCTCAAATGATACATTAGCTGTTGTCCTCCTTCAGAAAAAATCAGATGGAATGGAATATCCTATTTCATTTTTTAGCAGAGCTTTGAGAAATGATGAAGTCATATATGACATCATGGAGAAGCAATCTTATGCTTTGGTCAAAGCCCTAAAATATTTCAGAGTATATGTTCTACATTCCAGAATGATTTCTTATGTCCCTTCAATCTCTGTTAAAGAAATTCTAATTCAACATGACATAGATGGAAAGAGGAGTAAATGGATTGCCAAAATTCTGGAGTTTGATCTTGAGATGAAAACTACCAAGCTAGTGAAAGGACAAGGTTTAGCTAGATTTTTATTTGAATCAAATTGTAAGGCACTTGGGGTTAATTTAATGAATGCAGATTTTGTATATCAGCGGATTGACATTACTAACAACTTCTCACATATCAGCCCAAAATTGAAAGAGTGTAGTTGGTACAAGGACCTCATCCATTTCTTGCAGACATTGTAGCCTCCTACTAGACTTGAGAATAATAAGGTGATGGATTTAGATCTCAAATAAATCATATATTGCATTGTTGATCATGTTCTATATTGGAAGGATCATGTAGGGGTTCTTTTAAGATGCTTGGATCTAGAAGAAGCAAAGAAAACCAAAACTTATTTTCATGATAGTCTATGTGGAGGTAATCATTTTTGGAGGACTACAACATATAAAATACTCAAAGCTGGGTACTTATGGCCTAGTTTATTCACTGATGTATGTGCAAATATCAGGGCTTGTGATGATGTCAGAAATTCTCAGGCAAGCAACAACTAAAATCTTTGCCTCTAAAGCCTATAGTGGTATCTGTTCCTTTCCAACAATGGTGATTAGATTTCATTGGAGAAATCCATCCATCTTCAAGTGGCCAACATCGTTGGATCCTGACTTCCACTGATTATTTCACCAAGTGGATAGAAGCCATTCCCACAAGAAATGCAACACATAAAGTGGTCATTGGATTCCTAGAAGACATTTTGTCAAGGTTTGGTTGTCCTAACAAGATTGTTACTGATAATGCTACATCTTTTAAAGATGAGCCTCTAGTCAAGTTTTGTGAAAAGTTTGGGATCCAGCTTATTCACTCTAATCCTTATTACTCTCAAGGTAATGGCTTGGAAGAATCCTCCAAAAAAAGTCTAGTAAATATCATCAAAAACTGTTGGAGGATAACAAAAAGTCATGGGATTCAAATATGAAGTTTTCTCTGTGGGAAGACATAGTAACTACCAAGAGATCAATTGGCACTACTCCATTTCAGTTGGCCTATGGAACTGAGGTTGTTTTTCCTACTCAACTAGCATTACCTGTGGAAAATTTTCTTCAAGAGAAACAAGGAGAACCAGATAATATGATTAGGAGGATGCATAATCTAGTGGAAGTACAACAAACTAGGGATCAACTCTTTGATAAAGCACAAATCCATTAGTAGAAAATCAAAGAAGATTTTGAAAAAAAGGTGAAGAAGGAATATTTACAGCTGGGAGACCTGGTGCTCAACTGAGATGCACAAAGAGAAGACAAGGGTAAACATGGTAAATTTGAAGCCTTGTGGTTTGGTCCTTTCAATATTTCCGAAGTTTTTCAAAATAAAACTTTTAAATTGTAGAGCTTGGATAATACTGAATTTTCTGGTGGCCTAGTCAATGGGCATTTTCTAAAGAAATACTTTTCCTGAAGCCATGAGTGGCTTCATTTCATTGTAAATATCAATCTTTAGTTTTTTTTTTTATTTTCTTTCAATAATGACCCCATAGCCCTTGGATAAGGCACTGGGACTGCATGTTCTTGGCAACTCACATGGAGCATTCCATACCCTGTGGAGCCAATGTTAACACATAGAGTTGTAAGGGTCAAAAAATCATTTCAGTTATGTTTTTTGAGTCATAGGTTTATAGGTCATAAGTTTTGAGTGTTAGGATGGTGGTCATTAACTTAGGTTTAGTTTAAAAATAAATGAAGTTTGTTCAACCTTAGTAGAAGTCTTATGGTCATTTCATTAGACATCATGACAAAGGCAATCAAAACCCCCATGAGCCGCATCATTGGTTTTCACATCATTACCTTGCCATGTCATAGCTCTAAGATTGTACACAAAGTCTCCTTTGTCACCTTCTATCCGCTTGATTGTCAAATCAAATTTGATCTATGCACTGCCAACTCACTAGGAGAGTTCACAACATACTCAAAGTACTCCATGCATTCATTTACCATCATTGCATTTATGGATCATGCCAAAAGGATTTTCTAGTTTTCATAGCCTATTTTTAACCAATTTGAAGGGATAATGTCATTAGATTTCCTCACAGTCTCCTTGAAGTATGCAATTCTTGTTTGATATAGGCACTGCGAATTGGTAGATAGGCATTGCGAATTGGCACTGTAGATTGGTTGAGGAGGAGTGTTGGAGGTTGGATAGCTTGCAGACACCCCTGTGTAAATTCAAATATACCAGCATCAAACCCAAGACCACTAGGTACTCCATGAGAGTTTTCATCTTGTTTGAGGGTCGAGAAAGGGGTTTTGGTTGTCTTTCCTATTGGTGCTACGAACTATCCCATTCATTTTGTTGACAGATTTCAAAATCATTTCCATTATGCTTTGAACCTTTCTCATTAAACCAGATCACCTCTAGACTTCAACCATATTTCCCATAGTTCAGATTTCATCTTCTTCAGTCATTTTTCCCCAGCGCTGTGAACCCTCTGTTTTAGGCATTGCGAACTGTGAGTTGCGAACCCTCTATTCTAGCGTTATTAAAACCCCATTTTATGCATATTTACAATATCAAATTTTGAAGGATAAGTCTACACCCCTCCTAAGATTGAATTATGTGTTAGATCAGTTGTTGATCCAGTTTTAAGAGATTGCTTGCATTATCATGCTGATCAAATGATATTTGAATTAATGAAAACACCCTATTTAAGATGAGAATTTGCTTGCACTTCCTTTATTTTCAACTCCCAGTTGCCATTCATCACTATTTATGATTGAAGTATTATCTTCTGTTTACCTCCTGTGTATGGAATAAAATCCATGAAATATTTTTTAATGCCAGCCTATTGAAAATAGTTTTGTCATCAAATACCCTAATCTCTTTTTTCCCTTCTTTTTACACATATAGCTTCCATTAAAACTCACAGAAAATACATTCTTTAGCAATAGTTATGGACAATCAACAACACAGGAAGACTCCTAAGGGAGGTGAAATTGTAAGGACAACACCCTATGACATGCAACTGCTTGATTCCAAACCTTTGATCAGAGAAGCCTTTCAGAGAGTAGGTTGCATTAATTTCTGTCAAAACATGTAGAGGGGGCATCCAGAGGTAGCCAGAGAATTTCCACTCAACTTCAATGGGACCAAAACCATGGTGGGGATGTTAGAATTTGAAGTCTCACAACTGTCCATCTCTGTTGCAACAAAGATACCCAACACAGGAGAAAAGTGGTTCAAGGCAATGTCATTAAATGCTTCCTTTTCCAAGGAATTCCTTAAGCCAGAGTGTTAGGGAGACAATTTGTACAAAGGGGTACCTAGAAGCCACATGCTTCAAGGTTTTGATAAGATTTTGAAGTTTATTCAAAGGTATTTTACCTATTAGGGAAGATTTAACATGGTATATCAATATCACATCAGGATGTTATTACACTTCACGTGGAAAGAAGCAATGGATCTCCCTTTTTACCCTTTTAGAAGCATTGGTAAGATGGTTGATGGAGTTCAAGACAAATATAAGAAAGTGGACACAAGTGCCTTTCACTCCGACCTTATTAAAATGTTGGTGATGGAAGAGTTGAGAAATACAAACAATGATTGGGAAACATTCCTCATTGAATCACACTTTCAGTTGGCTGTTGCCCCCACTCCACAGTTTAAGATACAAATCCCTACTCCTGTAGAGAGGATTGTGTGTTCAGAGGTTAGGAAGAGGAAAAGGGGTACTATGACTGATAAAGATGATAAAGCAATAAATGGAATAGAAATATGAGGGCCTTCACAACCTACACATAGGGGAGCTTCACCCTTGGCAGATCCTACTCCTATGGATATTCCTTCAAGTAAATCTACAGGTCTGAGAGGAAGAAATCTTGTGTTTCCTTCACCCATTGTTGTAGACAATGTTAAGCCCAAGAGGCCTTTTAATAGAGCAAAAACCAAGACAAATTTTCACGTGAAATATGATGTAGAAGAAACTTCATCCCAAAGGAAAGGTAAATCCAAAGCTCTTGAGCAACCCATTGAAATTATTGATATCACTACTCCTTGAGAGGAAAGTAATCCCACTTTCAAGAGGCTCAAAAGACAACTTAAATAAGAAAGGGTTGAGGTTGAGAAACTGAAGAGCGAATACTATGGCTATAGGAATAATATTAAGAGGATAATGGGCATGTACCATGAAACTATTGACAAGGCCATATTTTTAGCCAAAATATTTCTTCCCCTCCATAGGCAGCTCATAAATCTCTATAGGAAAAGCATATCTCATCAAGCTCAGATCATAAATTTAAAGGAAAAATTACTACCTTTTAAGGAAGAGTTGGCCAAGAGAAATATGGATGTGCTAGCTAAGGTTGCTACCTGGATAAGCTCTAGAGTTAAAAAATGAAGATGTTGAACCTCCATAACCAGTATCAGTTTTGGTCAGGTTTCCTGTGTATGCATTTTTACAACTTTTTGAGGATGGCTATGTTTTTAAACCATGATTAGCTACTGGGATGTTTTATTCTAGTCATGTACTAAGATTATAAGTTGTTACAACATTTTTGGGTGCTTGAGACAGTTTTAAGATGTTTTAAGTCTTTATCAAATCAACTGAGCCACTACAGGAAAGTTTGCAATGCCTGACACTGGGAATTGGATGATACAGACTGGCACTATGAACTCATGTTTTGGAGTTTTTGGAGGGAGGAAAAACCACCAAGTGTGCATATGGATGCATGCTAGTTTTCTAAGGATCAATTGCTAGCTAGGAGGCCACCATCCAAAGGAAAATGCACTCAAATGGATACTTAATCAATCTTTAAAAGCATGTTGCAAATGTTGCTAACATTAGCCTGGAATATAGCGTTATGTTTTATTTCTATTTCACGCATGTAGCCATGCCATCCTAGGCACAGGAATCCTATGAGGAGGATGTAATTCGAATTGTAGTGCTGTCAATATTAGTCTAGGCTATTAAAAATGCAATTTGAGATTGAGGAGGGGTTCGAATGGTGGAGGAGAGAACTCATTTTGATATTGTTTATGTAACATACTGAACTTCTATTGTATGGATCAAACTCAAGACTCTTTGGATAATGGAAATCAAACCTTTTTCTTATTAATTCTCTTCTATCTTACTTTGATTTCAGTTTATTGAATGATTCAATTGGCTGATTTTATCTGTGTTGCAATTGGGGATCTATTGTAATACTTCTTGCAAAATATCAAAGTTTTCCTCTTTGATTTTGAGAAGTTCTCATGTCAAAGAGTTTTCTTCATATGAGTATCAATCCTACTTGATGTAGATGATAAGCATATTAAATTTTCTTGTAAAGTCTTCCACCTAATCATGTTATGTATTTAAATACTGATATGAAATTATTCAAAGCCTTATTTGCTAGTGTATATTGTATGGAGTAAGCTGTGATTGATAGTCTTGTCTGAGTTTTCCATCCATTTGCACTTTTATTAACTGTTATCTTTCACATTCTGATGGGTACTAATATTACACTTATAGCATTCAAAGTGTGACTCTTAGTGCTAATAGGGGTAATGGGAAGGCCAACAGGATAATATTTCATTTCCCATTCCTCACTCTTTTCTCTCCTCTATTATTTTTTCTCATTTCAATAAATTCTCAATTTTTTTTGTTCACATTTCCATTTTTTTCTTATTTGAATTTACAGTTACTTGCTAACATAGTTTATATAATCTTCATAAGTTTCCAAATTATCTTTCTAGTAATGAGTCTTACCTATTCATTTGATTCAGATCGATTTTGGATCTCACCTCCCTATTTGAGAGGAATTTTAGTCTCCAAAATCTCAAGGAAACCAATCTGGATCAGTGTACTTCTCTCTGCTTATTTGGAACGTGGATTTGATGCAGGCTCTTGGCTACAACTCTAAATTTGGCTATGGCTCATGACTCTGGCTACTTGATTTGGTCTTAGATCTAGCTTTGGTTCTAGCTTGCTTGTTCCCACAATGCATACATCTTCTCACTAACTCTCAACTCTAAGAAATATCCAGATCTAAACTCTAGACTCAACATCCATTCCCATCTCCCTCTCTTCCTTTGGGATGGTCCATATTGGCAGTCATGAAGCCAATTAAAATCTTGGTTTTATTGTTTAGTGAGACCACAACACACTTCCATCATATAACAACTCATGAAGATGAAGTGTGGTTTCCTTCTTCTGCTAGGATTCATTTCTTTTTGACATGGAAACAATTCTCTAGTGCCTACAGATGCTTTCAAGCACACCATGGAGTTCTCAAGAACTCTTATAAGGTCATTGATCTCCATGCACCAATCTCTGACACAAATCCAATATGGGGCTCTTTGGACGCGATACCAAAAACATGAATTAGATTGTGGCTACCCTTGGAATAAAGCTATTGTCCATCTTGTTGGTGTCACTGACCTCCTATACTGATGTAGATACTTGGATACCTTATTCTCTTTGGATTGGATATGCAGGTAACTTCTCATCTCCTTCCATCTTCACTCTCCATACCCTTCTCTTGGTTGTGCAGTTTCTAGCATGAAGCTTTGGATGAATTTTCCAACTCTTTGCTTCCTAATGTCCAGTCAACTTGTAGTGCTGGTAATTTTTTTATGTTTTTTCTACAAGGAAATCTTAACATTCTCCTCCTCTCCATGTGCCTACGAGTTAGTTTTTGGATTGGAGAAGTCTTTTTTCCATTCTTCCTCTGAAAGCAATATTGTCTTGTGGAATGTGGCTTGCTTCTCCCACCAAGTTACCACTTAATGGCATTTCTTCCCACATAGTGAGCATGCCTTTGCATACCAACAACTGATAACATTATGGCCTCTATTCTTGCAACAATGACAAACACACAATCTCTTGTTTGATGAACACCTCTTGGTATTCTTCTTCTTCTTGCCTTGGTTGACCTGTTTGTTGATTCTTCTAAGTGATGGTGCAGATTAAGTCTTCAATATATTCTCATCGTGCTACCCTTCTTCAATCCACCACAAGAAGTCTGAGGTGGTAGTGGGATACCACCTTCACTTACCACTACTATTCCTTCTTTTGATGAGCATTCCAACTTCGACATGTATTTATCCTTTACAAAAATGGTCTTCATGGCATGGAATTTTCCATTCTTCCATAAAATCCTAGGCCTTCATGCTTTATCCATGGTGTGACTATTGTTACCCCCCCATGCCTAGAGGTAACTAGAGGAGATGATGTCTCATGGCCCATAATGGAGACAATCATCCTAACCATGATTATGATCAACATGTCCACATATGGTATCCCAACAACCCCCCTTATTAGTCTTTACAACTATAGGTCATCCAAGTCTCATCACATCCAAGCAACCCAATGTATGGGAGATGGTAAGCTAGCATCACCATGAGGTATGTTAGTCCTTATTTCATGTGAAGTGGTGTGCTTAATTTGTTGGAATGTAGATGATGATCTTTGGTTGAAGTTGGATAATGGATCATTGGCTTTGGAAATTTTGTATGTTTCCTTGTTTCACCTTGGTGGTCAACTTCTATTCCCTAGTCCCGTGTTGTCACCTCCCATGGAAAAGGGGTACTAGTGGGGGGACCTCACAAGGGTAACGTTCTGTTCCCCACCATACTTAAAAGTTTCCATATTGGAGCCAATCATAGTGTACTAAACTTCAGTAATGATTTGTGGTCCATTCTCTCATGAGAAGAAGGGGATAAAGGACCAAAGGTTAATGTAGTTGCTATATATATATGTTATGTTATAAATGATAAAGGCCACCATAAAAGCCACATGCCAGCTTGATATCTACCCCCTCTAATGGTAATCACCCCTATCTTGATGCGAATGAATGCACAATTATAAAGGACCATAGCCCAGTACGAAAATGAAGGAATTAAGCTTGAAACCTGTAAAGGGAACTCGAAAATAATAATTGAGTATATAAAGGCAATTAAGGCGTTTGGAATGAAAAACATACCGAGGAAAGGGTATCTCAAGTAGCAAGATATCCCTCTACAAAGGTGATCATATAAATGGATTTAATGGTCACACCATAAGCCATGAAGCAAGCCCTAATTCATATCACTATCACACTTACTCTT
This sequence comes from Picea engelmannii, assembly GCA_009831015.1. Taxonomy (NCBI): domain Eukaryota; kingdom Viridiplantae; phylum Streptophyta; class Pinopsida; order Pinales; family Pinaceae; genus Picea; species Picea engelmannii. The sequence continues at coordinate 321,793 of ML778868.1, read as the reverse complement.
GAAGGGTCTCTTTCTTTCATGTTTCCCACGATACCTATCCCTGTACCTGGGTATTTTATTTACTATCTAGGATGGCACACCTAATAAAGTTGGATGAGGGCCCTCCCATATTCAAAATTTCCAACTCACATGGGGTTTTGGTCCAATGTGATGCTTGAAGGGGATACAGAGGTGAATTGTTTACATGTCTCATATCTTAAGTAACAACTTATTTTTCATGATTTAAGGAATAATATTTCTTATGAACATTGGTTCACCTTGTCTTATACTCTTCTTTGTTTTCAATGGCCTTGACATAGTTCTTTGAGGGACATTATCTCTTTATTGTAGGACTTTGTAAAGTGTGATGCAGAGTAGTGTGCCATCTAGTGACTTACCATCTTCATACATGAGCTCTCACATGCTTGGAACCTTGGATGCTGGACAAATGGGATTGGTTTGAGCATATTTGGTCATAATGGAACACATATGGGATGAAAACCCACAGGCTGGGCAACATACCCCAGGGATTATTATTCACCGGAACATGGACATTGCAACAATAGAAATGCAAACACCATGCTGACAATATGTAACTCGCTCTATCCTAGACATAGTGCCCTAAATCCTTGACGTCACCCTCCTTATGATGATGATTTCACCTTATATGATTTGATGGTGCTAGGGTTTGATGAACACTTGGCGTACTAGTGATGATTTGGCATGACCATGGCTGAGGAGACACACCTTTGAAATTACTCCACCTTTGGATGATGCAACGTGGCCTTTGGAGGCGTGACATCACCACATGTGTGACACTTTTGATGGAATTTTTAAATTTTAACATTTTGTAAAGGTTAAACGAGGGGTAGGCCCCACTTCTAATTGAATTTTGACTTGTTATGTGGACAAAGCATTGATTTTATTCTCATATATAAAGGCCAGTGCTAGCATTCATTTTTATCATCACTTTTCACCTCACATTTGTGAGGAACACTTCTAAATTTTTTTCCCTTTTAGGGTTCTTTGGATATTTTCTCTCATGCACTATGCTTGAAGGAGGTTTGATGTGGGTGTATTTCTTTTTTGGATGGATAATTTATGCAATTGGGGTTTAAATTCTCTTGGTACTTGGATGACGTAAGTAATTTTCTTCACTTTTATGTTCTCTTACTAATATTAATGGTTGAATTGTTATCTTGTTGCAAGTATTCTTGTTTTATTAAAACCCTAAGAGGAAGAAATAAGTGCTTCTCTTCCTCACAAAGTTTTATTTTTCCAAGTTTGTGAATAATCCTTGCTAGGGTTAAAACCTTAAGGCCCAAAAGTGCTTGCACTTTAGGGTTTTAACCCTAGAATTTGATCCTTGACCTAAGTGAAGCTTGAAGAAGGGAAAAATGACACCTAGGGCCCAAATGTGCTTGCACCTTAGGTACCTTATTCCTCAAATTATAAAGCCTAATGCCCAAACGTGATTGTTCCTTAGGGTTTAGACTCTACCTCTTTTTCTCATCTAGTTCAATCTTCAAGTTTAATGCATTTGAGACTCCATATGCCCTAAAAGGCAATGGAGCTAATCTAAGAGTGTTACTGTGGCTAAAGTAGTTGTTAAAATAAATATTCTCACTCTCTCAAACATCCTACTAAATTTACTAACCCTAACCTTAACAAATGTTAAGTATTTCTTATTGTTGTTAACAAGTTTGCTACAACCACTGAAAATTACATTAGATTGTTGCATACACCTATCTAAAAGTGGCTTAACTTGTTCAAAAGCTACCTTTGGAATTTGGATAATAATATATTGGTTTAATGCTTACTTTTCATGATCAATTTTTATGTTTCTAAGTATTATTTCTTGTTATTGTTGCAAATATGTTATTATTGTCATATAATTGTTTAATGTTGTGATTTGCAACAACCATAACAATTTTACTTGTCTAGTGTCTAAGTAGGTAAATATTGCATTCTTTAGCTTGGTAATTGTCAATATATGCTGCAAATTGTTTATTGTCTCATGTAGATACAAAAATTACCTCACAACTCTTCATTTCCTTCCTAGACCTAGAACTAACTAACATGTGATCAAGATAGGGGGTGGTAAGCTTGGCTAATTCTTGTTATTTGATCCCTTGAGGTCACTAGGGAATCATCCCTTTTGGTGGACCTCTTCCATCACTAAAACGAGGGAAGATTCTTCTTAGGTGAAATAGGTAGTTTATTCCATAGTTACATAGGATTTGGGATCATGTGGAGGGATTTGCACAAGTACAAATCCTGTGATAACATTTTGGCGCCATTGCTGGGGAGGATTGAGTCATTATCCTCATGACATTTCTTTGGTAAAATTATCCCGAATCCCTCATCTTACAAGTTTACCTGGTGAATCCACTGAGGGTAGAATCCCTCACTTACATTTCATGATCCAAAAGAGATCATATGACGACTCCACTAATACATTTTGAGGTGTCTATTTCCCAAGTAATGGAATTATGGAGTCTTTTCATGAATGGTTTCCTTATATTGATTTTGAAAGAATTCTTGGATACCAAAACAAGTTTAAGGAAGGATGGTCAGAGAACTTTCCAAAATTTAAAGGATTGGTTATTACTCATGTTGTAAAGTTATTAGTATACGTACAGGGGATGGGGGAATATGAATATTTATAGATAAAACAATTTACAATCTCCCTACCATTTGACGTACATGATTGGGTCAAATATTGTTGCAACTAGAGAGACATATATTCTCTCATACAACTCATCAAAAAATTCCTTGATTATGGTATCCCACAATCTTATACATATGATGACACTCTTCAAGAACTCACAACAACCCTTGAATAAAAAGATTTATTCCCTAAACATCTTTTATAAGGCCTTCAAGAAGCACATTGTTCCCAAGAATAAGACTCTATTGGGAGTATTCATCCTCGTGATGAAGAAAATACATTGATAGTTGCTCCACTTGTTGAGGATGAAGAAATCTATGAAGAACCATAAAAATGTGAAGACTTCTCCATAAGGTTGAAGGAAAGCGTCAAAGAAGATAATATTTTTTGCAAGGAATTAGTTGATCACTACACATATATGTGTATTTTGGTTGGCCTTTGTGGAAAAAGACAATATGAGCATGACCTAATAATGGAGAGGTATGAGCAATGTCTCAAAATTTCAGTAGAGGAAGAGCTCACTAATGCATATTTCTTAGTGAAGATACTATGTGCAAGAATAAGAGAAAAATATGATCATCCTTAGGTTTTGTCCAAGATATTGGATTTTAATGTAGATGGATAAGAATGGGATGATTCAAAAGAAGATGCAAATCTTTATGAAGTTATCCCACCAAACGATCAAGAGAACGATGAAGAATTTAGTAGCGAAGAACCTTCATATCTTGAGCATGCCTTGTATGAAGAGGATTGCACATATCCAAGGAAAGAATATAAAGAATAAGTTCGTCAATAAGGCTACCAAATCCTTGGAGAGGAGCAAGAATCACCTCATGGTTCCATTGAAGACAACAAATATTCAATTGAAGAACGAGAGATTGAAAGAGTAAATGATGAGGAAGATCACCAAATGCACAAAGTAGAACAAGAGTTTCCTTGTGAATATGCTGAAGAAGAACACTTTGATAAAACACACCATGTTGAAGGTATAATCCACAAAGAGACTCCTCATGAAGACGAAGCGTCGATATTTGATCCTCCATTTGAAAAAGTCATCCAAGCTTCCATTTCTCCTGCACATGAAGAAGAGAACGTGGTAAGTTATACTCATTTCCAATTTTTTGATGTTTCTTTATTTCATGATTCAGAAAGTGAAGAAGTGATAGAGGAACCCTTGGATGCATTAGATGCTTCATGTTACAATAAAATTGATGACATGATTGAAAATATTGATGACTTTATACATGTTGGGAGACATAAATGGGATGTTATTTATTCTTTTCTTAATGCAGATCCCATTTATGACATTGAAGGTTGTTTTCGATTGTTACATTTAGAAAAACCATGTGTTATTGCTAAAGACTTAGATGTGTAGCAACATGAAGATGACATGGTTATGTATTTATTCTGATCACCCAGGGATGGATTATTGTAGCACTCTCATGATGATATTTTTTCATATCTTGGAGGGTTTGATACATACTCTTTTGAGCACTTGGATTCATTCTATGAAGAATATTTTCAACCATCGTTGTGCTCCAACTTTGATGAAAATGAGGCCATGATTTTCCCAAAGCATGGTTTTTGTGATGAGATTTTCTAGCCTCCCCCTTTTCACCTTATTATTCCGCTATATATATGGTTGGGATTTATCCTCTTGATAGTCATCTCCCTGTGGGGAAGAGTTGTTCTCGACCTATGTTTTCTTGCACGACTTTTTAGTTTCACACAAAAGACCAATGAGCTTTGGGTTGGGAGATTTTTTTTTTCTCTAGGCCTAGTTTGATCCCTTACCCTGCACTCTCTTCTCCCATGGGAATCCTTAGAGTGTTCATTCGGTTCCTTCTCATCCCTTCTCGATATTCAAATGATGGATTGGTAGTTGAAGATGAGTATTTTTCTTTGTATGATTATTTCATCCCTGTCCTAGGATGGATAGGGTAGGTTTGTGGTGATACATCCTTGCATGGCTTTGTCCCTCCCTCCCACCTCCATGATTTGGATTTTATGATTGATTGTGATATAGTGTTTGTTCCACTCATGATCTTCTTGTGCTTGACTTATCCTTGTTTTGGTTTATTATTAAGAACAAGTGTAGATATTTTGATACAATGCTACGATGGTTTCATTGGTTATATGATTATACCTAACATTTTAGTTGTACTATAGATTAGGTTAGGTAGGGAATTTTCATCCTGCATTGCATTTGCTTATATCTTGGATCATGAATTCATGAATCATAGAATAGTACTACATTTCCTTGTACATATTGTACTCTCATTTATAAATGATGCATACATGTTAGGAACTTACATTTGATCATTGTTTATTATTTCTTTATCGTTTATAGTTTAGTGAAAAATTCTCTTTTTCTACATGATTTAGATTTATTAATAACTCTATTGGATCATATACATCGGTTAATTCTTTTAAAGGGTTTTTTTCTTTGAAGTGGGCGCATGATTGTAGGTCTTGTACAACTAGAGATGTTGAGGTTCTCATGTTCCCTATGGTGAGCACATTTCCCCATGTTGGATCCAGATGCTAACCCCCCCTATTCCTAGCGGTAACTACAGGAGATCATGTCTCATGGCCCATAATGGAGACAATGATGTCTACCATGATGATGATCAACATGTCCACAGATGGTAGCCTAACCAAGGTTCATCACATCCAAGTAACCCAGTGTATGGGAGATGGTAATCCATCGTCACCATGAGGTATTTTAGTCCTTCTTTCATGCAAAGTGTTGTGCTTAATTTTTTGGTCATGTAAATGAGGATCTTTGGTTGAAGTTGGATAATGGATCACTGGCTTGGAAAATTGTGTTAGTTTCCTTGTTTCACCTTGGTGGTAAAATTCTATTCCCTAGTACTTTGTTATCACCACCCAGGGAAAAGGGGTAATACTAGGGGGCCCTCACAAGGGTAATGTTTTATTCCCCAACATACTTAACAATTTCCATCTCGGATCCTCTCACAATGTACTAAAATTCAGGTATGGGTCATGGTCCATTCTATCATGAGAATATGGGGTTGAAGGCCTATATGTTGATGAAAATTCTCTCTCTCTATATGCTATGTTATAAATGATAAAGGCCACCATAGAATCCATAGGTCATCTTGATATATATCCCCTCTCATGGTAATCACCCCTATCCCAATGCGAATGAATGCAAAATTGTAAAGGACCATAGCCTAGTAAGAAACTGAAGGAGTAAATCTTGAAAAATGTAAAGGGGACTTGCAAATAATAATTGAGTATCAAAAGGAAATTAAAGGGTTTGAAATGAAAAAAGTATAGAGGAAAGGGTATCTGAAGCAGCAAACACTCCCTCTACAAAGGCACTCATAGAAATGGATTTAATGACACCATAAGCCATGAAGTAATTCCTAATTCATATCACTATCACACTTACTTTTGAAGGGTTTATTTAGTTCATGATTCCCTTGAGACCTATCCCTCTACTCGAGTCTTTTATTTTCTGTCTAGGTTGGCGCACCTTATAGGGTTGGATAAGGGCTCTCCCATAAACTTTCCAACTCACATGGGGTTCTGGGTCAGTGTGATTCTTGAAGGGGATACTGAGGTGAATTGTTTACATGGATTATATTTTAAGTAAAAACTTACTTTGCATGATTTAAAGAATACTATTTCTTATGAACATTGGCTCACATTGTCTTATACTCTGCTTTATTTTGGATGGCCCTAACATGGTTCTTTGAGGGACATTGTGGATTTATTGTAGGACTTTGGCATGCGTGATGCATAGTAGTGTGTCATCTAGTGACTTACAATATTCATACATGAGCTATCACATTCTTGGAAACTTGGAAGATAGACAGATGGGATTGGTTTGAGCAGATTTGGTCATTATGTCACGCAAATGGGATAAAATCCCACAGGCTGGGCAGAGTACCCGAGGGATTATTATTAACTAGATCAGGGACATTGCAGTAGCATAAAACTAGAAACCATGCAGAGGAGATGACACTCCCTCCAGTATAGATGTAGTGCCCTAAAATATTGATGTCACCCTACTTATGATGATGATGTCACCTTCTAGGGTTTGATGGTGCTAGGGTTTGATGAAGACTTGGGGTACTGTTGATCAATTTTTTTGATCAATTAGATTTATTTATCTTGAAAAAAAAAACAAAAAATGATATTAGAAGAAATAAATCTTGAACTGTTATCATTTCATGGTGTATCCCTCAGTCTTAGCTTCATCATGCATTTTACCGATTAAAAATCCGAGTCTGTATGCTCAAGATATCCACATTTTTGTCCAACTTACCGATAAGAAGATTTCAAGAAGAACTTCAAAGAATGAATTTTTTTCTAAGTGTTATGCCCATATTCTTCCATGTGCAACACTTAGTCCTTTCTCACATACTCTCTTACTATCATCCCATACTTAGCCGTTTTTCTCACTACTTTCATATTTCCTTTGCCATTTTCTCGTACTTAGTCTCATATTCCTTTCACTTCACTTTATACTTGGCCATTTTTCCTTCTTTTTGCTCTACTCTCCCTCCTCACCATTGACGATTAAAATCGCAATGAAGTTTTTCCTGCAAATTGTTGCTAAAGCCTATTACTATAAAAGCTAAATAATACTAGTAGGTGGGTCCCCCTTGTAGATTGGAGATCAGATCTGTTCATATTTGATGTTTGTGATGATGTTTGACATGACTTACATGGTTGATGAGATCTTGTTTTTATTGGCTATGGTTTGGGCTTATGCAGTATTGGTTCTTTATGTTACTATGTCCTATGTTATTCATTGACACCACTACTACCTGTTCTTGGAACACCTACACAACAGTACATAAAAGGAAGTTGGAAAAAACGAAATAACACATACAAGCAATTGGAAAGAAATGAAAACAATGCAACACATACAAAGGGAAGAATTTGAACTATGCTAGATGCTATACTACATGCATGAAAGATTTAAATGATTATGGTTAAATCCTAGCTAGAAAGTAATAGTTATGTGATTTGATTGAGTTACATGGTCAATATGCATATGGTATATTTGGATGGGTAGAATGTTGGTGGTGCATTTGACAATGTAATTGTAATATACCAGATATAAAAAGTATGTAGAACAGAAATAAAATGCTAGAAATGGCAGAATAACAATAATATAACCAGCATGATCTCCACAATAACACAAAAATGATATAAGAACAACAACATAAATAACACTTTGATTCAGAAAGCAATGTTCATGGGCCTCTTAGAGGGGGCAACCTCCAGTCGAGCAACGCTCTGTTACAATAATCTCCAAGCTAGGGTTTTCATACCCTTGACCCTTATTTATACTAAATATGTCTATCAAGAGAAGCATCTAGAGGAAGATCCTTCTAGAAGCGGAAGCTTCTATTAGGTCTTCTTACATTCACCTTATTCTATTTTATTGAAAGGCCTTATTAATATTGACCTTTATTACATCCGAATATATTTCTCTACCTATGTGCGGGTTAGGACCCTAACATGTCCGCCCCCTTAAAAATAACCTTGTCCTCAAGGCTTGAGATGTGGAAACTGCTGCAGAATGGTAGTTGGTTCCCAGGTGGCATCTGCTGGAGTTGTATCTTTCCACTAGACTAGCATTTCCTTTATGGTTCTCTGACACTGGCGACGCTCACGCTGGTCCAAAACTGCTTCTAGCAGTAGCCAAATTAGATCCTTCTTCAGCTAACTCAGGAAGGTTGGTTTGAATTTGGCACCTAGTTCCAATCACCTTCTTTAAGCATGAAACATGAAAAACAGGATGTAGCTTCGAATGACTGGGCATAGCTAACTGATAGGTGACTTGTCCCACATGCTTGAGAACTGTATAAGGACCATAAAATTTGGGTGCTATCTTATGACAATGCTCAACCTTGAGGGAAGTTTGCTTGTATGGTGGCAGTTGTAGAAACACCTGATCCCCTTCTGCAAATTGACGTTTAGAGCGACCTTGATCTACTTGTTGCTTCATGCGATTCTGTGTCATGGCCAAGTTTTCTTTGAGGGTATGGGGAATATCCTCTCGAACTGTAAGTGTTTGGTCAACTTCCTGGACCTTCGAGGCACTCGGTAAGTATGAGAGAACTGAAGGTGGCTTCTATCCATATACCACTTCAAAAGGAGTCATGTGTGTAGCTGTATGGTAGGAAGTGTTGTACCACCATTCAGCTAGGGGTAACCATTGAGCCCACTGATTTTTCTTTTCAAAGGCAAAACACCTCAGATATGTTTCCAAACATTTGTTGACAACTTCCGTTTGACCATTAGTCTGGGGATGATAAGATGTGCTGAGATGCAATTGGGTGCCCTGTAGCTTGAACAGTTCTTGCCAAAAATTGCTTGTGAAAGTTGGGTCACGATCAGAAACAATAGAGTGCGGCATGCCATGAAGCTTGAAGACTTGGTCCATGAAAATTTGAGCCACCATGGATGCAGTAAATGGGTGTTGAAGAGAACATAAATGAGCATACTTGGACAGGTGATCCACAACCACCATTATGACTGATTTATTTCCTGATTTGGGTAAGCCGGTAATAAAGTCCATAGAGATATCCTTCCAAATAGTAGGTGGAATCAAAAGAGGTTGTAGTGTGCCAGGAGATTTGACTGTTTCTCCCTTGTTGCGTTGACAAACATCACATTCAATGACCAAATTACGGATGTCCTGTTTCATACCATCCCAGAAAAAAGAACATTTAACCCTGTCATAGGTTTTGGTTAACCCGGAGTGCCCCGCTGTGGGTGTAGCATGAAGCTTAGAAAGTACCGTGGATTTAAGCTTTGATTGTTTACTTAAATACAAATGGCCTTTGCATAGAAGCTCATCCTAGAGCCAAGAGTACCCGGGGGGAGCTAGAGCATTGGTCTGCAATTGCTAGATCAGATGCGAACTTTTGGGATCTTGTAGCTATTCCTGGCGAACAACTTGGAGCCAATTTGGTACAATGAAGGAAAGAGAAAAAAGGGATCCTTCTTCTTCATATTTTCAGGACAGTGCATCCACCACCACATTGTCTTTACCTTTCTTGTAAATGATATCATAATCATATCCAAAGATCTTATTCACCCATTTTTGTTGCTCCGGGGAGGAAATGCGTTGTTCCAGAAAGTACTTAAGGCTTTGATGGTCTATCTTAATTTGGAAACGTTGCCCCAAGAGATAAGGGTGCCACAGATCAATGACATGCAAAATAGCCAACATTTCCTTTTCATAGATGGGTTTGCCCATAATCCTTTCATATAGTTTCTTGCTGGTGAAGGCCAAAGGTTGACCCTCTTGCATAAGGACAACACCGAGTCCTTTCCCTAAGGAATCACATTCCAACACAAAGGTCTTTGTGAAATCAGGAAGGGCCAGAACCAGAGTGGTGCACATGGCCATATTCAAGGTTTGAAAAGCTTGAGCAGCGGCCAGAGTCCAAGTGAAAGAGTTCTTTTTGAGGAGAGTAGTGAGAGGTGCTGCAATATTTCCATAATTCTTAATAAACTTGCGATAATACCCCGTTAAGCCCAGAAATCCACACAAGCTTTTGAGAGTCTTTGGGTGCAGCCAGTCTTGCATAGCTTCAATCTTTTTCAGATCCACCCTGATGCCATCCTTGCCAACCAAATGACCCAAGTATTCTACTTCTGAGGCACCAAAAGCACATTTAGACTGTTTTAGGAAAAGTTGGTGCTGAGAGAGTATATGGAGAACTTGATCCACATGAGTAAGATGGTATATCCAGGTTTTGTTATAGATGAGGATATCATCAAAGAAAACTAAGACAAAATGACAGAGAAAGGGATGGAAGACATGATTCATGAGGCTTTGGAAGGTGGAGGGGGCATTACACAAGCCAAAGGGCATGACCAAAAAATCATAGTGGCCCTCATGAGTTCAAAAGGATGTCTTTGGAATGTCTGCCTCTTTCATATGTATCTGGTGATAGCCTAAGTGAAGATCAAGTTTAGTAAAGAATTGGGTGCCACTCAATTCATCCATGAGGTCATCAATGATAGGAATGGGAAATTTGTCTTTAATGGTCAGTTTGTTGAGGGCACATAAGTTAGGACACATTCTCCAAGAACCTTCTTTATTTAGGACCATGACTACAGGAGAAGAGTAAGGGCTCGTACTAGAGCAGATAATGCTTGCCTTAAGGAGTTCTTGGACCATTTTCTCAATTTCATTTTTTTGTGAAAAGGGGTGGTGATATGGATAGATATTGGGAGGAAGGCTTTTGGGTACAAGGGGAATGGAATGATCATGAACACCGCGGGAAGGAGGGAGTCCTTGGGGAATGGAAAATACCATTTGATGTTTAGAAAGGAGGGCTTAGAGGTCTTGCGGCACCGGGGGTGTCTCTGTTGCTTGTATGGCATTGAGTTGGGCAATGACACCAGAATGACCTTTTTTGAGAAGATTTTCCATGCGATGGGAACTAATGACCTCAGGTGAACCAACAGTGATGCCTTGGAATTTATATTGGTGGCCTTCCTGGTCAAATTGCATGGTTAATTCCTTAAAATCCATGAGAATGGGACCTAAAGTCCTTAGTCAGTCTGCACCCAACATAATGTCACAACCACCCATGTCGATAGCAAACATATGGGATTTTAGGTGGTAGTCACTGATTTGGAGACATGCATTTTCATAGTGCCCTCCAGATTTCATTGAACCACCATTGGCAATCATGATTTGGAAATTGTTGACGACATGGATGTAGCAATGAGTTTCTTGGGCAATGCGGCAATGAATAAAATTATGGGTGCTTCCACTATCAACTAGAATGATGACCTTCCGATGTTTGATGTAAACAATTAACTTGAGGGTTTGTGGAGCAGAGAAGCCAGTGAGAGCATTGAGGGAAATAACTAGTTCCACTTCGGGAGGGTCTGAGGGAGGGGTTATGTCAGTAATTTCAGGTGACTCAGACATAAGAGGAGTTTCAACATCCTCTTCTGAAATATCCTCAGAGATGACCATAAAAATATTTTGTTCCTTACACTTGTGGCTTGGGAAATATTTGTCATCACAATTATAACAAAGGCCTTTGAGTTGGCGTTTAACCATTTCAGCCCTGGTCAAATTTTGGATCTTTAATGGGGTGGAGGGAGTAGTGGGATTTATGGGTTTAGGGCGAGGGATAAAGGAGGGTTTTTGGTTTTGAGAGGATACAACCTATTGTGCTTCTTTAGCTCTTTTAGTAGCCTCCACCCAACTTGAGGGTCGAGCCATGAGGACATGGGCCCGGATCTCCTCCTTGAGGCCACTGATAAAACACTCTCGAAAGAAAGCATCAGTCATGCCCTATTTTCGAAAAGCCAGGTGCTCAAAGGAAACTATGAAGTCTTCTACTGTTCTTTATTGTTTCAACTTTGTCAAATGGCCCAAATGGTTGGTGTCAGTGTCAAAGAATTCATAAAGCTCAGTCACAAATTGGGTCCAAGCAATATACCCATGATGGGAAGTTTTTCTCCATTGCCACCATTGCCAATGTTCTTGATCTATATGGAGAACACCATACTGGAGTTTGTCCAAGTCATCTATAATGCTGTATAAAGAGAAATGATGTTCCATTTGGGTTACCCAACCAGTGGGGTACGAGCCATCAAATTTGGTCACATCCACCCGCGGAAGGCATAGGTCACGTTGAAAGTGATGGTGCTAAAAGGTATGGGAATTGGAGGAATGTTCACCTTCAATCTTTGTAGGTGCGTCAGAGAAAGGGTCATCTGTAGGGATCTTCAGTTTGGTGCAGAGTGATGCAAAGAAAGATTTAAGCTGGGTGGTCAGTTCGTGTTTGACTTCCTCCATTGAGGACTGCATGGTTGTATTTATGGTTGTATTGATGGTTGTATCGATGGAGGCAACATTGACACTGACTTGTTTTAATTCTTTTTGGGTCTTGAGGAGACCATATTGAAAGGTTTTGAAGCAAGCTTCCAGGTCTTGGCTACGGGTATGGGCCATGAAGATGGGTGAACTGAAAAGGGGCGGGCGGGGTCAATTTTTTTTCCAAAAAATGATATGGATGAATGTGATAAGGGAAAAGAGATGAATCCAATGGAATAGGTCTCAAATAATGGTGAAAAAATTCCAGACTTTTTTTTTTTTTTAAACCTGTGGAGTTATACTCCGGTCTGAAGAATACTGCAGCGATGAAATCCCCAAATGCTTAACCAGTCATAAAAGTGTAGTGATTTGACAACATGAACACAGTTGCGCTGCAACAGATCTTGTCTGTTTTAATTTGTTTATGTTTTTGTCTCCCAAGGGTTAGGTATTCAAGGGTTCTATAGACAAGGGTTTGCCCTGTGCTATAGCTCTCTGATATACGTGTGGGGTCCAACAATAGTACTCAGCCCAATATCTCAGGGCACTAACTAAGGAGGATAGACCGTACCCTTAACCATACTACCCGACTACCCAGGTACTAGAGAGTATCTATCCGAGTGCTATTATCGGTGGCACTATAGAAGTCAGGGGACCAATCAGTTTATCTAAAGAGGGCTTCAGAAAATCTAGGCCGATTCATACACAGGTGTTGTCTGATGCGCTGCCACTTGAAGGGGTACCAACAGGGGTTACAAGGGTGGCCAACAGATGTGCACTTAAGAACCACTTGTATTTACTGTGTGTATGAATCCCTCAACTACGGGTTTATGTGCATAACGATAGATCTCTATGGCTTAAAGACATCAGAATACGTCTCTACCCTAAAAAAAATTTCCCACAATTTCTGCCAAGGAAAGTGCTCTGATACCACTTGTAATATACTAGATATAAATAGTATGTAGAACATAAATAAAATGCTAGAAATGGCAGAATAATAGTAATATAACCAGTATAATCTCCACAATAACACATAAATGATATAAGAACAATAACATAAATAACATTTTGATTTAGAAAGCAATGGTCACAGGCCTCTTCGAGGGGGCAACCTCCAGTCGAGCAACGCTCTGTTACAATAATCTCCAAGCTAGGGTTTCCATACCCTCGACCCTTATTTATATTAAATATGTCTATCAAGAGAAGCATCTAGAGGAAGATCCTTCTAGAAGTGGAAGCTTCTATTAGGTCTTCTTACATCTGCCTTATTCTATTTTATTGAAAGGCCTTATTAATATTGACCTTTATTACATCCGAATATATTGCTCTACCTATGTGCAGGTTAGGACCCTAATAGTAATAGATGCTAATGGTTATGAGAATTGTTGAATTATATGGAACTTGGTTGAATTATGACATGACCATGCTATTTGTTTTAATGGGTGATGGTTTCAATACATGGTTTGATTAATTGTGTTGATGGAAAGATCGCTGGCATGTACTAAGGAATTAAGGCACTGCGAATGGAGGCGACGTGCATTTATTTCATGTCACCCTTACTCCTTCACTGACTGCCACCCTAATTGGGATATTGTTCAATTTTGTTGTTGTGGTTATGCACCGACTTCCTAGCAGAGAGGAATCACTCGACCAATTCGCGTTTTAAGGTGTTTGATTATAGGTATGTCTTTTCTTTTCCCATCCATGATTTTGCTATGGTTATGAAATGGATATTGGCTCGGATGTATTGGGTTATGTTCTCCTAGAGTATGGCAACTGTGTGAAATTGTGATTTTGGGATGAAGTGTTGATGGTTTTCTCTGCAAAAATGTTTGAAGTTACAACGTTATTGGTCACCCTGATGTGTTAGCAGCCGTAAGGGCTCTTTGTCATCCTTGTTGGTGTAGTTGAAGGGTTTTCATTTGGTTTGGAGTGACTGGTTGTCTTCACACATTTTATATTTCCATACCTAGTGTCAAATTTTATGGGGTTTAATGGTTTTGGGATGCCTGGTCACACTGTGAATTATTTTGGGCATTGGGTCATTCATGCTTTTATTGGTCGTGCAGTAGGTTATGTTTCTTCTTCTCGACTATGCTTCTTATTAGTGTTGTTAGTTGGTTGGTTGAGAGAACAATGAGGGTTATACCCTGTGTGCGCTAAGTCATTACAAATCCCAAATGGAGCCTAGCTCCTCTTCTCATAGCTCTCCTGTCATGGGATTAGTCACCTTGGCCATGAAGTAAATTGTGTCGTTCTCTGTGTGTACACCGTTGGTCCCAGAGGTTTTCGCCATTGAGAAGAATCAAACTTAGTCTCTCTGTGTTGGCCATGGATCAAAACCTTAACTCCCAAGTCTGAGGGTTGACAGATAAGACTGTTGTTTCCTGTCGGGTTTACTATTGGTTGTTATGTATTGTTGACAAAAGTAATTAACCGGCTTGACCAAAGTGGATTGTATGACAGTGGTGTTGGTTTATCATCTAGCCTCTGCAATTGTTATTATTGAGTGTATAATCTTGGCATGGTTAATTAAACTGAATTGTTAATTCAAATTGCTGCCTCCTTGTGTTTATTGAATGGCTAACCTGACACTGTTTTCGTGCTTAATACATTGGTATGAGTGGCATTCCTATAGCATGACTCAATGTTTACTGTGACTGTGTGTTATAATGGCATGATGATCATTGAAAATTGAGGTGTTTATGACAATTCCATTCACTGTATAAGTATGTTATCCAATTGCGTCGTCAGGGATGAGCCCGATTTTAGTCAGTATGGTTGGATTGCAGTTTGATTGATTTATGCAATTATGTTGCTATCTCCTTGTGTTGATTGTTAAGTCAACATGATGATGTTAAGTAAATGATATTGTGGTTGTGTGTTTTTAAAAAAATTATCAAATGGGAATGTTGCATTGTGGTATTATGGTATGGTTTTCCACTGGGTATGCTATGGATATTTTTGGGGTTGCGAATTCAGGA
Organism: Picea engelmannii; assembly: GCA_009831015.1. NCBI lineage: Eukaryota > Viridiplantae > Streptophyta > Pinopsida > Pinales > Pinaceae > Picea > Picea engelmannii. The sequence goes on along the minus strand of ML778868.1, from coordinate 306,321 downwards.
ATAGTCACAGAGTTTTGAACATGGCTTCTTGCAATTTGTTCAATGTTGTAAATCGAGCCTGCCATTGATGCTTCGTTGAAATGGATGGATAGCCCAAATTTTTGATTATTTTGAGTCGAAGGAAATTGGGCTTGCACAATCACAGAATTACGCTTGCATTGATTTGTTTGGAGTTTTCTACAACATAGCATGAGTTGGAGTGATGGTCGTTGTCTGTCTGTTTAAATGGCGAGTCAAAGTTTTTGCAATTTTAATCTGGATTATTTGGCCATCCACTACATATGTTTAATGATTATCACCGCATTTTAAATGTCAGGCCCGATTGCAATGGAAGTATAACTTCATTTTTTTTCGTAACTCTTGAGTTGTATTTGATAATTGACATAATGTATGGACAATGGTTGTTTTGATAATAACAGAGTGGAAATGGTTATTGCTTATACATTTGAGAATTGTTATAAGATGTAAATTGGATAAGTAAGAGGAACAAAACTCCCCTACAGATCTTTGTGGATCGCACACTATCTTGTTTGGTGACACTATCTTTAGAATTTGATTTCAAACTATAAGCAAGTTAATGCCCATAATTGTTGAATTACACACAGTAGTGTTTTTGAAGTCATAGTGGTAAATTGATTGATTTATTCACATAATAGTTTTATGGATCACTTAATTAATTTTATGAACAATAATCACTCTTTTTCCCTACTATTACTTCTCTTTCCGCTAATTACAACCCCCTCACCTTCCCAGACTCATTTTTCACCCCATGTTCTAAATTGATTACAGTCAAGAGAATTTATGTGTTGAAGCAGTTGGAAGTGGTAGTGTCTTGGTTGGATTACAATGATGTTTTCTTTGGTTTGCATTACAGTTGATTGTTGTTTTCATCGAGTAGTAATTTTGTTCTCCCCCCCCTCATTATATCATGTTTCGCTGAATACAAACCCCTCTCATATCCCAGAACCCTTTGTTCACCCCCTGCTCATTGACAAACAATTTAACAATTTGTATGGATTAGATTGCATGTTTCTGATACGTTGCTGAGCCAAAATCTATTTCATATTTTTAAAAGAGTTGTCATGTATGGTTATTTAAAAGAATATTTTCTAATCAATCATGCATGCAGGAATGAGTATTTTCAGACGAGGTAGCCATGGCCATGGAAACAAAGGGAGAGGTAATTGGAACAGAGGCCCAAGAAGGCCAAGGTTCTCCATACATTTTGATGTTGACTCACAAGAGCTTGGCCAATTGTTTCAGGCTGGATTTTTTAACTTGATTAGGCAAGCAATGATCCAAACTAGGCCTGAAAGGCCTCCTTTCCAAGTCTCGCAAGCACTCGACATCCCTGTACCTCCTCATATCTCATTACAACCCAAGGTTCCTGAAAACGATGGATGGCAGGAGATTGTCCACCCGATAGTCTCCCAACGTCGTGGCTAGCCCAATTTGTCCTTTCTTGCTCCTCCGCCTATTAACCCCATTTTCCAAGCTTCCCTTGAACACTCACCAGTGAAATCCTCCCATGCTAGCAAGAGAATAAAGAATGAGGCACACCATGCCCTTCACAAAGGAAAATCCACTTCTGCCCCTTCCTCACCCTCCAATGGATTTAACAAATATGTGTCTTCCCGGATGCATTTGAGGGACGATTGTTCCCATGTGATCAGCGAGATTAGGCCTAAAGGCTCTGCGAAGCCAAAGGAAAATTCAGGAAAATCGAAGGGTGACAACAAAAATCAAGGAAATATTGCATCGTAGAGTTAGAAATATGGATTTTGAGTTTTTATTTTATCTATTGTTGATGACAATTGACTTCAGGAATTTTGGGACAACATGTTTTATTTTTGGATAAATGAGTAATATTTTTGAGAATAATTTCAAAAATCATGAGCTAAATTATAAAATGCTAATATGTTGATGGGAGTCACAAGGAGGTGTGTTTTGTTTAACTAACTAGTTATGTTATGATTGTTATGAGCTAAAGGGAGTCACAAGGGGTCCCACATACTAGTTATTATTTATTTAAACCCTTATTATGATTATTACTTTTCCCCCTAACTAAAAGTTGGTTGAGTCTTTTAATTAGCTTAACTAATGAGTTGGTTCAACTACTTCAACCAATTCTAAATGTTTAAAAGAAAAAGGAAAAGGAGGAACATAGAGGATCATAGAAGAAGAAGAATACTAAGGTTTTCTCTTTGAGTTTATGTTGAGATAGTTCAGTTTTCATTCATTCATATATTCATCACAAGCCTAATTCTCTTTTATTATAGCAGGGTCTTATTGTAGACAACAATATTCAGGGCTGAATCACATCAGTTAGACACTTGTTTTTCAGAGGTGTTGATATATCTTTGATAGTCTGTGTAGACTTGTCTATTTGTGAATTAGTTTTCATGAATGAAAAAGGATATTGTGCAGAGTCAAGTGGGAAGCAATCCGTGGCAAGCTGATACATATTTTAGAGTTCAATTTTGGTTTTCTGTCAAAGGTCCTTTTGTATGTTCCATCGGGGACATCTAATTTTAACTTTGGTCCAAGATTTTTGTATGAGATTTTGTAAAGAAAATGACTCTTTGGTGAATTGGAATGAAATAAAGGATTTCTTTATGTCTCACCTGTCTTGATTATCATCTTGGTGTTTTTACTTCTGTCTTTACATTCATTTCAAAAACTATTATATTCAGAAAATTACATAAAAAAGTAAATTTCCAGCAAGCTTTTTGTTGATAAAAGACTAGCCTAAACACTTGTAACTAACACTTGTGAGTTAGGATGTTATTTTTATTGGCTATAAACATAGGGTGATATTCCCTTCTATTTTTCTCTAGCCAAGCAGAATGTGAAAATTCTTGAGTAAGATCATTCCATATCTCTTCCTCAACATTTATTTGGCGACCATACTGGGGAGATCTTCAATATCTCTCTTATTAAATTTTATACTCGATTTCCATCGATACATCTTTTTCTGATATTGATTCTTTGACTGTTTTGTTTCTTAATGACTGTGCTTGTTGTAAGGCAGCCCAATATTGAGCCTGGTCTTCAAGACTAGACCAACATTTCTTTGAATCTATTTAATACCATTCTAGACACTGCCAATAACCATGCCAAACTTAACCATTCTTGGGCATCAATTGAACAAGATATTAGTGCTCAAGAACGATTGGAAGCTAGACATAGATAACCTAGAAATTAGTAGTAACCTTTTGTTTCTTTAGTTTTGGCCTTTCTTTCATGTCCTTAGACTCTCGTGCTTCTAGAAGAAGAAAAGGCCTATCACCTAAAATCAATCCTATTGCTGAAATAGGCAGAAGGAACATTGTGTCATCTGCCCAACAAAGTGCTCTAAGGATAACTTTATTTGATTCCTCCATCTCACCTTTCTTTCCCTCATCTATCATCCACAATATGGAATATAGTGTTGGCTCTGGTGGCACTAGAAGTGCTCCATATTCTCAATATTCATCATCATTAGTGATTGGTAGCTTATATAGCCACCATATCCTTGTCGAATCCACTACAAACCCCACCAAAGTCATTAAAAAGTATGGGATTTTTCAATTCGAAGAAGATGCCACAACCACATCATGGCATGTGTCCTCTCCTCTTAACCTAGCACCTGCTACTCATCCACTTCCGAAGTTTAAAGAGAACTTGCCTAAGTTTTCAGGAAATAACACTGTCAGTACAAATGAACACCTGGTGGCATTTTCCAATGCTTGTCATAACATAGGGGCCAACGCCAATGATACTTGCATGCGCCTATTCATCAATTCCTTGGAAGGAAAGGCCGCGGTTGACTTCTTTGATCTTCCTCCTAAGATTTTGTCTACTTGGGAGGAGTTAATCTATTGGTTTCGATCCAATTATGGGCAATCCCAAAAGCCTCGCCGAGAAGTTAAGGGAATACAACATTATTACCTATAAGGATGGTGAGACCATCAAGTCTTTCAATTTACGTTTCACCAAGTTATACAATCAAATCCCTGAACTTATCCACCCTCAGAACCAAGACACTTTCATGCATTATTACAATGCATTTCCTTCCCCCTACTGTCATAGGCTTGAAGAAAAATCCATTGATAATCTCGGTTTCGCTCTGCATGCTTGTTCAGAGTATGAAGACCAGCTTGAAAGAACTAGTCTTCCCTAGGGAGAATTGTTTATACAAACATACATGTCCTCTCTCTTACAACTAGTATAAGATATGAACAACCGTATGATATCATTTGAGAGGAAGGGTACTGTCTCCCCTCTCACCACTGGAGCTTCATGTTCTTCTGCACCCCCCTTCAGAAATACAGTTGAAAACAATTTTCAACCTAAAGTTATCCTGCCTCAGAGTTGGTGTAACTTTTGTGAGGAACACCACAAGGAAACCACGTGTGAGGTAAAAAAGATTGCTAGTGATAAGATTTGGTAAAATACTAGAAGATACTATCGCTGTCCTATATTTTGCAGAGCCAGAAGATGTCATGCTCATCAACACTAGGAACAAAACCTATGCTCCCAAGGGAAAATTTGATTCTCCCCTCAGCTCTTCTACCCCGATATCATCCTCACCTACTGCTACTCCCCAGGTTCCTAAAGTTCCTGAGAGTCAAGGAATAATTACCCCTCTCTTCTCTTCCAAATATAATATCTTGAATTAGTTGGACAACATCAAAGAAGATGCAACCCTTCTAGACATGGTTTCCATCCCTAGACAACAGATGTATCTGAAACAATTCATGGAAGGAAAAGCTTCCCTTGTAGGCAATCTTTCCAAAGAGGTAAGCGAAGATGATTCTTCTATAAATAAAGTAGGTGTACATAACTTTAGATACCCTGTAAAAAATCCCCCTTTTATATTTATGTAAATATCATGGATAAGATTTCCCATTGTTGCCTCATCGATGGTGGTTCAGGCCCAAGTGTGATGTCGAAGATTATTATGGAAGAGCTAGGCTTTTCTTGTAAAAATAAAAATTCCAGAAGCATGATCTCCTATAACAGTCTACAACAAAAAACCATAGGCGATATCAAGGATGTAACTTTGGTTTTATGTGCTCATCCTAAGATAAGGACAACCCTCAACATTCAGGTGATTGATATGCCTGTAAGAAATTACTCAATTATCTTAGGGAGAGATTGGAAAGCCTTAATAGGTGGATACGACTCACTCGAAAGGACACATTTATGCATTCCTCAGAATGGTAAGAACATTATAGTCCTTAGAGAGGGAAGTATTTCACCCTATATAGAGAATGTTCCGCAATCTAGTGTAAACTATATCGAAGAAGACCTAGGAGTGTATTCCATCTTTGTCGAGGAGGAAAATATTCCTTTGGAAGGAATCAATTTAGATGATGATATGTGGCATATGAAATTTGATGGTTCATGCTCTAATGAAGGTAATGGGGTTGACATTATCTTGGTTTCTCTTGCAAGAAAAATCCATAATCTATTCTACAAGTTAGAGTTTGTTGGTTCAAACGATGTCGTTGAATTCAAAGCTTTAATATTAGGCATTGAAAATGCCCTTAATCTTGGTTGTGGTCACCTTTCAATTTTTGGAAGTTTTGAGCTTGTTTTGAACCTAATATGTAAGATATGCTCTCCTAGAAACAAGCTGATGGAACGAAACTCCCAAACTATTTGGGCTCTTGTCTCAAACCTTCTATCCTTCAACATCACTCATATTAAGAGGGAGTTGAATTCAATGGTTGATCGGTTAGTTGCCTTTGCAACCTCTCCTAATCAACACATTTTGCCTCACAGGCCTAATTGTTCTTTTCAATCTTTATATAGTCCGTATATCTTTGGAAATGTAGAATCTTGGCAGGCCCTCCCTAAAAATGAGATCAATTGTGATTTCATTCAATATGAACCTCTTAAGACCGAGGAAATTATTTTTTTTATAGAAAATGATAAGATTTGTGAGAGCTTGACTCCTCTAGACGGTTTGTTTCCATTGAGTATTGTAGGCAACAAAGAAAAACATAAAGAGGAGGAGCTACGAAGGGAGGTGGGTGAAACCATCTCTATGAACAATTGGGCACTCGAATATTGAAGGAATATTAACGTAAGTACCCAATGTTCTGATATAAAAAAAAAGAAGTTTTCTAAGCTACTTGGTAAATTTCAAAAGGTTTATGCTTGGCCTTATAAGGATCTTCGTGGTTTTGATCCTGTCTTTTTACAAAATCATATTTCCATCAAGGAACGCATGAAACCAATTATGCAAGAACAAAGATCTATTGACTCTTCTTTTAAGGCAACCTTTCAAAGGAACTTGGGAAAATTATTAAGGGATGGGATTATTTTTTTAGTCCATCCTAAATGGGTTTCAAATTGGGAACCTTCTTCAAGGACCACTGAGAATATTAGAACCTGTATCAATCTTCGAACTTTCAGGCAAGCTATTATGAGAAACCCTTTTCCTCCTCTTAGTATGGAAATGGTTCTGTAGCAGGTTGTAGAGTCATAGTTAAGGCCCTTAATTGACAGTTTGTTGGGCTACAAGAAAATCAAGGTAAAAGGGGCAGATGCTCACAAAACCAATCTTATCACTAATTGGGGTACCATGTCTTACCAATGCCTGCTTTCTAGCTCACTTGATATAAGTATCACTTTTAGAAGACTCGTTCACACGACTTTTGATGAATTGGTCAGTCTCCATCTCTATCTTGATGATCTAATTGTGTGCATCAAGGGATTGATAATTATGTCAGGATTCCAAGTGTTGGGTCCTTTCCAGATTGCTTTTGTCTTGGACACTAACTCTTACATTTTAAAGAAATTACAGAAGTGATTGTTTTCCTACAACACTAATAGCCCTCGCTTGAAATATTGCGAGGGACCAACGTGAAAATATCTGATGCTGTCTAGATTTTCTGTATAATAGTAGCCTAGCTCTGTTTTCTTTTTTTTGTGCTTCTTTTTCTGCTTTACAGTAATTTGAATTCGGCTCTCTGGGTTAAAACTTTTCTGGTTGTTTTCTTTATTTTTGTCTCTTATTTTTGCTGTTTTAATTTCTGCATTTTTACTTCGGTCATGATTTTGTTTCCTATCATCTTCTAGTTGATTTGGTCAAGATAGGATGTTGGATCAGTTCTGCCATAGTGACACTCCTACAAGGCATTGTTAGTAAATAAAAATCAAGTGTACAAAACTGTTATGATGTCTCCTCTGAAGGACCCTTGAAATTGTTATATATTTCCATTGTTGTCTTATAAAGAATTGGTTATCTCCTACTTCTTCTTACCATTTATCCATCCATTGAGATTTTAAGAGCAAGTCTATTTTTTTTCCCTTGAAGTTAAGAGAAGATTCCGATTGAATGATTATGCATACAGTGGTAAAACCCCTCATACTTATCACTTTTCATGAATTATTCCCAAATTCCCGGTCATCTTTCCATTAAATCCGCTCAGTCCCCCCTGTTGCATAATCTTCCTAGTTATGTATTCTATTCCTGCTGTTATCGGTATGTGAAACCATGAGTTTTGAGTTCTAAATCTGTTGAAAACAAATTTCTCTGTGGAGTCTCCAGTTTGTTGACGATTAAAATTGCAATGAAGTTTTGCCCGCAAAGTGTTGCTAAAGCCTATTACTATAAAAGGTAAATAATACTAGTAGGTGGGCCCCCCTTTTAGATTGGAGATCAGATCTGTTCATATTTGATGTTTGTGATGATGTTTGACATGGCTTACATGGTTGATGAGATCTTGTTTTTATTGGCTATGGTTTGGGCTTATGAATTATTGGTTCTTTATGTTAATATGACCTATGTTATTCATTGACACCACTCCTGCCTGTTCTTGGAACACCTGCACAACAGTACATAAAAGGAAGTTGGAAAAAAAAGAAATAACACATACAAGCAATTGGAAAGAAATGAAAACAATGCAACAAATGCAAAGGGAAGAACTTGAACTATGCTAGATGCTATACTACATGCATGAAATATTTAAATTATTATGGTTAAATCCTAGCTAGAAAGTAATAGTTATGTGATTTGATTGAGTTAGATGGTTAATATGCATATGGTATATTTGGATGGGTAGAATGTTGGTGGCACATTTGACAATGTAATAGATGCTAATGGTTATGCAAATTGTTGAATTATATGGAAATTGGTTGAATTATGATATGGCCACACTATTGGTTTTAATGGGTGATGGTTTCAATACATGGTCTAATTAATTGTGTTGATGGAAAGCTTGTTGGCATGTACTAAGGAATTAATGCACTGTGAATGGAGGTGACGTGCATTCACTGCACATCATCCTTACTCATTCGCTGGCTGCCACTCTAATCAGGATATTGTTTAATTTTGTTACTTTGGTTATGCTCTGACTTCCTAGCAGAGAGGAATCGCTCGACCAACTCGCGTTTTAAGGTGTTTGATTATAGGTATGTATTTTTTTTCCCCATCCATGATTCTGATCTGGTTATGAAATGGATATTGGCTCATATGTATTGGGTTGTGTTTTCCTTGATATGGAAACTGTGTGAAATTGTGAGTTTGGGATAAAGTGTTGATGGTTTTCTCTGCAAAAATGTTTGAAGTTACAACGTTATTGGTCACCCTGATGTGTTAGCAGCCATAAGGGATCTCTATCATCCTTGCTGGTTTAGTTGAAGGGTTTTCGTTTGGTCTGGAGTGATTGGTTTTCTTCACACATTTTATATTTCCATACCCAGTCTCGACTTTTATGGGGTTTAATGGGTTTGGGATGCCTGGTCACACTGTGCATTATTTTGGGCATTGGGTCGTTCATGCTTTTATTGGTTGTGCAGTAGGTTATGTTGTTTCATCTCGACTCTGCTTCTTATCAGCATTGTTAGTTGGTTGGTTGAGAGAACCACAAGGGTTATACCCTGCGTGTGCAAAATCCTTACAAAGCCCAAATGGAGCCTGGCTCCTCTGCTCATAGCTCTCCTGTCATGGGATTCGTCACCCTGGCCACAAATTAAATTGTGTTGTTCTCTGTGTGTACAGCATTGGTCCCAGAGGTTTTCTCCACTGATAAGAAACGACCTCAGTCTCTCTGTGTTGGCCACAGAGCAAACCCTTAACTCTCGAGTCTGAGGGTTGACAAAGAAGACCATTGTTTCTTGTTCGGTTTACTATTGGATGTTATGTATTGTTGACAGAAGTAATTAACCAACTCGACCAAAGTGGATTTTATGACCATGGTGTTGGTTTAGCTTCTAGCCTCTGCAATTGTTATTATTGAGTGTATAATCTCGGCATGGTTAATTAAAATGAATTGTTAATTCAAATTGTTGCCTCCTTGTGTTTATTGAATGGGTAACCTGACACTGTTTTCACGCTTAATACATTGGTATGAGTGGTATTCCTATAGCATGACTCGATGTTTACTGTGACTATGTGTTCTAATGGCATAATTATCATTGCAAATCGGGTTGTTTATGACAAATTCATTCACTGTATAAGTATGTTGTCCAATTGCATTGTCAGGGGTGAGACCGAATTTACTCAGTATGGTTGGATTGCAGTTTGATTGATTTATGCAATTATGTTGCTATCTTCTTGTGTTGATTGTTAAGTCATCATGATGAGGTTAAGTAAATGATACCGTGGCTGTGTGTTTTTTTAAAAACTATCAAATGGGAATGTTGCATCGTGGTGTTATGGTATGGCTGCCCACTGGGCATGCTATGGATATTTTTGGGGTTGCGAATTCAGGGATAGTCACAGAGTTTTGAACATGGCATGCTGCAAATTGTTCAATGTTGTAAATCGGGCCTGCTATTGATGCCTCGTTGAAATGGATGGATAGCCCAAATTTTTGATTATTTTGAGTCGAAGGAAATTGGGCTTGCACAATCACAAAATTATGCTTGCGGTGATTTGTTTGGAGTTTTCTACAACATAGCATGAGTTGGAGTGATGGTCATTGTCTGTCTGTTTAAATGGCGAGTCAAAGTTTTTGCAATTTTAATATAGATTATTTGGCCATCCACTACATATGTTTAATGATTATCATCACATTTTAAATGACATGCCCGATTGTAATGGTAGTATAACTTCATTGTTTTTCACAACTCTTGAGTTGTATTTGATAATTGAAGCAATGTATGGACAATGGTTGTTTTGATAATAATAGAGTGGAAATGGTTACTGCTTATACATTTGAGAATTGTTATAAGATGTAAATTGGATAAGTAAGAGGAACATAACTCCCCTATAGATCTTTGTGGATTGCCCCTTCCTCACCCTCCAATGGCTTTGACAAATCTGTGTCTTCCCAGATGCATTTGAGGGATGATTGTTCCCACATGATCAGTGAGCCTAGGACTAAAGGCTCTGTGCACCTAAAGGAAAATTCAGGAAAATCGAAGGGTGACAACAAAAATCAAGGAAAGATTGCATCGCAGAGTGAAAAATATGGCTTTTGAGTTTTTATTTTATCTATCATTGATGACAATTGACTTCAAGAATTTTGGGACAACATGTTTTATTTTTGGATATATGAGTAATATTTTTTGAGAATAATTTCAAAAATCATGAGATAAATTATCAAATGTGAATATGTTGATGGGAGTCACATGGAGGTGTGTTTTGTTTAACTAACTAGTTATGCTATGATTGTTATGAGCTAAAGGGAGTCACAAGGGGTCCCACCTACTAGTTATTATTTATTTAAAACCTTATTATGATTATTACTTTCCCTCCTAACTAAAAGTTGGTTGAGTCTTTTAATTAACTTAACTAATGAGTTGGTTCAACTACTTCAACCAATTCTAATTGTTTAAAAGCAAAAGGAAAAGGAGGAACAAAGAGGAGGATAGAAGCAGAAGCATACTAAGGTTTGCTCTTTGAGTTTATGTTGAGATAGTTCAGTTTTTATTCATTCATATATTCATCACAAGCCTAATTCTCTTTTATGATAGCATGGTCTTATTGTAGACATCAATATTTAGGGTTGAATCACATCATTCAGACACTTGTTTTTCAGAGGTGTTGATCTATCTTTGATAGTCCGTGTCAACTTGTCTGTTTGTGAATTAGTTTTCATGAATGATAAAGGCTATTGTGCATAGTCGAGTGGGCAACAATCTGTGGCAAGCTGATCCAACTTTTAGAGTTTAGTTTTGGTTTTTTTTTCAGAGGTCCTTTTGTATGTTCCATCGAGGATGTCTAAGTTTGACTTTGGTCCAATATTTTTGTATGAGATTTTGTAAAGAAAATGACTCTTTGGTGAATTGGAATGAGATAAAGGATTTCTTTATGTATCATATGTCTTGTTTATCATCTTGGTGTTTTTACTTCTGTCTTTACATTCATTTCAGCAACTATTATATTCAGAAAATTACAAAAAAAAGTAAATTTCCAGCAAGCTTTTTGTTGATAAAAGACTAGCCTAAACACTTGTAACTCTTGTGAGTTAGGATGTTATTTTTGTTGGTTATAAACATAGGGTGATATTCCCATCTATTTTTGTCTAGCCAAGCAGAATGTGAAAATGCTTGAGTAAGATCATTCCATATATTTTCCTCAACACTCACTATCCTCCATACTTAACCATTTCCACATTTTATCATTTCCATAATTAACCCATTTCCATACTTAACCTATTTTTATTTTCATTATCAACTTAGTTAATTTTCATAATACCCACCACTTAGTCATTTTCATAATTAATTTCACATTCATTTTCATAATTCATTCCCATTTTCCATGTCCACTTATTTATTTTTATTATTATTTTCATAATTCATTTTCATTTTCCATTTTCACAATTTCTACGTTCATTTCCGTAATTCATTTTCATTTTCCCATCATTCATTTTCATTTTCTAGTTCATTCTCGTAATTCATTTACATTTTCCTTTTTATGAGCTACACCAAAGTCTCTATAGTATCCTATATTCCACATGAAGACTATGGTAAAATTTTCATTATAAGAACTTAAAAAATCATGACCACAATGCATGTGGGATTGGAATTTATTTTAAAAGGGAGAATTTTGATGAAGGGCTAGGATTGACTCACGAAATTGATGGATGACCACTGAGCATTGATCTTCAAAAGTTCATAACTAAAGATCCGAGTGTCTGTTTTGGGAAAAAAATACCTCGTTGGAAAGGGAATTTGATGAAGAAGACAATGGAATGGGTATCAAGATCTAAATTTGACCATAGTTCTCCAAGAAATTGAAATAACGGTCAACTACATTTTCATGGTTTGTTGATAAATTTGCAATGGAACCTCAACTTCCCGAGGCTATAACTGGAGATCTAGAACTCCAAATTACGCTCAAGAAGACTTGTTGGAAATATGGGAAGTTGAATATTACTTATATAATAGTTTCCATGGATGAGAAATAAATTATCATTTTCAAAAAATTAAAACACCTTCCACTCTTGTTTAAGGTAATCAACTTCAAGTTTTGGAATTGAAAATTTATTAAATGTCTTTATAAAGAAATAAGTGGGCCCTACTTTGAGGAAAGAATTTCAATGACATAAATTCATTAATGAGAATTCAATAAAGTAAAAATTACAAGTGGTTTACTCCAAGAATAAATCGTGCAAAGTTCTAGAAAGGAAAACCCTAACTACTTCAAGAACATTGAAAGTAGATTTTAAAAGGGCAAGAGAAAGCACCATCAAGAGGTTAGTAGTCAAAAGTTTCTACGATGGGGAAGAGTTTGCAATAAGCAAATATCTATATTTCAAAGATTCTATGAATTGGTTTGCTAAACATTTTCTCTCTACATCTTCTTCCTTTCTGTGTCTTTCCATAAAATCTTCCATGAATGTATGGAAAATAGGAAGATTTGGGTCTGAGCAGTTCTTCCTCTAGAAATATTCAGTCATCTTGTAACATTTCAGGTCCAAAGGAGAGAAGTCTCTACTTGTAAAAAGTAGATGTGGCTTATTTTAGTTCATGTGTTTGTCATTGGAATATTTTGAGGTTGTTTCAGTTTTCTTGCTCCAGACATGTTTGAACTTGTCATATTGAAATATTGTTATAAATTTCTTGTGCAAATAACTATTTCGGGGTATTACATTAGTGATTTATTAGACTTGAGTTGAAATCATGTGATTTTGAATGTATTTCCTATCAAAAACATTTTTGAGTAATAACAAAGTTATCGTTTAAAGTTCTTTAAAGACTTGTCCATTTATTCATCTTGCAAAAGTGATAGCAGATTCCAGGTTCTGTTTAGCTTATAACAAATAAAGAATGTTTATTGAAGAGAGACTCAAAATCTTGTAGACACAAATATCTGCTGACACTTTATCCTATATTTTCTTTAAATAATATGATGTATATTTGCATAACTGTACATAAGGTTTATACATTTGTATATACAAGATTTATTGGAAGATATTTCAAGGCTTTATCTTTAGCATTCACCCTTTTCATTCATTGTAGAACCATACTAAGAAACTTCCAACATTTCAGCCAAAGAGGACTACCACCTCTAAAAAAATGTAGGGGGATTCATATCCTCGTGAGGCTAACATTAAGACCGTAAAACAATATTTTAGATAAGAATTTTTGGCAAATCCACTGGGGATGATTTATTTTCAATATATTTCAGGCTTTCTTTCATATCTAATTGAAGAACCAAAGTATCCATGGTTCAAAGTTTAGAAATGAAGACTGAAGAATAATGGTACTTGTTCTAGATGCACAAGATTTATAAAAACATTATCCATGGATGTTTGAATGACCTCAAAAAGAACCAAAAACCATCAAATATTAAGAAGGATGAACTTCTTGGCAATTCCATTGAAAAAAAATCTAAAAATCCCTGGTAATTCCATTGGAAAGATTCAAGAAACTCAAGAAAATATCCATGGTGAATCCACCAAAGAATTTATTTCATATCATGATGCTCCTTTTCCTTCTCCACCAATCCCATCAATGGATTTACAAGATGAAACTGAAGGAAGAGGCAACCAAAGAAGGAGGAGATTACATAGAACCCCTTTAAATATTGCAGAAGTAGATTTTCAAATGCCAAACATTTCTATTGAAAACATTTCCACATTTTGTGGGAATAATTCAGAGGATGAAAAACAACACTTGTTTAGATTCAAAAACACATGATTTCTTCAATATCATTGAAGATGATGTTACATGTCAATTATTTGCACAAAATCTTTGTGGGAATGCTTGTGAATAGTTCTATTCATTGTTGCATGGGACCATTACCAGTTGGGATGTGTTGTAAACTCCAGTTGCTGAAAATTCCATCCCAAATGTTTTCAATGTTGTTTCCCACCCACCCTCTCCCATATGGACACAAAAAAATGAAGTGAGTAATTTGGAAGAAAATTCTAATCAAAGAATGGGTTTTTTTTCTTCAAGTCATACTATTGAAAATAAAAACCAAAATTCCAATTTGCAAGAGAAAGATTTCAAACTCTCGTATACTCCATATGAATATATTTCGAGCAACAAGAAAAAAAAGTTAAATTGAGGATCCTCCACCAAATTCACAACATGATTTCAACCAACGTACTCATTTGGAAGATGATGTAATGGATGATGAAAAGTCACAAGAGCATTGGTAGAAAGAACAATTGGTGGAAAAAATAATCTGGATAACAACGATGGGCAAGATTGTTATTCCATGAAGGAAGAATGATTTAAGGATGTCACTAATGAATCAATAATTTTGGATGGGAATAAAGAGAAAGACGAAAGAATTTTTGAATTGGAAACTTCTCATCCAACCAAAGACAATAGTATTCTTGAGAAAACAAGAATTGGTTTCATTGAATCATGATTTCAAAGCATTGTTGGCCAATCAATGCAAGCAGATTTTTGGAACATTTGGCTCAACTTTGCTCCAGTATACTTTGGAGATGCTCTTGAATACTTGATAGCATCCCTGACATGTTCCCCAATTTTGGAGTTCATTCCATAGATTAGTTGGATGCCTGAATGGCTCAATTGGAAGTCTACTTATATTTTAAAAATGTCATGTTATCACATATTCTTGCAAGGGGATGTTTTTCCTTTGAAGTTGGCCATTGGGTGACTAGATGTGAAAGAAGGGGTTTAAAATATCCACAAATGTGTTTTGATCCAAGGTCTCCAGCCGCAGCCAAGCTTATTTTTCAACGACGAAGATTCCTTGCAGGCAGGACAAATCGACAATCCATGGAAATCGAGACTCCAAAAGGTGGTTAAAACTATTCATCAAAGTCCCGAAATGCTGAGTCCTGATGTGACGATTTCTGAAATGCTAAAGACCTGAAACCCAAGATTCGTGGGAGCTGTCTGATCCAGTGGGGATAGGTGGAAGTTGATTAAATGATTTCGCAAAATCGGGTTTCAGGGGTTTTGAAGTGAGCCATAAGAAATTGTAGCGAGTCGCGAGATTGTGAAATAGATCTGGGCCATTCAAACTAGTGGAGAACGTGGTGCCTGATCGGTGATTTCGCGGATCAGGAAATCTGAAGACAAGAGTATGGAAGCTCCCGATAAGAGAAGTCACAAAACGCCTTGGGAATTTTGGTCCCATGTTCATAGCCTACGATCATATGGGAATAGAGCCATAAAGAAAGGGAAAGCACCTGTTGAGCAACGAGCGACTGAGATTGTTCAAGCAATTGATCCTGGCCATCAAGTTCAAAGAAGATCCGACCTTCGATCCAGAGGGGCCATTTTCACGATTTCGAGCATCGAGATTTTTGAAATCAAGGGGGGTGAAAAATCTCGAAATGCGAGATCCCGATATTTCATGTGGAATATGTGTGAGGTCATGGCCCGAGGTCGTCTAGGGCGATTAAAAGGAGTTGTGAAAAATTTCAAAGCGCCCGAGTCGGTCATAGAAAAGGATCTGCATGGCCTCGAGGTGCCATAATTGACTTGGAGGAGTCATGAACGTCTCCTAGAGAATTCATGGGTGTCAGGCTCCATCCTGATCCCAATGCAGTTAGTTAATGGAAATAGGGGGAGGTAGTTGAAACCTCATTTCACCCCGTAGATAGAAAGCATTGAAAGGATAGTCGTGGAAGAAGATTGTCAACCCAAGGTCCCCCTGTCAACTGATTTTCCTGCAAAGCCCATACCGATCCGAGATCGTGTCTGACAGAAGAATGCAAGTGCGGTCTGATAGAGGAAGATTTAGATGCCAAGCCTTGAATATAGTGAACAGAGAGCGCTTATGTAGGGGGGCGAGTTGATTTGAGTATATATACTCAATTTTTATATTTTGTAATGGTCGATGGTTGAGCCAAGCTCCCACATTGTAAAGTTTTAATGAAGCCTCTAGTCCTCTGGTTATGCGTTTCATTTTGAGACTTATTTTTGAATGAAAATCAACTTTCCTATCATCTCTTTTTCTTCTAATATTGAAGACTCGAGAATGGGTGATCCAGTCGAGTTGTTGTGACTATATTGTAATGTATGTTTGATTGCAATATCGTTATGACATTTTCAGTTTCTTGAAGTTTTGGGTTCAAGAATATCTTGTATTCATAGATTTTCCTCCTTAGGATTATGGAAGACCCGATGTCCATAGCATACCTCTATATTTCCTCACCCTTTCTCCCCCCTACTCACCCTTTACTACAAATTACTGATTGAAGTTAGATCAAGACCTCATCTGTTTATGCATGCCAGCCCAGTTTTTCTGAGTTAAAGCATTATAATCCCGAGACTGCGTCCATTAGACCACCCTTAAATTTATTCATTGTGACATAAAACCGATGGGTACTGGGCTTACCTCTGCCACAATCTAGAGGTGACTTCTAGTGCTAACATTTCTGGAACCGTTGTCGGGGATGAATTGAAGATTTTCCCTAGGATATAATGACAAAGCTTACTGGTTTTGAAGGTGCATCAGAACTTAGTACATTGATATTGCAGTTATGCACCTAGAGACTCCATTGAGGTGACTCCACTATCTCAACTTCATTGTTCCAGTGTGGCTGCTTCCAGCTACACCTGGTAGCCCCTGGGAGAACAAAAAGATCAGATCTGGTCTTTGAAGGTGAACAAAGAACAGACACACTCTGATTGCATATATTTCACCTGGAAAGTCCATGATTAAAGGATATATTGGTGACTCTAGCGGATCGAAATGGAAAAAATCCTGGCTCAGAGGTTTGCTCCCTTTAATTTCTCTACTGTTCTTGGTTTTCCTAATGTTGTTCCTACTCCAAGCGAATGGGTTGATTTTTTGCCCATATTTAGAGAACATAAAGAGGACAACCATGCTTGGAATCTCCATGGGTTTCATGAACTCATGATTCAGTGGGAGATGCATCATGATGATGTATTAATGAAAATTTTCATGTTCTCATTAGCAGGGGATACCCATGAGTGGTATCAATCCTTTCCCCTTGCTAGCATCCCCTCCCTGGAATAGCTTCATGTAGCGTTTAATAAGAATTTTCAAAGGTATTACTCCTTTGAGTTAATCTGTCATAATTGTTGTGAGGGATGTGAAGGCCATGATCAATGTATGATTGTGCTTGATGAAGGCTATGAGAATGCAAACCATAAGGGAGATGAATATGCTTTGGGTGAAGTAATGGAGATATTAAAATATCTCTCTGCCAAACTAGAAAGGTTGGAATATGAAGAAAGCCAGAGAATTTTCCAGTCCTTGAAGCGGATGTTCTTGACAACCTTTATGATGATGATAGCGTTGAAGTTTTCATAGTTGTAGAGGCCTTGAATTCCACTACTGATGTGCCTTCTATCCCAAGATTTGATGATTATTCAAATGAGGAGCAATAGAGCCCCACATCATAGTTTGTTGACCAAAGGAGAATCCAACATGTATACAACAACTACGAATCAAATTCTGAGCTAGATATGCGAGATCTCCAAGAACATACTGTAGAGCCATATCCTCTGTTCATTAATGAAGAATATTACGAGGAAATCAACCATCCTAGACTTGCAAAAGATGCTGAGCAACATAATGAAGAGCAGAGCTTTCCCATGGGCCCTGTTTATGATGATTATGAATCTGACCCTTGGGAGAGCCATGAAGGAGAACCAGAGGAGTAGTAGAAGGGGAAGTTTATCTCTGGTCCAGAGCCTATCAGTGACCAACCATCGTCTGGGACCAGTCAGACTGCATCTACTATTCACCCACTTGTTCCTGCTAGATATTTTCAGCCATGTGTGAGTAGTTGTGTAGCAGGGAAGGTTGTCTGTTACAAATTTTCTGAAATTTTCCGCTTGGTCTACGCACCTGTGAAGGAATACATGGAGTTGTATTTAATTCATGTTTTGAAGCCGCCCAAATTCATCCTAACCTCAACATTAGGAGGAAAGCTGAAGAATGTAACTGTTCTGTTGTCATGGTTGCATTATCTGTTATCAAGCATCGACAGAGTGAAGGCACTTCCAGTTAGGAAGTTACTTGAATGGCTATGGTGGAAGTTTGTGCAAGATACCAGATATATAAAATATGCAGAACAGAAATGAAATGCTAGAAATGACAGAATAACAGTAAAATATCCAGCATAATCTTCACAATACACAGAAATGATATACGAAATAGCAACATAAATATCACTTTGAATCAGATAGCAATGTTCACAGGCCTCTTCGAGGGGGCAACCTCCAATCGAGCAGCGCTCTGTTACAATAATATCCAAGCTAGGGTTCTCATACCCTCGATTCCTATTTATACTAAAAAGAAGCATCTAGAGGAAG
>ML778868.1:224263-281888 GCA_009831015.1 Picea engelmannii | reverse complement strand
TCCTATTTATACTAAAAAGAAGCATCTAGAGGAAGATCCTTCTAGAAGCGGAAGCTTCTATTAGGTCTTCTTACATCTGCCTTATTCTATTTTATTGAAAGGTCTTATTAATATTGACCTTTATTACTTCCGAATACATTGATCTACCTATGTGCAGGTTAGGACCTTAACAGTTTGCTTTCACCTAGCACTGTGTAAAAGTCAATTAGTTTAGGACTGTACATAAATAAGGTCCTTGGAGCATGTGTGTTTATTTTTGTTTTTACTTATCGGCTTGTATTCCTTAACAGGGTGTTTTCAGCTTGACTCCATAGCCCAACAGAAGGCGACTGGAACTGCAAAAGGATATCTTAGAGCCTCACAGGGAGGACTCTATCCCCCATGGAGCCTAATGTTATCACATATTCTTGCAAGGGGATGTTTTTCCTTTGAATATGGCCATTGGGTGACTAGATGCGAAAGAAGGGGTTAAAAAAACCCACAAATGTGTTTTATCCAAGGTCATTGGTCGCGACCAAGCTTATTTTTCAACGACGTAGATTCCTTACACGAAAGACAAATCAATGGTCCACGAAAATCGGGACTCCAAAAGGTTGTTAAAACTGTTCATCAAAGTCCCAAAATGTCGAGTCCCGATGTGCCAATTGTTGAAATGCCGAAGTCTCGAAACCTGAGATTCGTGGGAGCCATCTGATCTAGTGGGGACAGGTGGTAGTTGATTAAATGATTTTGCAGAATCGAGTTTCGGGGGTTTTGAAGTGAGCCACAAGCAATTTTCGTGATTCACGAGATTGAAAAATAGATCTGGGTCGTTCAAACTAGTGGGGCACGTGGTGCCTGATCGGTGATTTCGCAGTTTCGCGGATCGAGAAAGTTGAAGACAAGAGTATGGAAGATCCCGATAAGCGAAGTCCCAAAACTCCTTGGGAAGTTTGGGCCCATGTTCATAGCCCACGGTCATATGGGACCAGAGCCATAAATAAAAGAAAAGCACCTGTCGAGCAACGAGCAACTGAGATTGTTCGAGCAATTGATCCTGGATGTCAAATTCAAAGAAGATCTGATCGTCGATCCAAAGGGGTCATTTTCATGATTTCGAGCATCGAGATTTTTGAAATCAAGGGGGGTGCAAAATCCTGAAATGCAAGATCCCGATATTTTGTGTGGAATAAGCGTGAGGTCATGGCCCGAGATCACGTGGGGTGATGAAAAGGAGCTGTGCAAAAGATCAAAGCGCCCGAGTCAGTCATAGAGAAGGATTTGCATGGCCTCAAGGCACCATAATTGACTTGGAGGAGTTGTGAACTTCTCCTAGAGCATTCATGGGTGTCAGGCTCCATCCTGATCCTGATGCAGTTAGTTAATGGAAATAGGGGGAGATAGTTGAAACCTCGTTTCACCCCGTAGATAGAAAGCATGGAAAGGTTGGCCGTGGAAGCAGATTGTCAACCCAAGGTCCCCCTGTCAATGGATTTTCCTACAAAGCCCATATCAATCCAATATTGCATCTGACAAAAGAATGTAAGTGTGGTCTGACAGAGGAAGATGCAGACGCCAAGCCTTGAATACAGTGACCAGAGCACACTCTTGTAAGGGGGCGAGTTGCTTTGAGTATATATACTCAGTTTTTATATTTTGTAATGGTCGATGGTTGAGCCAAGTTCCCGCATTGTAAAGTTTTAATGAAGCCTCTGGTTCTCTGGTTATGAGTTTCCTTTTGAGACTTCTTGTTTAAAGAAAATTATATTTCCTATCATCTCTTTTGCTTCTGATATTGAAGACTCGGGCATGGGTGATCCAGTCGAGTTGTTGTGACTATATTGTAATGTATGTTTGATTGCAATATTGTTATGACGTTTTTAGTTTCCTAAAGTTTTGGGTTCAAGAAGATTCTGTATTCAAAGCTTTCCTCCTTAACCTGCTGGAAGACCCGATGTCCATAGTAGACCTCTACATTTCCTCACTGGTTCTCCCCCCTACTCACCCTTTACTACAACTTACTGACTGAAGTTAAATCAAGACCTCATCTGTTTATGCATGCCAACCCATTTTTTCTAAGTTAAAGTGCTATAATCCCGAGACTGTGTCCATTAGACCACCCTTAATTTTATTCATTGTGACATAAAACTGATGGGTACTAGGCTTACCTATGCCAAAATATAGAGGTGAATTCTAGTGTTAACACCTCCAAAGTACGAGCACTCTAGATATGTTATTAAAGTTAGATATCTCTAAATATTTTGATAAATTAAGCCGAGCTTACATGAAATCCATTCTTCTTGCTTTTGGATTTTCTCCTGATTGGATAGACTGGATTCTAAACCTCGCTTCCTCCACTTTCTTCTCAATACTGATCAATGGTATTCCCTCCCATCCCTTCTCTTCCTCTCGCGAAATACGGAAAGGAGATCGCTTGTCCCCCCTTCCTTTTCATCATCATGGTAGAAGGGCTAAGTCATTTCATTAAGGCGTCCATAGCTGACAGATACCTAGTTGGGTTCCCCCTTCATGAAATTGATCCCCCAGTTTCTCACAACCAGTTTGTTGGTGACACCTTAATGTTGGGATCCCCTACTATCCAAGAAGCACTTCAGATCCTTTGCATACTTCAAAATTTTTGTGAAGCCTCAAGAATGGACATTAATCGAGAAAAATCCTAGATCTTCTTCTTTAACACCCTGATCGCTGTCCAACTTCATATTTCCAATATCTTGGGCTTCACGCGTAGCCTCCTTCCATCCAAATACCTTGGCATTCCCCTTATAAAAAAATCTCTCTAAAATAGCTCTTGGGAGGGGATCCTTTCCTCCCTGGGTAAAATACTTTCCTCTTGGAATTTTTTCTCATTCAACCTTCATAGTCACCTCATCCTTCTCAAGTTCTTCCTTCAAACCCTTCCCATCTATTCCTTATCGACTCTGGTGGATCCCAGCTTCATTTTAGCTTCCATCAAAAACTTACAAAGGAAATTTCTTTGGAAAGGGGCAAAGAATGACCGAAAAATATCTTTGATTAATTGGGAAAATATTTTCAAACCAAAATTAAAAGGAGTTCTTGGCTTACGGGACCCAACCATTCTCAATAAAGTTCTCAATGCTAAAATTTGGTGGAGGTGGATTAAGTTCCCCAAAGACCTCTGGGCCCGACTTTGGAGAAATAAATACGCTCCAAACATTGCATAAAAAGCAACTAATCAGATGGAATGAAAACACTTCGAGATCTTTGATATGGAACGCCGCAAAGCAAAGCCACTCCCTGATTGCAGATCACTCTTTGTGGGAAGTGCGGAATGAAAGAAAAACTTCCTTTTGGTACGAATCTTGGAAACAATGGCCTTCTCTAGTGCAATATTGTATGACATAAAACTTTCTTTCCCCTACCACATAGATGGGTCTAATCATAGTCGTGAAATATTGGCAAGAGGAACCCCCTTAGGCTACATGGCATCATTGGAAGTCCACTTGCACGAAAATACACCTTTCAGCGCATATGGATCTTTAGCCTTGGCACGAGCTAACCATCTCTAGGAAAATTAAAATTATATAAGGAGAAGACATCCTAAGATAGGGGAATTCCTCGAGGGGGACCTTCACCATTAAAGAAGAATACAACATAAATACAACCTTCCACCTTATCCCGCAAGAGAAAGTTTGGGAGAAAATTTGGTTGACTAAGCATTGGAAAAAAATTAGCACGTTCCTTTGGCTTGTCACACATAAAGGTATCCTCACCAGGGACAATCTCATGAAAATAGGATTATTCGGGCCCTCCATTTTCCCTCTCTTCTTGGGAGACTCCGAATCTCAAAATCAATTGCTCAATATCTGCTCCTACAGTTCACAAATTTGGGACCAATGTTCCATAATCATGCACATAACAGATCACAATCGATAAGGCCTCAGGGAAACCATAGAAGGATGGAGAGACTCGTCTTTTAATTCTCCTATCCTCATTTGCATCTGGAAGCTACTTTCGGGTTTCATCCTCTGACAGATCTGGAAGGAACGCAACAAATGGATCTTCCATTTGTCTCATCTTGATTGGAAGATAGTTTGGAATCACATTCATGACAACATCGAAGAAACCATCCACCTGCATCCTTGGAAAGAAGAGGACTTTTCATGTCCTCCACAAGAAAAACGTATACTGGACAGTTGGAACATCAACTTCAACCCTCATTCTTCTAGGAAATTTCAGAGATCCTAGGCCAAAGGCATCCCTTCACAATGGTCCCCTCCAACTCTAGGTTTTATCAAATTAAACTTTGATGGAGCCTCCAAAGGAAATTCGGGCCCTACTGGCTTTAGAGTGGTTCTCCGCAACAAAAAAGGAAACATCATTCTTGTCACTGCTGATAGCATTGGACACAACACAAACAACACATTTGAGCTCTAGGGTCTCATGAAAGAACTGCAGCTTGCTCAAGAGTATGGTCACCATAATCTGATCGTCAAAGGGGACTCACAAATAATTCTTAGCCTATTTTCAAAAATTCTCCAAGAGCTAGACCCGAATAGAATATCCCCCTACCGACGACTTACCACAAGACTCTGTGTCATTGCATCTCTCATTAGGCCTCACTTAGTCCTCGTTCCTTCGCATGTTCAATGAAGATCTAATCATATAGCTGGCAAGTTAGCCAATATTGGTGTGGCTCTAGACGGACCATATATTATCTGTACATCCCCCACCCACAATGATCATCCTATCCTCCAGGACTGTATTGGTCGGGCTCTCAGCACTGATAGCCCCCCAGATGAGGTGTCTGCAAGATCCACACGCCCATGAGAGAATATGGTGCCTACTACCTCTCCACAGACCATGTGACTGACACATGCATCATCCCCCCTTCCTTTATTACCCCCCGATGAGTATTGACTTCCTTAACTGTTGTGAGATCCTAACTAACTACTCCAGCGTGCCCATCTCTGTTTTTTATTCCTAGCGATGGAGGAAGGGCGTTGGCTGTCACCTCTGCGCACGTGTGAACTTCATCTCCAGTTTCCTTGTTATGGCGATGCTCCTTGACAACCCTTGCCCTCTTCCTTATTTATTGTTTGCATCCCATGCACTCTACCGATCTCTCTGGTTTTTACCTCCGTCTTCTTACTCTCGACTCTACCTTACCCTCACTCACTGATGGCTATGCCTTGTCTTTGTGAGAAGACAAAATGAGGTTCTAGTACCAAAAACAAGTGGCTATGGCCAACTGACACCTACCTATCCTTGCTTCGTCGCCTATCTACTCATCCCTTTCCTCCACTCAGTCCTCCCTAGGTTAGAGTGGTCTTCTACCTCTGTCCACGTCATGGGCTTGTTGTGTGGAGTGGTTTGACCTCCATGAAAATTCTCTGGGCTATGCTCCTGGCCCAATCTAGGATATGGACTCGTATTCACAACTAGCCTTGGTCTGCCCAATGATTCCACCACCCTCTGCCCCCTCCCCACCACCCTTTGTCCCCTTGCTGCCACCCACTTTCCCCTTGCCAGCCTCTATCCCTTTTCCTTATTTGGAGGAGTTTCTTGCTCAATTGGAAGAGCCTCTGAGCCAAACCCATAGTTTCTTGGATTGTACTTCTTGTTCAATATTCCACAAATCAGTTTCGATACTACAAGACCTGGTATTTGCGGTCAAAAAGGACGTGGATGACTTGTGCTTTTGGTTGGAACACTTGGACAAGCAAGCAGAACAAATTGAATCTCTTCTCGCAACCCTGCTCTTATCCCTGCACTCTCCAGAACTGGCCACCATTCCCCAGTTACTTCATGGGTGTTTCTTGCTCCAGCTATGTAGGTGGTTGTTGAGGGCGACATGGACAAGTGCGAACGTCAGACACCATGAGAGCATGCAGGCACACATGTGTCAGCTTGCATGTTTTACTTTTTCAATTGTTAATGTTTTTGGAGGATGCCCCTTAGGTCGTCGGAGTCTAGCACAATCAATTTTTTTTGTCTGTCAGGAGATAACCTTTTTTTGTCTTATAGTCTGCATGATTGTTCCAGTTGAATCGGTTTCCCTACGGGGCGATTAAGAAAATGTTGTATAATTTTTAGTTACTTACAAAGACAAGAGACGGGCTAAATTGGTTTCCCTTCGGGGCAATTCAACACAAACAATTCCCTGATATCTCAAACGATACTATAATTTTGTTCCAGGAAAGGTAATATATAGATTCTTACTTGAAAAAAATATCAATGAAAAAATATATAAATATTAAAATCAGCTTTTATCTTTGGAAAAGATTATCAAACTCTATTTCAATATCAATTAATTTATTTTATAAAATATAAAATCAAATAAAACAAATAAAATGAAGACATGTACCTTGTTTTAATAGATTTGTCACATACAAAAGCGTTGTGATCAATGGTCATTGTTATATACCGATACTATGGCCTCTTATCTATTTAACTACATAAACTAGTCAAATTATGGAGAATAATGTGCTTCAAGTCCACAAAAATTTTCAAATCAAAAGATAGTTCTTAAATATATCAATTCTTCAAAATAAAATTTTACCAAAGTACTACACCCATTTTTTTTTACACATAACAAAAGTATGTTGAACTTAAGCTTTCCCTATTCCTAGCCTTCCTCCATTAAACCAATTTTTAAAAACACATTTATAAAATTAATAACTTGCATATCTAGTAATGCTTTGTGCATGCTCCTGATTCAATTTCCACAGGGTCAAGTGCACTAAGTTTATACAACATGCTTTACCCTAAGTACCATTCTTAGAACGAGAAAATGCCCAAGGGTTTTTCGAGGATTTATTTCCAAAGATACATTCTTTTCAAAGATTTATTTCCAAAGAAAAAAATAAAATATCATATCAATCAATTTAGTAAAATAATTGAAAAAAAAGATAAATCTAAATTTTTCTTTTTACTCAAATTCATATCATATGATAAAAAGTGCATAATGTCAAAATTAGTATGAAATTAACATAAATGAATTTGTTGATGAGTTAGGTGCTAGAATTGTTCTATTTTTGCATTGAATGCTCAAATATCAAAGCTTCAAGGAACCCAAAATTTTCTTTGTTAAGCAAAGCTTCGAACCCAACTTTTTCTTTGTTAAGCTCTACACTTAACTTGATTTCTTCAATGGTAGTTTGTTGTCTAAGATAATTTTGGAAGCAAATGATTCTTTGAGGGAAGTATGAAATAACCATTATCGCGTACGATAGGAGTGAATATTGACTTAAATTACTAAAACAATGAGAATATAAAAATTATGCTCTTGTGTTTGAGGCTTTCAAAAAACTTCTTTGGCAACACAAGGAGGGTAAAGGAAAAGTAAAGTTAAGTTCAACGAAAAATGAGGTGATCATGTGGAAGGTTTATTATTATTTTTTTTTTAAGTAAAAAGGGTAGTGCCTGTTATATTACCATATTCAAAATACAAAATTCAAGACTGTAAGTGATGCCAGCTGTCCCGCCTGAGCAGGAAACCAGGACAGCTGGGCATCCATGTCCATGTGTCACCCTGAATGCATAGTTAGCAAAAATTGACAGAGTTGATGGTGCGACGTCCTGCCCGAAGGAAACCAGGACTCATAGTCACAGCATGAAAGCTGGTTATTCTATCTAGTTCTAAGACAACCTGGTAACTAGCTAATAAAAGGCAGAAAGTATAACAACAACACCAAGACCAGAAACGAGTTTTAAACATAAGGGAACCTCTGAGCCGAGTTGTTTGTCCTAGACCTCGGAGTGCCTCCACCTCGCAGGGAACGTGTAGGTGCGCGCACAAGTCGGACATTGCTTTTTTGACGATGCTCTGGAGTGTGCCACGAAGAACATGTCCATCCACTGATCCATGCGTTCCAGGCGGAAGATTTGATCGTCTAACTTGTTCCTGATTTCAAAGACAAGATTGAGGTATCCCCAGTCAACTACAGGTGGCTGCTCCAGGTGGTGGCTATCCATGCAATCCTCATTGGTGGCCGCATTCTGTGTCCTGTGTCGTTGACGTTCACGCCCTGTCTCCTCCGCTTCCTTGGTGGGCTCGGGAGGAGCCTCCTCTTCCACGTAGCAGGGGGAGTAAGGCTTCTCCGTGGTGGTTGTAGAGGGGTCGGACACCTTGCTAGCAGACTGACGAACGCTGTGGGTGCCAAAGCTCGTGCTCGGGTTCTAGTTCTCTGGTACCATGAACAGGGTGTGCCCAGGAGGGCTTGGCAGACCGCCTTCCGGTATGACCTCTTCCACGTACGCCATTGGAGGCGTACGTGGTCTAGTCTTTCATCGCCGAGCTGCAATTGCCATAGCTCTCTCGAATTTCTTCTTTTGTTTACGCCGAGACTCCACCGCATACCAGGCCGCTCCCCGGCACGGCCTCCCTCGAACTCGGGGCATGACGAGATCACTGTGAAAAATCTGAGTGTTTCCTGTGCCTGTCCAATTGCTTCGGAGGAGAGGTGGGGTTGCCGAGTGCGGTCGTTGAGCCAGAGAAGTAGGAGGGAGGCTGCCGCAGCTCTGGTTCGTCTGTGAGACAAAGGCTTCCCGGAGCAATTTGCTGTGTGGAGTCGTTACCCAAACAATGAGCGTTGTTATCAATAGAATCGTCATAGCCGTAGCATTAAACCTCGCCATTAAACTCTACTAGGTAGTGCTCTGGTGAGGGGTACCTTTTGCTTGCGCGAGGGGCCTCATCGAGAGATTTCTCCTGCTCGAATGCATGTGGGTTAATGGCCGAGGTGATACGAGCCGGTGGATGCATTAAAGCTGCGTCCCGGCTCGTTCCCACATGGCACTATCACGCCACTTGTCACCCCATCCGGGGTGTGGAAGGTTTATTATAGAGTGAAAGAAACATCTCTATTTATTTATTTGTAATGTTACTTGACATTTCTCTTCTTATGGTGACATGCAAAATACTTGTGAAGGTTAAACCTTGTCATAGTTGTCGATGTCAATGGTTGTCTTCTTTAATGATCAATCCTTGAGAATTATTTATAGTTAATGTCCATGCCATATTGAGTGGAATTTTCTTTTTCTTCCTTTCTTTAAGGTTGGAGTTAGCACATTCCTTTCTTTATTTTGGTCTTAAGGTGGATCGATGTATGTATTGAAATTTACAACAACATATTTTGGTAAGTTGAACATCATTGTAATGTTGGTGGAAGGAGTTTATAAGATTACAACAATGATGGGGGATTTTTGCAGTGATTTACCTGTCATAGGTCTTTGATAATAACTATATATCGATGACCAAATGGAAATTTGTTTTTTTGTTGAGAAATCCTCATGTAAGTGGTTCTCAATTAAAAAAAAAAGAGTTTAATCCTTATCAAACTATCTCATCAATGAGACTGTCATGAATATATTTAATCTCTTCTTGGAAAACTACAAAGCTTTGTTCTTGTAGAGGCTAAAATCTTTTATAAGGATCTTAATGGTTGCATGTATAGTGGTTACATGAATGCTGAATGCTCCAATGTCAGGAAGGGGTAGGAAGTACTAACAAAATACATTCATACATTGTTTGACTATTTAGTGCAACTTTAATGCAAAAGATAAGACAAGATTTCTCTATGCCAATGCTTCCTTGGATAAACATATTTAGGAGCTCTCCGGTTTTACCATTTTGGTAATGTTGTAAAAGTATGTCCAATGCTAGACATTGTTTTTTAATAATAATGT
Source organism: Picea engelmannii (assembly GCA_009831015.1). Classification (NCBI taxonomy): domain Eukaryota; kingdom Viridiplantae; phylum Streptophyta; class Pinopsida; order Pinales; family Pinaceae; genus Picea; species Picea engelmannii. The sequence goes on along the minus strand of ML778868.1, from coordinate 272,240 downwards.
ATTATCAAATGGATGTTATTGAGGGCCATTGTGCAGGGCCTCCCCACTTGATCGATTATGCATGCTCTTTGAACCGTAATGTTTTTTCCTAATGTTCCATCCAACAGTTTTAGTTGGTCCCAGGAATGGTTGGTGTTGATGTTGCAAAGTCCAATAATACCAATATCATCTAAGTGCATATTATCAATGGATACACATCTAGATAGTACATGCATTCATCTTCATGTTTGGATATGTGTTTCTTTGATTTTCTTCATCTTCACACCATAAGTTATCCAAGATTTCTAACCTTATAAAAAACTAACAAACCCAACATAACAATCACTCTAAGTATCCATAACCTTAATACCCATTTGTATCATACACAATTTGTGTCAATAAAAAGAGACCAGGAAAACAACAAACAAAGAAAGAAAACCTAGAGTCATAACTCGAGACTCGAAAATCATCGTTTTTACATAAACCATGACCCATCATCTCGTCTTGAATCATTATGGTCTTTCCATTTATATCTTTATTAATATAAAATCAAATCTATAATCTTATGTAAGGTTATGTCACTTGTTCCACGACCCATGCAATTATATAAATTTAATTATATGTGTATAAAACACGCTAATATTATGATCACTATCACACATGGAAAAATAAGTTTATGGAGGGGAAATTAGCTGTTAAAATTGTCGTTGCTTTTATGCCTATTTTTAAGTTAAAGAAACACCATAATGTTTTAAAAATGTTAATCTTTCAATCCTTATTAAATTTTATATCATTATGCTGTTTTAAATCCTAATCCACGTGCACCATTATAATGTATTTTTATTTAAATTTTAAATTTTTATATTTTTAAAACTTTAAATATATTAAATAATGAATTAATATGTAATTAATTAATAAATATTAGTTATTATTTTGTTTAATTTATTTGATGATAATGAGAAATATCTATTGGTTAATTGGGTGTATCTTGGATGGTTGTGAGGAATGATTGTTATCCTCCCCACTCGAGTTCAATTCCCATAATGACATGAATAAAGCTCAATTGTAATGGCTTCAAGCCTATATGTAGGGCAATATGATTTTTTATAAGAGGTAAGGAATTATTTGATTTTTTTTTTAAATTTTATATTCATATTTGAAAAGATTTTTTTAGAAGCATATTGAGATTTAAGGTGGGTGGGTGTAAGCATGCAAGTATTCTAAGAGAAAATGTTATTCATCTTGGAGTCTCTTAGTCTTGCAAATATGACAAATTCTTTAGACATACAACATTTTAGGAATTTTCCAATTCTATGTTTCATGATGGAGCTAGTGAGAGTTTGTTTTTATTTTAGCAATGTTTATTTTCTTCTTTACGCTAGTTAAAACAACGAGATATTTTTTTATCTTTTAGATTATGGATGATCACCTCCTTGTAGTATCTTAATTTTCTCTTATTATCATTATCATCATTCTGGAGAGTGACCTCTTCCTCAATACTCCAATGATTTGGCCAAGACTTGGGAAGTGGTTTTAACTAGATTTTGAAACAACCTTAGGGAGCCTCCTTCCTTCCACATTGTTTATCTTGTTTTTGTGCATTAAGTACTTATTCATAGCCATGCTCTCAATAAGGGAAATATTTGTTTTTCCTTTATGAGAAGGATACAATAAGGATATGATAGGGTTTTAAGATTATAAGTTATAAAATGTTTTTGGATTTTCTCTTTTTCAATGATTATCTATAGATGTTGAAGCCCTAAACTTCACAACCATATAAGATAACATGACTCATGAGAGTCTTAAAGTGGAATTTTATTTTATTTTATTCCAAATTCAAAGGTTAACTAATTTGCAACAATTTTCAAGGCCATTGTTGTTCCTAAGATTTACTCTGGCCTCACAAAACAATGTTAGGCATCCAAGTTTAATAATATTTTCTTTTACAATGTCTTTCTACCTTCAGCTTGAAATGAAACTTCAATAACCTAATGATTTAGAAACAGAGAGGCAGTATCTCTTCCTTTGAGTTTTTATCAATAATCAAGAGATGGAAAGTAGAATTATAGCAAACAAAATTGACAAACAAAGCAAGGTATCCAATCCTGATAAATATTACCTTATTTGCAATAAAAGAAACATGAAATGTATGTTCAAAAGATGAATGAAGATGAAATCATCTATACAGATACAGGTCTTATTTTACTTATAGTAAAATAGAGGAAAATCTATACTTGAATAAACATCTAATTAAATTAACTGCGATAGATGTATTACTAAATTGTAGTCTTTCATTCCTTTAAACACCGTATAGTGAAGAAGATGAATTATGGTAAAGTAGAAACACACAGAAAACACATAACTCAAAGAAATGAGAAGTAGAATATTTGTCTTTTCTGAATAAATTTGTATTAAGAAGTATCTCTTTACATCAGGCAAGAAAAATCCGTCATCATATCTGTAATGTGTTTATTTATACAAATTTGTCTTCACCAAAATTGGTTAGAGTCCTCGCTTTTGGATCTCAAAATAGAAGAAAATCCACTAAAAACTTGATTAATATAGTGTCGAATATTAAAAAAATAAAGTATTTGAACATCTGTTACGTTTCTAGAAACATAATCTTTGTTGGCTGTATTTAAAGTTTATCCTTTCTTCATTTGGTCATAGATGCAGTTGTCTTCTGTTGCTCCTTATATTGCATGTGAAAATTTAATAATGCAACTACAAACTTGGGGGGCTCTGTGTTAGCATTCAATTCAAAGGTAAAAGCCTTTTTATGTACCAATGGTAAACTCTTTTGAACTTTTACAACAACCTGATGAGTATTATGATATTGTAAACTTTGCTTGATGAGAAGATAAATTAAAAATTGAAAATTAACCTTATTGACTTGCAATATAGTATTTCTCTTCTAGTTGTTTGATCTGTTGATCATAACTTTGTCTGACCCGAGTTAGTTCAAAATTGACTTTCTCCCTAAAAATGACCTTTGTTTGTTTCAAATCATTTTTCAACTGCTCAATTAAAAGATTTTTCTGGTCAAGTTTCTCTCTCAATTTATCTACTGACCATAAATTAGTTGTTGCAAAATCCCCCAGAGAATATGATACATGTCTTATGAATTCAGGGTCACTCTGTCCCTATCCATCATATATCAATTTTTTTCCTTTCAGTAATTATTCATACTTTTTGTTGAATTTCCCTTTGTACAATAGCTTTTCTTTTCTTACTGAAGAAGGCATTTCTTCTAGTTCAATGGGTGTCAAATCATCTACATTCACTACCTCTGAACCAAGTATCCCAAAACTTGTTGCAAGAGGAGTTAAAGATGGGATGGGGATTGCAAGTGCATTAGACTCCCCTTGAGAAGTAGCATCATTTATAGGAGTTTTAGTGTTTGAAGTCATCTAAAGAAAAATATGTCCATGCTTCATAAAGCATTTAAACATTGCAAATGTTTCTTGTAAGGAATTACTCGATAGAGATGATTATGTCATTATTGTGTCCTTGGGTGATATCTCTGGTGTTTTTTCAACTTCCTTAGTTTTGTCCTCCAACAAGTCATGTTTCTTGGGATTGGATGAGGTTGGATTACCATTTGAGTAGGACTTTTTGTTGTGTTGGTTTTGTCACATGGGTGAGAAAAAACATAACACTTACTTGCTTAGTTAAGTCATCTAAACAAGACAGAGGTTTGTGAGTTGATTAGATAACCAAATACACGTGAAACACGGAAATAAAAAGAAAAACAACGAAAAATAAATGTTAGAGAAGCTTGCAAGAATTAGAACCATGAAAAAAAAATGACAATCATATAGCTACCAATGGATCAATATATTGATAGGCTAACACCATAGAGAAAGGTAGGAACTTATGAATCCTCTCTTCCTCCTTGGGAGAGCTCTTGAGTTCACTAATAGAGATCTCTTCTCTTCATGCAATGGAAAGTGACAATGGTGAATAAATACAATGCCAATCCTCTCAAGAGGTGAGTGGAATGGCCCTTGCTATAGTGATTGAATGATTCAAAGAGAAAAGAGGATTCTCCAAGAAGAATTCTTGTAGCATAAAAATACCTTGAAGTTCTTATTTTTCTAACACACCCATGGCACATATTTATAGTGTCCATTAATGGCAAGATACAACTGGTTCATATTGCGAACAAGGGGCCTTTTAGGGCACTTCCTAGCCCTTGACCATCCTCCAAGCTAGATTTCACTCAGATCTGAGTGTCAAATCGTGTTGGGGGTCGGACTGGAAGTGGTTGAGAGGCTGAAAAGATTCATAAATGTGTCGTTCATAATAAGTGTGTAGCTTTTCTTGTAGACAGTTTCATTTTTCACACAGTGCACGCTTAGGACCGTGTTATCATGCACATTCTGCGCATAGTGCACGCGCTTCCTTTGGTGAATTTGTGCACTTTAATTTTTGAACCAAGTGTACAATTTTATGCCTTTTTGATGGATTTTGGTGTTGTAGGTGTACTAATTGCTGCTGGAATTGATGTCTTTCTTCAACCATTGTGTGTAATGATGTAGACGATTTTTCAATGATAACAAATGCCCCCTGATGTGTGAGGTTAGGAGAATACGTATAGCTGAAATACATCAATGTTTATTTTGCTGAGAGTGCCATTGTAAGGAAGAGTGAAGAGAGGAACTACAAGAGCGATCCTCCGCAGGGAGAGGGAAAACTATGGAAACCAAACCTTTCTCTAGGAAGAAAAAATAAAATCTGCATACAAATGAGGCGAGCATGCCCCATTCTCATGTCATGAAACTAAAATGTGGGACTACAACTGAAGATGTATGATGGTGTAGATAACTGCAGCGCCCTTGGGGGCGGTTACTAACGAAAAATGACAATTCTGAATGGTGAACTTGCTTTGAAGCGAGTAAAGGACAACGATAAGAGGTGTCGATGACTCATATGCATTGATGGCCTAACAAATTTAGAGGTATTTGACTGGTATGGAAAGATGTACCAATCGTGTAGTAAGACCCACCTTAACATGAGAGTGTGTTGAAGTCGAATGTTATGGGGGTTAATGGAATCAGAAAGTGATGATGACTCTCTCTGTGCCATCCAAGATTCCTCATTGAAAAGGTAATGAGAGTCAAGATACTGCCACCCTTATGGAAACTGTGTTGATGTTGATAGGAAGGGAGAAACAGCGTCAAGAAGCAAAGGGATTCTTGAAATTCACTGAGTAATGGGTGATATCAGGTACTCATGGGTAACATGGACAAATTCAAGACACTATGGGACTCAAGACTTCCCTTGGTTGGGGTGTTGAAAAATGATTGGAAGCAACCGTAAAACTGGATCTAGTGTGAGGGGGATGACTAGACATGGGGTTAAACTGTGCCAAAGGCAAACAAAGTGGGAAAACTCAGAGATCGTGGGTACATGGATTTGAGATACTTGGGGTTTGTTAACGATGTCGATATGAAAAAAGGGTGGATGCCCCAAACAAGGGCGATATGGGTTGCTTTTCTAGGTAAAAGAAGGCCATTGGGGATGATGACTAAAAAAGATATGTATATGCTGGAAACAAGGGATTTATACAATTACCAAAGAAATAAAGAATAATTTGCGTTGAGTATGCAGATACAAAAATGGGTGCCCTTGTTTAGAGCACGATTTTGTGAAAGAGAACAAGGGGAGGGTGGGGGGCCCATGGGTGGGTTTCTATATTGGGTAAGTGGATGGAGGACAATTTGCAGATGGAAAAACTGATGGTGGATGAGATGGAGGGCTAATGAAACTGTGAGGGTGCAGTCAATAGAACCAAGTGTAAGATGATATGACCCGGGGAGTCCATTGGGAAGGTTAGAAATATGATAAGAAGAAGTATGGGGTTCATTCTTGGAAGTGCAAAATACTATCGGGACTCCCAATCCTAGGGGGTGAAATCAGCATGAGTGTCAATTTTTTAAGGGGAACTATGAATGGGACAACTCATGTGGGGGAGAGTGCTATTGGTTGACAGTACCAAAATGTGGCAGAGGTAAAGATACTACAGAGCCGAATGTAGGGACCCTAAAGGTAAATGTCAAAGGGTGTGACTAGGATATGCAATTGTTTACAAATAGAGTAACTACATGCCAGTGTTGTACATATACCTGAAGGGGCTGTAAGCTTGTTGAACAAGTATCTGCATACTTAAAAAAACAAATACTCAATGTGAACAATATCTAATGATAAAGAACATATAACAACTATTTGATAAAACTAAAAGTGAGCATGCATACTTGAACGTGGCGTTTAGAAAAATTCTTCTCCAGGGAAAAGTGCAGATGATAACCCAGGGAATGTGAATGTGTATATGGTTGGATCAGGATCTCATGGTTGAGAACAGATCAAAAAATGGAGGCTCTAGGCTCCTGTAACATAATGTGGAAGTTGGGAAAATGGGCCTATATATGGATGGTGGGCCCATAATGCCACCTCATTTGTACATGACACTATTGTTGATCTGGTGAGAGAGTTGTGAGGTGATTTGGAGATTACAAGAGCATGGGGCTACCGATTCGGGAGTGGTGAGAGATGGGTTAGCGGCCTTATCGTCCTGCATTTTTGTAATTGGATGGATGTTAGGTAGGGGCTGTACGGAGGGTCGTTTAGGGTTTTTTAAGGGTAGGGGCTCACTAGTGAGTGGGAAAAAGGGGAATACACGTGCATGTGTGCATGGGTAAAACTTGATTTCCTGCACATTATGTGTGGGTTTTTTCCTAACAGTCGTGCACTGATGAATGCGCGCCTGTGGTGAGGAAACCAACGCATAATGTGTGATTGTGTTGGAGACAACCACACATATGGGCATGTGGGTGGGACCAATAGGCGCGCATTGAATGTGCACCTGTAGGAGTGAAAACTGTGAACCTATGCACGACAATGAGTGTGAAAGTTGCGCATTAGTGCACATCTATTTAAAGAACAATCACACATAGATTTGCAATTGGATGCGGGAAAGATGCACACTGTGTGCAAGCTTAGGGGTGGATGAATTTGTGATGTTGATGTATGATGTGGCTGATCAGGTGTTCTTGGGTGAATGTAGGTGATAAACAGAGTTGAGTATGATGCCAGTCCACTGGCAAGAGTGGGACCAAGAATGATTGAGAGAGGCTATGAGGGAGCAACCTGGAGTATAAAGACACTTGGTAGCTTGTGGGTTGCTCAAGTTTTTTGACTGTCCTCTGATATGGTCGCAAGAGTTCCTACTCAATTTTTTTATTAGGATGTGGAGCACTGATCTATAGTGCCTTGTGGTGAGGGGGGAGAAACTGACGTTCTCTATGGAAGAGGATGTCTAATTTTTGACAATACTCCCATTCTGTGGGAGGGAATTGGTCATTGATCCCCATCTGCTAGGAGAGGATAGGGTGAAGACCAATGTGACTCGACATTGTTCTGGGCTGAACCCTGTGTCGAGTTCGGTCATGTGGATTGAGGTGATAGATGACTTGCTGAATGAGTACATCGCGACCATGGTTGTGAGGATCTGTGGATCCTTGGGCACTCAGCGGATCACAGGTGGTCAAATGAGGGTGGTTGAGGAGGTCTTGGATGGAGACCTATTTGCATGGGGTGTGCTGATGCATACCCAAATGGTTTTGTAGATGAATCAATGTCGACGTGTCGATTACGGTGATTTTTCATTCGGGTCAGTTTTGGTGGCCTAGTTTTTGGAGAGGGTGCCTCTATTGCGCTTGAGGATTCTATTGGATCCAACGTCACGACGAGAGCCACGATTGATGAAATGGGTGCATGTATTGGCTCGACATGGAGGAGCGGAGGGTGACCATTACCTCACGACCACGGTTGCTCAAGTGTGGTGACAGATGCCATAGGCGATTCTATGGTATCCATACGTGGGTATGGACTACAGACAGGACCCCGACATGGTACTGCCTCCTGGGGAGGACTAGGACCATAGAGGTATCTGTGTTTTCTGTTTTTGTGATTTTGGTAGATAACGTTGATCAAAAATTTATATGGATGCTAAAAATATATCTGTGTTGTTTTGCAGATGTTAGACCTCGGGGTCGAGAGGTGGAGGTTTTCTAGGAGACGACTCCACAGGAGTCAGATCAATAGGATCCCACAGAGCCGAGGGCTAGGTAGAGGCGCCGACGAGATGATGCCAGTGCCAGTCCGTCCAAAGAGCCACAGGGAGACGCCGAGGCCATGATAGAGGATTTGCACCGACGGTTCAAGTGGGTCATTCAAGGGGTGCTAGAGGGAGTATGGTCCCATATCCAAAACAACGAGGTCCTCGACGAGTGTGTGGGGGTATTGGTGGTGGCAGGCATTGATCCACAGGGTAGTAGTGGCGGGGGTATTTATGACTGGTCAGCTACCGCCTGGAGCTGGAGGGTCCCCAGTTGGTGGAGCACCTTTGGTTGGCAGAGGACCTGGGGGCGAGATTTAGGGGTACCTTGAGTGCTAAGTTGATATGTACGGGTTTGGGGGCCCGATTTTGTATAGGGTATTTGATACCCAGTTTTGTACTTATAGGGACGATGAGACTCATGAGTCTATGGGAAGTTGTATATATATATATATATTTTAAAAAATTTGATGACCTTTATGATATATAGGATGGATGTATTGATCATTCTTGTATTTATGTTTTATGTTTATGATTTATGATGTCTATTTCTATATGTTGACAAATGTATCATGTTGTGTATATAATTTTTTTAATGTGATAAATGCCAATCTAATACTACGTTAGCCATGTGATATTCTACTTGATTGAGGTTTATTTAAATATGTGTAAATGTAATGGAATCAAAGTTGTTATATAGGAGTCTAAATTGTAGGTATTTGCGGAAGAGGCAAGGATCGTGAACATGATATACATTGTTGAGATACAAGATGACAAGCTAGTAATATAATAGAATTCTAAGGTGATGAATGTGGCGGTGACTGGCCTCAACGAGGAGACCAATGACGACGTCGTATTCAGCTTGGTTGTTGGTGGTCGGGCCTAAGCATATGCCACTGGAATGGAGTAGTATATGTGAGGGGGTATTAAGGGCCCAAGCGAACGAAGTGAGATTCTGGGTCCAGCGACTAGCCCCGTCAGCGTAAACAATGTGGTAGGACGATGGATGATGTATCTGTCAATAATACAGGTGATAGATCAAACATGAGGAGTGGTGACTATAAAGAATTCTAAAAACTCTACAAATGTGTACAAAGAGAAACCCAAGGTAGGGTGGATAAGATTAGACAGAAAAAATATTCAAGTACAACCCGTTGACGGGTTCTTTGAGAGGGTGGCCTTTGGGAGAGGCCAAGATGTAGGTGCCTTTAGTGAGGTAATGTTGGATGATGAAGGGGTTGTGCCATAATGACTTGAATTTCTCATTGCCAAGAGTGTTGTGGGAAATATCATAGGATAACATGAGATCACCTTCGTTGAATGAGCGAAGATTGACATGGTGGTCAAAGGTGGATTTGGATAATTTTTTAGTTGCTTCGTTGTGTTGTAATGAAGATATACAGTCTTCATAAAGTGACTCTAAGGTTAGTAGGCGCTGCTCCATTGGATCAGTGTTAGGTAAGAGATCTATGGCAACGCATAATGTTGGGATTTCGCGCTCGATAGGGAGGGTGGATTCGATCCCATGGATGAGGTGGAAATGGTGTAAAACCAATGGTAGTTTTGACTGTCGTGTGATAAGACCATAAAACAGAAAACATCATATGATGCCAGTTGGTCTTATGTTTATTGATGGTGCATTGTAGCATGGTTTTGAGGACTTTATTGATAGACTCGACCTATCCATTGGACCGAGGGTAGTATGGGGAGGAAAACTCATGGGCGAATCCTATTTTTGAGGAAAGTTCTGCAAAGATATCGTTCTCAAAATGTTTACCATGATTGAAAACTTAATGTTGCGGGACTCTGAACCGGGTAATGATAGGGTTGAAGAAAAAACACGTTGATGTGTCACCAGTGTTGTTAAATGTGGGCATGGCTTCAACCCATTTGGTAAAATAATCCACTGCCAGGACAATGTACTTGTGTCCATTACTGGATGGAGGATGGAAAGTCGTGAAATATATGCCCCATTTACAAAAGGGGTCGGATGTGATGACTAGGTGTAGAAGCAATGGTGGAGCTCGTGTTTTGTTTGCATAAAGCTGGCATTTATCACATCACTTGACAGCATGGATGAAGTTATGAAATAAAGTGGGACAAAAGTATCACGCGCAAATGATTTTTTGGGTGGTGGACATACCCGAGAGGTAACCACCGCAAGCACCATTGTTGCAATCATTCAAGACTCTGTCGGCTTCGTCGATGGTAAGACATTGCCGAAGGATGGTATCGACCTTGTGTCGATAGAGAATTTCTCCAATGAGGAGGTATCGGGGGGCTTGATGGTGAATGCATCGATTATCATCTCGAGAGAGGTGAGACTCGAACTTCTATGTACAAAGGTAGATGAGTAGGTCGTCGTACTAGGGGTCACCGGAGGGGATGAAGAAGAGGTGTTCATCGAGGAAATCCTCATTGATGGGGAAAGATTTGGCATCTGTGGGAAAATCTGTAATGAATTCGACTATGACAAGCTATTTCTTGCTTTTGGGACTAGAGAACTCTAGATTGTATTCTTGCAAGATAACGATCCATTGGGAAAATTTGTCATTGATATGTCGTCGACTAAGAAAGTACTGCATGGGGTTGGAATCTACTAAGACCTTGGTCGTTCGAAGAATAATAAAATGCCACAGTTTTTGGATTGCGAGGACAACTACTAATGCGAGTTTTTCATCATGATTATACTTTAAGGGTGGCCCTGAAAGGTTTTTAATAATGTAGTAAATCACATGTTCATGCCCATCATCCCCTAATTGGATGATGACTCTTGCAAACTAAACAATAGAGGCTGATAAGTAGAGGATGTAATCACAATCATAGTCTGGGGGACTAATCAAAGGGGCATTGGATAGGGAGTCTTTTAAATCATGAAAAAAAAAATTGAGCATGTTTGTCCCATAAAAATGGGATAACATGGCACAATAGGCAGAGGAAACCATGTGCACGAGTAGCGTAGTCTGGGACAAAGTGACGTAAAACATTGTCTTTTCCTTGTCGGTTCTGCAGTTGGTGTAAATTCCTAGGTGGTGGAATTTACGTGATAGCTTGGACCTTGAGGGGGTCCACAATGATGCCATGTTGGGATGTTGGGATACAATGAACCCGAGGAGGTGTCTGATAGTGACACAAAATACACACTTGAGGGGGTTTAAGCCGATATTGTATTGGAGACATCATTGAAAATGATGCGTAAGTCTTCTAAATGTTGGGTTTGATTTTTGGATCGAGTAGTGAGGTCGTCCAAATAAGAAAGGATGATGAGAGAAAGATCATGAAAAATATAGGTCATGGCCCGTTGAAATGTAGCACCTTCATTTTTTAGTCCAAAAGGCATGACATGATAAGCAAAGGTACCCCAAGGGGTTTTAAAAGCAGTTTTGTACTGATCTGCTGGGTGGATTTGAATTTGATTATAGCTGGAGAACCCGTACATAAAGGAAAGTGCCTAGCATAATCATCGATGATTTGGTCAATGAAAGAGGTTGGGAAGTTGTCTTTGGGACAAGCATGGTTGAGGTCACGAAAGTCATTGCAGATGCAGATAGTTCCCTATTTTTTGTTAATGGGGATGGGGTTGGATACCCAAGAAGTGTATGCAATGGGGTAAATGAACCTGAGATCGTGTAACTTGTCAATTTCGACTTTGATAGCCACAAATTTGGATGGGTGTAGGGGGCATTGCTTTTGATGAACAAGGGCGATATCCGACCATGTGTCGATTTGATGTTTGACTATATAAGAATCGAGGCTAGGCATCTCCATATATGACCAGGCTAATATATCTTGGTATTCCTAAAAGAGAGCTTTGTAAGCAATGATTTCTTTAGGGGAGCATGCAGTGCCAATGGAGATCCCTTCTACGATGCTTGATTTAATGGAAATGTCAATTTTGATTGTGGGGGAGATGTTGGCCATGTTACATTCTTAAAAAGCATCGGGGGTAGGAATAGGGTTTTTGAATCAGTCAACATGCCTTGGAGGAATAAAATCCTTATTTTTGATCGCGCATAGGGAGGCTTGATCGGGAGGGTGAAAGACCTCTTGTGAGAGAAAAAGTACTCGATGATGGAGAAGATTCCAAGGGAAATCAAGGGTAGTCATTTCCTCCAAGATATCTTCGTCACAATGGAAAATGTGAGAATACAGGGGATCTTGGGAGATGGCAGGGGGAACTGTCAACGGGTAAATGATATTGTCCTCAAGGGGTGAGGACGTAGAAGGGATATCGTGTACAGGGTGTGATGGCTTGCTTGACATAAACCAAATGTCAAGATAATGTGGATGATATCTTGTTTGCTAGGGGACTGACGACGTGATATAACAAAGGTCAGTTATGTGAGCATTAGTAGGGAGTTCTTGAGAGGGCTCAGGCCGAGATGTGTGGTGTACTGCAGCTAATGTTTGGTGGAATTGAGGTAGAGTTGGGAAATGATGAGTGTAATGTCCATATTCTGAGCATATGGCACACACAAAATTGGTTTGTAACCCTTTCTTTCCTGTGGTTGAGGATTTTGTAGTAGCAGTGGATGTACTTGGTGGAGTGGAAAACAATGGGGTTTCTTTAAGGAGCTGGATAAGATTTCATAACTTGGGAAGAGTATGACATATGTTAGTGGGGTGTCCTTCTCTTTCGCATAGTGCTCAAGGAGGTTGATCTCGGGGAGGGAGTGGATATATGGGCTCATTCTTCCTTCATATTCCCCCAATAGTGGCGATGTTTTCGCTAGTTGTTGGTAGGGGTGGTGTGCTAGGAGGCGGTACTAGGATCTACATCAATAATCTCTCTGTTTGAGGAGGGAGAGATGGTGTAGGAACCATGAAGGGTGGATGGAGATACCATATAGGGATGGAAAGAACCATGTTGGGAAGGGTGATGGTAGCAGCTACTTGGAATGCTTCGACACCAGGTGGGGGCTAGAAAAAAGGGATTTGGGTAATGGCTTGGGGGACTGTTTCCCAAACTGAGATTTTCCCTTGGAGGGGGGGGAAATCCGGGATAAGTGGTGCAGTGGTGTTTCCAGGGAATTCCCGAGGTAGCGGTTCTCTAAATGGTGGAATTTTGATGTGGAGAGGGGACTCAATGAAAGGATTTTTATCTCCGATATCTATTCCGTTAGAGGAAACTGCACACAGTTGTGATGAAATAGAATGGTTTAGGAGAGGTGGTGCTCCATGATAAGTCCTTAACAAGGATGGGTCCTTCAATATTCCAAGACCAATGTCGATGACTAAAAAATCATTTAAGCTAGTGAGAACAAGGTGGAGGATGTTATCAATGTTGGAAGAATAATTAGGCTCGTAATGTGTATGTTGGTCGATGGTGACGATTTTCTCGTTATGGGGGAACATCATCGTACGTTACACAGAAGAGGATACTGCCTTCATAGAATACATGTAGCTACATATGAACATGACATTGTAATCAAGTGGGGCATCAATAAATTCAATATCAATTAGGATGGGTTTTCCCCAAAGTTCTACAGGGACATTTTGGAAGAGCCCTTCAGGGGGTGATGGGACCGTCATAAGCTCTTAGGGTGATGGAAGATGGTACTAGCTTAGGGGAGACAAGTTTTTTCCGTACTAATTTGGACATGATGCATGTGGATGCACCTTCATCGATGATGCACCGATGAATTGTGATATTCCAGATCTTAACTAGTATCTGAAAAGCTACCAGAGCGGGGAGGCGTGGTTCTCTGCTATCTAAATCAAAGGTGATTAGCTGACTATCGGTTGGGTCGACTTCCCCCAAGGCGGAAAGCAAGGATTTGTACTGTGATGGATAGGTTTGGAGGACCTCCATCACAGACATGGTTGCAGGATACTGTGCTAAGTCATTGACATGGGTTGCCATAGCATGAGGTTTATGTACATTTCGTCGTAAATACATGCGGGGTATATGGGGGTTTGGTTCAGTGTTAGGGTGGGGAATCATCAATGGTTGCCTGGGTGTAGCGGGAGATTCTTATGAGGTGGTTGGGGTAGAGTTAGGAGGTAGGCCATATGGATGACTTCGTATTTGCAGAAGCATCTCTTCCTCACTGGTATGGAGGATATTGCAATCAGATGGATTTATGGGTTGATTGGGACCTGGGTTTTGATATTGACCCATTTGTGGTGGGGTAAAGATTATCTGTTGTTGGGTATTGATCACACCTTGGTGTGAAATAGAGTTTTGCAAAATGGCCGGAGGTGGTGGTTTCAAATAATGTTGTGGGGCCTACTGAGGGGCAATTGAGGCTAGGGGACGTTTTGTGTTCATGGATTCTTTCATTCATTTGTAATCGGAACTTTTGGGGCAGTGGTGAGTATAATGTCCATACTCACCACATAGAGAGCAAGGGAAGTTACTTATGAGGTTATTTTTCTTCCCTTGTCATGGTTGATTGTTATTGTTGCATCCTTGGGGATTTTGGTTTCCTTGATTCTGGTTTCCCCCAACAGGACAATTTTGTTGGGGATTATTTCCTCCTAGCCTCAGGTTGTTATTGTTTTGATTTTTTCCTTTATTCTTGGTATTATTTGGCTAGTGATCTAGATTTTTCATATTCAATTGTTCAAAAGCATGAACTTGTTGAATGGGAGAGGGTTGAACAAAGTTAATGCCAACATGTGGTTGTCCTGGTGGAGGAGCAACCAACTGGGGGGGACTAGGAAATGGAAAATATGGATTGTTTTTTGGAGACGATCCATATGTCGTATAGGAAGTTGAAGTACTTCCACTACTGTTAGGGTTATAAACTGGGGTTGGGGGTGGACCCGTACTAGATTGAGAGACTATATGCATTTGGGGTACCGATGGGGGTCCCACCAATGGATGAGGGGGAGAAACATGATATGAATGTTGGTGAGTGGGAGGAGGGTAATAAGATGTCCCTCCATATGGTTGAGGATATTGATTTTCACCATAAGTAGCTGATGGGTGGTCGTAAGGGTTGATATGTTTCATAGAATCAATCAAACCATTCACAGCGTGAGAAACCCTAGGTTTGTCTTGGCCAAATGGTACGGGTTTGGGTGCATTAGGAAATACTGTGTACAATTAACTTGATTGAACATATATGAGGTAAAATTATTGGGATTTCTTGATGACTTCCTCTTCTGATTGAGGAAAAGTGGATGCTACATCCTTTGTAATCAAAGGGACGAGCGATTTAAGAAACTAATCAAGACGTTGTTCTTTGGTGGTTTCTGCTTTACACAAACTACATTGTCGACGCCATTCATGGATGTGGTTGGCAATATGGATATCAGTGGTTTGTTTTAACTCAGAGAGAATATCTAAAACAATGTCGTGACGAACTGGTAATTGGAAAAAGGACAAAAATTCCTTGACCAATGATTCAAACGTCACACGAGACCCTGATTTTTCGTCCACATACCATTTGGTTGATGAATCAGTGAGGGTTCATTGAAATAACCTCAAGCGGATGGATTCATCCATGATGTTGTTTGAAGAGAACCAGAAGTGGAAGGTCATAACATGATTGGTGGGATATTCCCCTGGTTTTCCTTCAAAATTCAAAATATCTGAAGGCAATTTGGTAGGCATATTGGGCCAAGTGGCATCATGAAAAATGGGGTCATTCATGAGTTTGGTTAAATCATAAATGTTGAGGGATGCCAAGTATGGAAAATGGGGATTTGTTGGAGGATTAGTTCCAACCATTATGTGTGTAGGTAGTGGACCTGCCCCTTGAGAGGGATTTGGTGGGTTTGTACTTCTTTCTTGAGAAGAAGTTTGACTCCCACCTTCTTGTGAAGAAGAACTGATAGATGGATTGCCTTGGGTATTTGACCCAAGAAAAGTGGAACCAAGTAATGTTGATCCCAAAATAGTAGCAATCACTGGGGTGTGAGATGGTTGAGCCAGTGAGTTGGCAAGACTAGGGACTCCTCCTAGAATAGGAGGGAGATTATGCGAGTGTCTAGTATGACGGGGATTCTATGGTTCCCCTATGGTCCTGACTAGCAAAGTGAATGTGTTCAAATGGTGACAAGAGAAATAAATGAACAATTTCTTTTTATATTTTTGACCTTCACAAAATAGCATAACTCACAATTTCATGTAATCAAATGAACATAATACATAAATCAATTTTAAAATAAACAAGCATTTGGATAGGTTGATTTTGTCTGCGTGGGGGAAACATTATAAAAAATAAAAGCTCATATCCTAAACAAATTATTGTCCTTCCTTTCGATTTAGCACCGGGCCTTACAATAACACTCGATAGTGGGGTCTAAAGCCACCAGAAGAGGAACTAGTGAAGGTTGAAGTAGTCAATTATAATGAGGGGTAGAGGGTGCATATCCTGAAAGAACTGGCGATATTTCCCAATAGGCACACAAAATCTGACCAAGGTGCGATTGCAGCCCACAACCGCCACCTGGGTAGATATCCTAAGTTTGGCCACTAAGTACCTCAGTCAAAGTGCAACATTTAGATTTTTGGCCTAAAAAATGGGTCATGGGTTGGATGCCCTCACAAGAGTTAGGTGACTCAAGGAGGGATGCACAGAACAAACAAACCTCAGCCTTCGACCCTTCAGAGGTTTCTCCCTACCTTATGGTATAGGAACACTTGACTTGGAGGATTTGAAGGATCTCTATTCTCAACTTCTATTGTTTCAAAATGTGAGAACCTGATAATGAGGAGTTATTTGGATGCCTACCCCCGAGATCCTACCTAGACTAAAAAATTCTTTAGGCACCTCATGTGAAGGGAAATTTAGTGCGTTCTTAGAAAATGTTTAGATGGAGTGGTTTGAGAGATTGGGATCATGGACCAACCTCGTTTGAATTAAATTGGTGTGGATAATTTCTAAAGAGGTAGCCATATCTTTCATAATTCCTTTGAAGTACTTTTTGGGTACTTAAAAATAAATCTTACTTCGACCTCCACTATTCTAATAGAAATAATGTGTGAGGAGTGGCTTTGTGTGCAAGAAAGTGAAAAGTGTGTAAAATATTTTTAATAAGTTAAGTGCAAGATTGTATCATGTGGACTTCCTATGGTCCTTACAAATCTTCTTACCTATCTTGCTATGTTTCTTTGGTACAACATTGTAGAATATTGAAATCCCTAAGGAACTAGCAATGTGGACATATGGGTCCTTACTTGATCCTTTAAACTCCCTAGAATGTTTTCTATACTAAGAAATATTTTGAGACTATCATAGGATTATAGACATGTGGGAATGTATGGGCCCGTTACTTGATCTTTTAAACTTTCCTAGAGTGTTGTCTAGACTAAGAAATCTTTTTAGAAACTATCCTAAGATTGCAAACATGTGCGCATGTATGGGCCCTTACAAATCTTTAAGATGATTTCCAAAACTAAGAGGTACCCTAGAGGGGTTTTGTCCTCTCCTAATGATTTTTCAAGGGAGATGAAATCTCCTTTCAACCACCTTTTATGTTTCTCGAGATCACACTTAGGTGCGGGGGAAGATCATACTTGAGGGTTAAAATTGATTTCTAGTCCCAAATTAGTTTATTGTGTTTGAAAAAGCAATAAATTCAACTCAAAATGTTAAATGCCAAATGAGCCATCCATGTGGCAACAAATCAAAGAGAAGAATTGTGATTCTTTTTACCTCTATGTGCTTATGTTAGCTACCCTTTCTTGCAAGAAATAACTATATGTGAAGTGTGATTGCTTTACAAAGTGCATGAAATTAAAACTTGAAGGAAAGGGGCCCTCAAACCACTCATAAAATCCCTTACAATTTGCAAAAACTGAACTTGTGCGCGCGTTGTAGTTCTGATAGTCGCGCTAAGCACACAAAATGAGCAGAATGCGTGGATTTATGAAGGTTGTTACATGCACAGAGCGTAGAGTGTATAGAATGAGCATCTGTGTGCCTTGAAATCCATGCACTGCCTGTCATGCATTAGGAAGGAAATTTCAAAATGAAATTATCTTTCCTTGGCTTTGAATTCTGACTTTGGAAGACTAGATTAGGCTAGTTTTACTACCTTCATATCCAACCAATTAGAAAGAAGTGATCTCAAGACTTAAATAGGGAGGAATTTGATACCGATCCCTAGTATGGTCGCCAATCTGTTGTGTTGGTTTTGTCACATGGGTGAGCAAAAACACAACACTTACTTGCCTAGTTAAGTCAGCTAAACAAGACAGAGGTTTTTTAGTTGATTATATTACCAAATACACATGAAACAAGGTAATAAAAAGAAAAAAAAAAGAGAAATAAATGTTAGAGAAGCTTGCAAGAACTAGAACCATGAAAAAAAAAAAATTACAATCATATAGCTACCAATGGATCAATATATTGATAGGTTAACACTGCAGAGAAAGGAAGGATATTATGAATCCCCTCTTCCTCCTTTGGGAGGGATCTTGAGTTCACTAATAGAGAGATCTTCTCTTCATGCAATGGAAAGTGACAATGGTGAATATATACAATGCCAATCCTTTCAAGAGGTGAGTGGAATGGCCCTTGCTATAGTGCTTGAATGATTCAAAGAGAAAACATGATTCTCCAAGAAGAATTCTTGCAGCATAACAATAACTTGAATTTATTATTTTTCTAGCACACCCATGGCACATATTTATAGTGTCCATTCATGGGAAGATACAACTGGTTCATAGTGTGAACAAGGGGCCTTTTAGGGAACTTCCTATCCCTTGACTAGACTTCAAGATATATTTCGCTCAGATCTGAGTGTCAAATTGTGTTGGGGGTCAGACTAGAAGTGGTTGAGAGGCTGACAAGATTCATAAATGCATTGTTCATGAGAAGTGTGCAGATTTTCTCGTAGACCGTTGCACATTCTCTACACAGTGTGCTCTTAGGGATGTGTTATCTTGTGCATTCTACGCACAATACACGCACTACCTTTGGTGAATTTGCGCACTTTAATTTTTGAACCAAGTGTATAGTTTTATGCCTTTTTGATGGATTTTGGTGCTGTAGGTGTACTAATTGTTTCTGGCATTGATGTATTTCTTCAACCATTATGTGCAATGTTGTGAACATTTTTTTAGTGATAACACTTTTCTTTGCTTGCAAAATCTTTGGCAAACCACTCCTCCTGTGCTTTTGGAAATTAAGAAAATATGATTGTTCTTTGCGAGGAAGATTCTGGAACCTAGATATAACTTCATCATATGATCTTTATCCTTTGAAAACATCATCAAAAGGTGAATCTTCATGAAAATATTTTTTCATATTCAATTGGGCCAAATGGTTTTCCAACACTTTATGTGGATCGTGCTTTTTGAATTCAATGGTAGACAATGTAATATCATCTAAGGATGAAGCTTCAACCTTAGCATGTCCAAAATATGACAATGAAAATATACCAACCTGTACGGGATAGGATGGCCATACCCTTTTTTGTGTAGCCTTCATTTATTTGGTGATACCAGCGTAAATAGTCTGATATGCTACCTCCTTGCAAAAAAGTCTATCTGGTAGAAATATGGGACCTCCCCAACTGCAGCTAGCTCAAGTGAAAGATGAGTTGGCTGAATTTGGGGAGATCATATCGGATTTAGAGTTGGTGAGGATATCCTTGAAAGGCTTCACCAAGGAAAGGTAAGTCTTCGTGAAGTGTGTGGTGGGTCGTGAGCATCTTCCATATTGGAGCAGAATGTGGGACAATTTCATTCAGGAGGATATTCGAGAAGGATCTCAGAGCAGTGGACTGAAGGCAGATGGAGCTGATGAAGAGAATGTTGCTCTTGTTGCAAAGGGAAAGGGGAAGAAGAAAGTAAATTTTGGGAGGGACTTGAGTAAATTCAGATGTTATTGTTGTAACCAATTGGGGCACCTTGCTTCTCAGTGTCCTGAGAGGAAGAAGAAGAAGAAGGAATAAGAGGGGCATGATACAACTTCTACAGTATCTATGTAGGACTTTTCATCCAAGTTTGATATGGATTTTTCTTTGGTCACTCTAGTATCCAGTGTTGGTAGTGGTGGATTTGGGGGTGATAACAGATGGATTGTTGACAGTGGAGCCTCTTGTCACATGAAAATAATATGACGATTATTCCTTATTATCAGAGAGACAGGTCCTGATCGTGTGGTAGAGAGTGAAGGAGGTATGGCATGAGCTATACTTCAATTTGGAAGGGTTAGATTCTGACTCAAGTATAGGGGACCCATGGAGGTTGATGGAGTTCTCTTTGTTCCAGGGTTGAGGGTTAACGTTCTCTCAATATCAACCTTGGAGCATGCTAGATATTGTACATTGTTTAAGAGGGGACATGTATTTATATATAGGGAGGGAGTGGACCCGATTGAACCAAAAATGATTGGTGATCAGGTGGACAAGTTGCACATGTTGCAAGGACAACCTTTAGGTTATGATTCAACTTCGAATGAGGAGAAGGAAGCTCCTGAGACTACGGTGGGCCCAAGGATTCAGTATTTCATTTCGAGAGAAGAGAGGGAGTCTCTTTTGAGCATCGATAGGAGGCTCAACTGGTGTGATCAAACCGATGCTCAGGGTGGATTGGATTATCCTAGGAGCTTAGACTCCAGAGTGGTTGTTAGGAGAAGGTCTCCTGGTTCGAGTTTTGTTTAGGTGTTTAGGTTGGCTCCAGGTTCAGTGGGATCTCCTACTGTGAAAAATGTGATGGGACCGGATGATGGTGATGGGAACAAGTACATCCCTCCCTAAGAGGAAGTGTTAGATTTTATAGCTTGAGAGGTACTTTTCATGTTGTGTCTTGTATCTGGAAGTAGCCTTGTATTTGCAATACTAGACACTTGACTTTGTAATGGGTTTTTATGAAGTTGTAATAAAGTGGTTATTTTATGTAAGTGACTTTTTATTAAGTGTACCTTCTAATATTAAAGTGACTTTATTTCATAAAGTGCACTTATGTTATAAAGTGAAATTGTACTTTAATATTTTAAGTGATTTATTTTGGAGGGTGTGAATCATGTCCCTTGATCTTGTAAAGGAAATATTAGATCTTGGCCTTTGGATTTAGGGATGGGGAAGGTGAAAGGAAATTTTGGAATTATAAGATAATGTATTGGGTAGTGTGTAAGACAATGAGAAGAGGATATTGAGAGATTTCTGAGAGATCTTTGAGGAGGAGAGGAAAGGGCAGCAAGGAGGGCGCATTTCCCAAGGGAGATTGGGCACCTTTCCCAAGGAGAAATTTATGTTTAGAAGCAGTTGTGATTTATTGTTGAAGATAAGCCATACTATACAGATCCGTACAATTCATACAACAAGGGAAAGAGGGAACAAATTTTGAGGATGTTTTGAGGGTTTTCTTGCTGCAGCAGGGTTGTACAGATCAGGCTTTACAACATATTGTGGGCATGTTTTCCAAGGTGTTGTTTTCTTGGTGGGTCGTACAACAATACACACTTGACACATTTTCCAACCAATCTTTCACTTGGGCTGGCTACAGTTGGGGAGGTGAAAACAACCTTGAAATCTGTGCCCTCTAATGCCTCAAAATGTGTGCCCTCCAATGCCTCAAAATTCATTCCCTCTTTCCCTTGATGTATAGACTGTACAGATCCATACAATATGACCTGTTTTAAAAATAAATCATAGCTTCTTCTAAACAAAAATTTCTTGTTGGGAAATGTGCCCAACCTCCCTTGGGAAATGCAGCCTCCTTGCTTCCCTTTCCTCTTCTCCTCAAATCTCTCTTAAAAATATCTTAATCTCCTCTTCTCATTGTCTTGTACACTACCCAATGCATTCTCTTATAATTTGAAAATGACCTTTCACCTTCCAAGTGTCTTTTCACCTTTCCCATCCCTAAATCCAAAAGGCAAGATATAATCTTGCCTTTACATGATCAAGGTACATGATTCATACCCTCCAAAATAAATTACTTAAAATATTAAAGTACAATTTCACTTTATAACATAAGTGCACTTTATGAAATAAAGTCACTTTGATATTAGAAGGTACACTTAATAAAAATTCACTTACATAAAATAACCACTTTATTACAACTTTATAAAAACCCATTACAAAGTCAAGTGTCTAGTAGTGAAAATACAAGGCTATTTTCGCATACAAGACACAACATGTAGAGTACCTCTCGAGCTATAAAAGATAACATTTTATGGTCCTTATACAATTCTCAAGCGTATGGGGTCTGTGGCCTACTAGTTAGCTCTCACTAGTCACTCTAAGCTCCATCCCATTTTTCATGTCTCCTTCTTAAAGAAAGTGATTTTAACTAAGTTCCAGACTCAAACTAGTCTCTCTGAATTGGATGAAAAAGGATCCTTTTGGTTTCATACCAAAGCAGTATTGTACCACCACAAGCATCATCTCCATTAGTGCACCATCAAGGATGGTTTATTTTAGTGTAAGGATACACCACCAGAAGATGCAACATGGGAGTCAGATACCATTTTGCAACAATTTCTCCATGTCAATCCTTGAGACAAGGTTGTTTTTCAAGGGTGAGGGCATGTTAAGGACCTAACCTCCCTAACCCCTCATGTAGGTAGAATAATGTGTTTTCTATGTAATAAGGTCAACATTATTAAATAAGGCCTATATAATAATGTGAACAAGTCTAATGTAAGAAGACTTAATAGAAGTTTATGCTTCTAGAAGGATCTTCCTCTAGAATTCTCTTTAGAATATATAATTAGTATAAATAGGAGTAGAAGGTATGAAAAATTCTTTCCTTGAGAATTATTTTGTAACTGAGCTCTACTATGCTTGAGGTTGCCCCTTCGAAGAGGCAATTGAACTTGACTTTCTATCAATAAAGGTATCATTTATGATGTTATTTTTGTTTATATTCTATTTTTTATGTTGGTATTCATCATAGTTATTATGTTCTTCTTTGGATAATACATCTAGTACCATACAAATATTTAAAAGTAAAATCACACTTGCAGAAAAAAAAAAAAGTGACTAAAGCTACTTGTAGGAAATAAATCCACACGTGTTGAAAATATTTTTTTTTAACTAAAGTAAACTAATTCAACTGAACATGAAGCAATATGTTGTAACCTCCAGTTAAATGAAATTGAAATTGGAAGAAATAAAAGAAAAGTAAACTAATTCAACTGGATAGGAAGCAATATGTTGCAACCTCCAATTGAATGAAATTGAAATTGTAGGAAAGAAAAAAAAACTTAATCTATTCCTTGTCAAGATGATTACTGTTATTACTGAGATCAACAAATTTAATCATTATGTTAAGCGCATTTATTCAAAACATAAAGGAATGAAAACCCAATCTAAAGTGCAATTATGTCAACTAGAAATTAAAAATAAATAAATGAATGCAATCATATGTGACACTATGTTCTATTGGAGTGAACCCTGCTTCCATAGAACATATTGTTGATATTACTCAATATCAACACTCTCTACATCTAAAACATAAATTAACCAAATTAATCATTCTACAACTAATCTATAATATAAATTAATTAATTCTAATTACATATTACATAAATTCTAAAACTTGAATCTAAATTAAAATGAGAATTTGGAAAATATACTTTATTCCATCATAAATTGGACTTGTTCTCCAAGATTCCTCTCGTAGAATGAAAGATGAACTCTTTTTATAGATAAGTTTTGTTTAGAAATAAAAAAAACAAATAATAAATGCATACCCACAAGTTTCTCATGTCATTTGCTAACAATTAGCAAATAATAAATGAAATCCAAAAGTTTCTCATGTGGTGTGCTAACAATCAAAAAATAAAAAATGAGATCCACAAGTTTCTCATGTGGTTTGCTAAAAATTAGAAAATGATAAATGAGATCCACAAGTTTCTTGTGTGGTTTGCTAACATAGCAAATAATTAATGACTCATACATAATTCAAAAATCCTTATTAACAACTCAAACTAATCATGTCTTATAATTCCAAAATTATTTCCATATCCAATATGGTCAGTGATATTCCAAATTCATGGCATATCTTGATGGTTGTGAATTGAGCTAAATTAAAACTGTGTGGTATAAACTATGTAGAAACAACAATGTATACGAAACAATGTACAACAACAGTGTAGCAACAACAATATAGCAGCAACAATGTAACAACAACACTGTAATAAAAACTCTGTAACAACAATTGTGCAACAACAAAAATGTAACAACAACAATGTAGCAACAACTATGTAAAAAACATTGTGTAGCAACAATTATGTAACAACAATTGTGTAACAACAACTGTGTAACAAAAACAATAATGGTAGGTTTTATAATGATTGCACTGGTAGGTGTTACAACAATGATACTAGAAAGTGTTACAACAACACAATTGGTAGGTGTTACAACGACAATGTTGGAATGTTTTACAACAATGACAACACTAGCAGGTGTTACAACAATGGTACTAGCAAGTAAAAGTGTAACTACAACAATGGTACTAGCAAGTAAAAGTGTAACAACAACAATGGTACTAGCAAGTAAAAGTGTAACAACAACAATGTAACAACAACTGTGTAACAAAAACAATGTAGTAGCAATATTGTAACAACAACAATGCAACAACAAATGTGTAACATAAGTTGTGTAGCAACAACTGTGTAACAACAAAAACAATGGTATGTGTTACAACGATAGCAATGGTACTGGAAAGTGTTAGAACAATGGAACTAGTAGGTGCTACAAAAACAATGATGGCATGTGTTACAACAACAACATTGGCAGGTGTTACAACAATAGTATTGGAAGGTGTTACAACAACGAAAATGGAAAGTGTTACAACGACAACACTGATAGGTGTTACAACAATGGAATTGGCAGGTGTTACAGTAACAATGCTAGCAGGTGTTACAACAATGGTATTGGAAGGTGTTACAATAATGACACTGGCATGTGTTACAACAACAACATTTTGTTGCAACATCAATGGGGTGTTGCAGTTTTTGTGAGGTGTCGTAGCTTCTGCATGGGTGTTGCAAAAAATAATAAAATGTCGATTTCTCAAAAAGAACAATCTAGGTTGTTGAGATATTTTGAGGATAGGCTTATGTTGACATGATGATGCCTCATATTAAGCATCTCAAGCACCAACTTCGTATATTTTTTTTATATGAGTAATAACTGGTTATGCAACAATCAACAAACTAACCCATTTTTCAAAGACAAATGCAAAATATATTATTTCTCTAATACTTAACCATAATTCACATGAAATACTACGAAAATTCAATGGAAAACACTTTGGGTATAAATCTATTGCATAAAAATTAAAACATACTAATACATGAACATAGGTAAGCTAAAAGGTATTTAAAATAGGGGAAATAGGATGTAAAATGATGACATATATGCGGTTCGTGAGAAACAACAACAACAACTTGTCAAGCAATTTGGTACATAGAGTATTGGGTGACGTTCAATAAGGGCAAGAAGGACCAACTCCCGTATAATGTGACAACAACTCAACAACAACTCTTTCAAAGAACCATGTTTTTAATTAGAAAAGAAAGCATATCGATAATAGATATCATTTTATTAGAGGGCTTGTAAACAATGGAGAAATCTACATGGAATCTTGTAAATCAAAAGACCAATTGGTTGACATATTTACAAATCCATCGACAAAATATATGTTTGAGTTTCATAGAAAAAATTAGGTGTTGTAAATGCTAAAGGATTTAGCGGTAGTAATTAAGGGGGAGTGTTAGAATATAATTACTCATGTTAGATCATTTTGGAGAGTTTTTTTTTTAGAGTTTTAGAAGATTTTCAATTAGTTGAATAAATCTCTAGAAGATTTGAGTTCTCAAGTTCTATTATTTGTAAACTTTGTGTATTTAACTCTTCCTTTAGAAGCAATGAATGCAACAATATTTTAGAGCCACAACTCGTCTTGTGTTTGTGCATGAATTGATACAACCGCAAATGATTTGAATTTTCCCCATCCTCCTTCACTATTCAATTCAGTCGAATACATGTTATGCTTCTTCAACTGGATCAAATGCTGGAATAAGCTCTCACTCCGCTCCTAGATGTTTTGGTGGATCAATGACTACCACCAAGTAGATATTTTCTAGTTGAAACCCTTCTCACCCCAAATATAGAGAAAAATACTATTCATGACATCTCTTATGGCTGCTTGGTGGAGATATCATCTTGTCTACTCAATGGTTCTTATGCTTTTCCCCCAAGGGTTTGCACCAGCATTAGGATTTTCTCTTGCACCGAGATAAGATATTATTATAGGTCATCTTTTGAATTCCCCTCTAATGTTCCATGATGAAGGTGTTGTCACCTCTTTCACACCTTATTATCTCTCATCAATAATGTTCTACCTCCTTCCATTAATAATTCTCTCTTTCCCAATAACCTGTAACCTGAAGCCATCCTGGTATCCCCGCTCCCCATCATGGATTATCTATAGATTAGTTGTAACATCCCCAACCATCCAAGCTAGGCCATGCTACTCCATACAAAACTTTGATACTTATTTGATACCAAAATGTAATGTCTTGAGCCTCCCAGGTCGGGCCACATCACACAATGTCTCCCAACTTTAGGTCTAATACCACCATGTAACATCACCCAACTTATTATTGAACAATATTACTCTAAAATTTCACAACGCAGATTCTACTTTAAACATAAGTTCGCGTAGTATCACTTGAATTAATGTGCTCATCCCAAACTTGAGTCATGTCACACAACTTATAATAGTGGAAGAAGCTTAAATAAATGCACACAACCGCATATTGAACACACAATGAGACCATGCGCAAAACCACCTTGTTTTCAATCACTAATTTTGATTTTCGCTATGCGTGGAGTCTATTCCTTGAACGCACACATGAATTCCAGCTCTTGATGCACACAGGCTACTTCCATGTGCACCCAACCATTCAATTCTTTCCTTGGAGACTCATGACCAATATCAAAAGATAACTTAACAAGAAAACTGACAATAACTGTCATACTTGTGCACAACCACAATAGTGGATGGAAACACCACCTTATATGTGCAAAAATTATTAAACAAAATAACAACAATTACTTATACGTGACTACGTACAATAATTAACCCATATCAAGCATTCATAAATAAGCACACAATAAAAAAGACAAGAACATAAAGAACACTTATCTTTTATGGAAGTCGCCAATTGTGGCCTTGACTTAGACATTCCTCCCATACATAGAATCTATTGCTCATAATCTTTCTACAATAGGTCAACCCTGAGCTGAGGCTTAACTCCACCAAGGAAAAAAGGTTTCCTAGTGATAAGCTAAGGTTGATTCTCAACATAATTGTTTAGTCCTAAGTTCCCATTACTGCAACTATCCCATAGTCCCTCGTTCCCCATGAACCTTTCACACCCAAGGAAGTGTCCCCCTTCTCTGTTCAACAGTCCTTCAACTGCCCCACTTCCCTTCCCAAGGTTGCCAGCAATAGGTCAGACATGAAGTATCTGAGCCCTGTGACTAATGGTCAACTCACGAGGGAACAATTCTCAGCAACACTCTCACCTGGAGAGTATGTTCACGGGTCTGAAAAACCACTTCACAATGGAAAATATCTCACCCAGAGAGACTGATCATGGTATTTCAACCTGTATCCTTGATAGTAACTTTGATTATATCCCCTCAACTCCTTACAAGCTTCTCTGTGCAGATAAGGTAATAATTGGATTTTCCATTCAGTTCGACCCCCTTCTTCTCATGAGAGCATGAAAACAAGAATCCTTTCCAATCCTTCTCTGAATAATCATAATAATGCAATAATAATTCCAAAAATACACTAAGGCAAGCAATATTTATTGCATTCCTTCAACTTGACACTTTTCATCTTCAGAAGTAGCTTTAAGCCACTTGGTGACCCATTCCCTACCCTCGGGAACTTAGGATAAAAACATATCCAATTCATTACCGTGCACTTACTCAATTCCTCACAACATGGTGAAATGTGTGCACTTACCTAAGTGTGTGCAACACACAAAATGTGTGCACCCTGTCTTTGATAACACTTCTCTGTGCACTACTATGATGAGTTCAACATCAATACTTAGTGCCAATGATTCACCAACCTAAATGTTCATTACATTTAAACTTGGTACCAATAAAATCACCAACCTATATTTACAGTTGCAAAGGGTTCTGAATTAGGGACATTACAATCCCCCCCCTTATTTATGCACTGTCTTCAGTGCAACATATACACATGTTCATACATAAAATTCAAAAATATTAAAAAATATGAGGATACTCTTCCCGCATAGTATCCTCGTTCTCCCAGGTTTCATCCTCAAGATTGTACTAGATCCATTGGACCTTTACCATATCCATGACTCGATTATGGAGCTGCTTGATTTTCCAATCCAATCTGCAAACCATTCGCACTTGAAATACATCTTCTAGATTCACCTAAATCACATTCCAATCAATAATATGATTAACATTAGGTATGTACTTCTTAAGCAATGACACATGGAAAACATTATGAATACACAAGAATGCAGGAAATGCAAACATATAAATGACAAGATCAATCCTCTCCCAGATTTCAAATCTCTCATAGTAGCACCATGCTAACTTAGAACACTTTCCCAACTTCAAGGAACATCACCTGGCCTTCACTTTAAGAAACACGTGATCATTCACTTTAAACAACTTGTGGGTTATTCCTTTATATGCATATTTTCTGCTTGTCTTGGGTAGCCTTTACATTTTGCCTTATCTTTACCATCTTCTCCTCCATTTCTCTAAGAAGATTTGGCCCAACTACTGCGTGGTCTGCTGGGTTGTCCCAACTCACTGGCATGTTGCACTTTATACCATAAAGTGCCTCAAATGGGCTCATCTTTAAAGATTCATGATACCCATTGTTGTAAGCAAACTCTACCAAATGCAAGTAGTGTTCCCAATTTGAGGGCTTATCCATCACATACATCTTCAAAATTTCTTCAATCACCCAATTTACCATCTCGATTTGACCATCCTAATCAGGGTGATATGTTGTGCTGAAATTCAGATTTGTTCCAAATCCTTTGAATAGCCCTTTCCAAAAGTTTGAGGTGAAATTGGAATCTCTATCAGACACAATTGTCTTAGGTACACCATGTATCTTGGGAATTTATCGCATGTATATATCAAAAATGTCATCTTCCTTATGCACTGACTTCACTAGAATAAAATGGGTAGATTTAGTAAGCTTGTCCACCACCACCATAATAGAATCATGTTTCTTAGTAGTCCTAGGCAATTTGGTTATAAATTCCATGGTCATAACTGTTGATTTTTTGTTAATTACGTTAACATTAGATTTACCATAGCAATTTAAACTTCTTTTGCATGCTTGTTTATCCATAGGCGATGTTGCACCATTTCCACCCAACCATAGGAACCTACTCGTGCCACCCTCGAGCATAACATATAAATCCCGGGAAACCCTTCTACATAAGGGGAGAAAACCCAACAACCTTCTTATAGAGAATATCCTTTCCAAGACAAAATAACCAAGAACAAGCTCTATCCACTAGAGGAAACCAAAAAGAAGATAACCCAACAACATAGTGCATCACACCCTAGCCAGAGCGCTAGGGTGTCTAGCCTCCACTAGTACACCACCAAGAGATAACCAACAATGAAAATGCAACTCACTCTATTAAGAGTGCTAGATTGGATAAACTTCACCATGCACATCACAAACGACAAACCCTAGCCAGAGGTATGAGGAAACCCTAACCAAGATGTGCCCTACTTCCTTCCTTCTGCAGCTGAAGCTCTCCACCAAACTTGTGCTATATCTCCATGAGAGAGTGTGACAAATGATTAAGGCGTCACTCTTATTTATACAAATCTTTCCAGTGAATTTTTTAGCAGGGTTGACCTGACTTTCTGGAAAATATATTTTCTGTTTATATTTTTCTTCTGGAGACAACTTTACTTTTGGAGCATTATAATTCTTCTTTATTATTTTTTGCAAGGATGAATTCTCTTCTGGGATATTCTTTTGAATTCCAATGGTTTTCCTTTAACATCTTGGAAACTTCATCTATAAGAAAGGTTATCCCAGAGGTGAATGCCTACCACAGCTACTAGAAACATCAACACTCCCTCTTACCTAGGGAGGTATTCTCCATGATGTTTTTCCTCTAGTTCTCATAGCCTTGTAGGATATGCCATGGTTCTTTGACCATGACATGGTCACACAAAACATGCTACTAGTAGCATCATCACGTCACACATGGATACACCTAATTTGGACCTTTTCTAAGGCTTCATCACCACCAAAATACACTAGGACCTACTCGCCCATAGTGTGGCACTAGGACCTACTTGCTCATAGTGTGGCACTAGGACCTACTCTTCCATAGTGCATCTTCAAGGACCTACTCTCCCATGACGTGTCCACTTAGTCTACTCCCAAGGGACATGTCCACATGGTCTACTCCCAACGGACATTGGGAACCAACCCAGTACAACTTATCATTCCATCGATGATTGTGATACTCAACTCATTCCATCAAGGAGTATCATCACAAAAGAATGTCTCATGAAGATGCAACCATCAATACTCCCTCTCAATGAGGAAGGCATTCTCCATGCATATCTTGTGTTGTTCTTGGTATTCTTTTGTCATAGAAAAGTATCTCCATGAGCCTCATTATCCATATTGATGATCCATATCCACAACCTTTTGTGTGGCATCTTAGGTCATTCTTGTCCCATGACAAGAATCAAGACCACATCAAAGCCACATTCACCTCATGTTCAAATGATCATGATTGATCCTGGAATGTCCACATTCCTACATGATCATGAGAATTCTTGGAATGATCAAGATCAATCTTGGAATGTACATATTCCCATAGGATCATTTCATGAATGCATTTATCTAGATGTTATCGGAAACATGGAAATTCACCTCAAGCACCTCGATTCTTCATCCTTTCGAAGACTAGATCAGGGCACATATACTCCAGATGTAGATTTTTCCTATCTCCCCTGGTCTACAACCAATTACTTTGAGAAGGGTTGGCTCGATGCTTATCAGGGCCACTCACCTCTACAATTATAAACTTGTAAGAGAGTGTTCTCTAAGAGAATGATGCCCAATGCAAGTCACACACACTAGAGGAGTCCTCAGTCCATCAAGAACTATGTATCTTCAGTCCATCGAAGACTATGTCGGGCCTCGAGTCTTCAGTTCGTCAAAGACCATACCAGGGTCCCAATCCTTCAGTACATCAAAGACTGCCCTAGGATGATTCCCACATGGTCAAGTCCATCTGACCAATCTTGGAATGTATTCCCGATAATTTCCTCTTGGAGATCTAGTACCAACTCAAATCTTCAGTCCATCGAAGATTAAATCGAGGCCATTCCCACATGACCAAGTCTGTTTGATCAATCTTGAAATGTTTGCATGATGTTGCATGCATCAACACTCCCTGAGGCAAACATTTTCATTCCTTACAAGCTTGTCCTTGACAAAGGCTTGGTGAAAATGTCAATTGTCTGCTCATCTGTGGATATGTGTTGGAGCCTCACTGCTCGGAAAATATCCATTGGAATTTGTGCCAAGAGCACAACCTCTGTAGATGCCATCATGCTCAAAATGAAGATTTGGAATACTCATCACCATATTCCCCATAGTGGGAAGACATCTATAATGCAAATGAGAAAGTCTCCTACACCATGACTCACTTAGATTGGTAGAATCATTCACCAAGAACTGGTCAAACTGTCAATTTGTACAAAATCCTTGTTTGGTTAGACTGCTTCATGTCTCAAACTAGAGACCATATAATAAGTTGTCTTCTACAACCACCACTATATCTCCCTCCGAGATCTATCACTAGTGACATGTCTCCGAGGTAACCTGCTCAGAACAAGAAAACAAGAACAACAACATTTCCATGGAAACCTGCATGGAAATTAACAATATAACCTTCCCAGAACAGATAAAAAAACAAGAATATTCCTAGATGGGAGATAAACAAATGCATCTCTAGTATTAAGTGGTTAGTATAATGATCATAACTCCAATAGATAAAAAAAACATAAGATCGCAATGGTTCCATAATAGTTATAGGCATATCAAAACAGTCAAACCTGGAGGGTGCGTTATTCCTCTAAATGCATTGGATTTGAGATCCCTCTGTATCTATGATTTGCTACTTGGAAAAAAGTCCCTTCTCTTGCAAAACACCCTCAAGATAATGATACAATTTAACATATACAAGTACATACCTCAGAAGTTGTAGCACCATCCGATAGCATTGGAAAAACATAAAAATTCAAGGTGCTCCAACTATCTTGACAAAATAAAACTATGCAACGGCAAGGTATAGTGGAAAACTAAAACGACGAAATGCAACGACAAGGTAAATAACACGATATTCCTTCCAGCGATTAGACTATTCTAAAGGAAACCAAGCTTTGATACCATGTTGATTTTTTGTTAATTACATTAACATTAGATTTACCATAGCAATTTAAACGTCTTTTGCATGCTCGTTTCTCCATAGGTGATGTTGCACAATCACCACCCAACCATAGGAACCTACTTGTTCCACCCCCGAGAATAAAATATACATCT
Source organism: Picea engelmannii (assembly GCA_009831015.1). Taxonomy (NCBI): domain Eukaryota; kingdom Viridiplantae; phylum Streptophyta; class Pinopsida; order Pinales; family Pinaceae; genus Picea; species Picea engelmannii. The sequence continues at coordinate 239,619 of ML778868.1, read as the reverse complement.
TGGGAAACCCTTCTACACAAGGGGAGAAAACCCAACTACCTTCTTATAGAGAATATCCTTTCCAAGATAAAATAACCAAGAACAATATATATCCACTAGAGAAAACCAAAAATAAGATAACCCAACAACATAGATGAAACACACCTTAGCCAGAGCACTAGGGTGTCTAGCCTCCACTAGCGCACCACCAAGAGATAACCAACAATGCAGTTGCAACTCACTCTAGCCAGAGTGCTAGAGTGGCTAACCTTCACCATGAGCATCACAAAATACAAACCCTAGCGAGATGTCTGAGGAAAACCTAACCAAGATGCGTCCTACTTCCTTCCTTCTGCAACTGCAACTATCCACCAAACTTGCGCTATATCTCCATGAGAGAGTGTGCCAAATGAAGAAGGAGTCACTCTTATTTATACTAATCTGTCCAGTGAATTTTCTAGCAGGGTCAACCTGACTTTCTGGAAAATATATTTTATGTTTATATTTTTCTTCTGGAGCCAAATTTACTTCTGGAGCATTATACTTCTTCTTTATTATTTTCTATGAGGCCAAATTCTCTTCTGGGATATTCTCTGACTTCCAATGGTTTTCCTTTAACATCTTGGAAACTTCATCTATAATAAAGGTTATCTCGGAGGTGAATACCTCCTGTAGCTACCAGAAGCATCAACACAACTTCCCACTTCCACTCAGGAATGGGAAATATTTGTAGCAAACCAAATGGATGTCTATTCTCATCCTTGCACTTCTGACATTCAATACATCTCGCAATAAAATTAACAACTTCCTTTTTAATACCTGACCAAAAGTATTACTGCTTGATTGTGAAAATTTTCTTATGATAACTTGTATTTCCCGCATAAGAAACCTTATGCATCTCTGAAAATATCGAGATCTTGAACTCCTGATCATTTGGCACATAGACTCGATGTCTATACATGAGGATCCCATCCTCTCTCAATTCATAACCTTCCAAATTTTGTTGCGACATACCTTGTTGTAAAGTCACCTTTATTTCCTCATAGCGTAGATCTTATTTGGCAACTTCTAAAATTCCATAGCACAAATTTTTTTGGTACATGCTAATGGTTGTAACATGCATCTCATACATCCTCTTGTTGAGTGCACCATCCACCTTGTTATCTTTTCCTATGATGTTATTTATGTCTAAGTTATACTCATTGAGGAACTCTAACCACTTTCTTTGTCTAGAATTTAAATTTGGTTGTCCAAAAGAATATTTCATACCACAATGGTATATTCTCAACTAAAATATTTTACCCATGAGATAATGCTACCACATCTTCAAGCCATGCATTATAGCTTCCAATTATAAATCATGAGTAGCATAGATTCTTTCATTCTTTCAACTTCCTTGATTCGTAGCACACCACATGTCCATTCTGACTCAGGACTCCTCTGAGTCACTCCTTGCATGCATTCATGCATCCGTGCATACAAGAGATTCTGCATCTGGATCAACAATTCTCAAAATTGGTGCTCTTGTCAACAAACTCTTAAAGTGCTGAAAACTCCTTGCACAATTCGGGGTTCACTCAAATAGTGTACCTTTCTTATGTAGGGATGTGATTACATGCACAATATTTGAGAATCCTTCAGTAGACCTTCTATATTACCCTTACATTCCCATGAAATATCTCACTTTTGTGACATTTCTTGGTGTTGGCCATTCCTCAATGGATTTTATCTTCACTGGGTCCACAACTATTCCTTCTTTTGAAATAATATAACCCACATAATGGATATTTCGCTGATAAAATGAACATTTGCTCAAATTTTCATAAAGATGATTCTCCCTCAATACCTGCAACACCATCCTCAAGTGTTGTTCATTCTCTTCCTCATACTTTGAGTAAAGAAGAATGCCATCCAAAAATAAAACCATGAACGTATCCAAGTACTCTCTAAAAAATCCATTCATTAAATACATGAACATAGTTGGTGCATTCAACAACCCAAATGACATCATTGTAAACTCGTAGTGACCATACCTTGTTCTGAAGATAGTTTTACTCATGTCTTCTTATTTAATTCACACCTGGTGATAACCAGATCTGAGATCTATCTTGAAAATATTTTTGCACCTCTTATTTGATCAAACATGTCATCTATCCTAGGAAAAGGATACTTTTTCTTCATGTTACCTTATTCAACTGCCTAAAGTCGATACAAAATCTCATCGTACCATCCTTCTTCTTCACAAAAAAAATTGGCACACCCCAAGGAGACACACTTGGGTGTATATAGCCCTTCTTCAAAATTTATTCAAGTTGCATTGCAACTCTTTCAAATATAGCATACTCATTCTATAAGGAGTCTTAGATACATGTGTTTCTCCCAACATCATATTTATAGAGAAGTAGATATCTCTTTTTGGAGGAATTCTCGATATCTCTTTCACTACTACATATGGGCGGATTATCCACGAAAATTTTCCACGCTTCCACTAGTTTTATCATTTTTTTAAATAGGGTGGGATTTTCGTCGATATTTCCATGAAAATTTGTCGCAATATCCATGAAAATATTATTTTAACCTAGTATTTATTTTCGTCGCTATAGAGACGAACTTTCGTGGCAATAGCGACGAAAATTTTTCCTATCTCATTGGTCGGTGTTAACGACTAGTTGACTATTTTATCTATATATACGTGACTTTAAGAGACTTTTCAACACAATTGCTATAGTTGCGACACTATTCTTGGATTTTGTTTGAGCTATTTATTTTTTCTGTCACTGGCCACCAGTTGAACAAATCCAATTCTCGATCTACATAGCTCGGATTTTGAACTTGCAAGGTTAGTATGTTATTTTTTATTGATGTACTCATTTAACTTGTAAATTGTTTTTCAAATGTCCAAATTGCATTTAGGCACTTGTTTTTTCCTTGATAATATATTATAATATGTGTAGTACCATATTTCATGTCTTTGGTTTTTGGATCTAGTTAGTATATTCTATGGAAAAGGGTATGTGGATTCCATAATATTCTAGGTTTATGGAATCCACATACCCTTTTCCCTTCAATTGTAGCTATAATATCTCTCTCTTTTCATTGATAAAGATATGGAATTGCTCTTGAAACTCAACCCTGATCGGTGAAATGATAGTAATTGATTGCTATATTCCCTGCTTTAGCGGGGACTAATAAGATACATAAACACTAACCCTAAGCTTATGTTAGGTATATATGTCGTTGTTATATAAACAAAACATTTGTACACATATGACCTTATTATAAAGATGTTATCTATGTCGTCATGATGTTGATCCTCTACACATATGATCACCTTATTATAAATATGTTGACCTTATTATAAATATGTAGGTCACTATAAATAAACATATCATAATCGAAAGGAGTATCCAAAATATAAAAAATTTACAACTTAATGTTTGGTATGGTGTAGGTAAGACAATTACTTGTCAGGACAAGGATTTGTCACAATGAACGAAAATGATAGGAAGCTTACTCGGTTAAGAGTAGCATTAGAGGCGAGGGGCGATGGAAAATGTTATTGCCCTTGCTATGATTGCAGAGGCTTGCAAAATAGAAGAATTTTAATAATGACAACCCAAAGACATTGTAGGGAGAAGGGGCACACCGAAGGGGGTTATGAATATCATCCCTTGGTAAGAGGATTCAATATTTAATTTATTCTCTGTAATAATCAGTATGTCATGAATTTTAGTAATATTTCTTATCAGGATTTTTATATTTTCTATACACACTATCTTTTCTATGTATTTTTTAAATATATAGACGATGCCCCCAAAGTGTCGACCTCCAGATAGTTATTTGTCAAGTAATAGAATAAATACTACTTTACATGGAGATGAACTTCGAGATCAGAATATTGAAGCTGTTGATCAAGTTGTTAATGATGATAACATTAGTGATTCAAATTAGGAAGATGAGATACATGGAGATAACATTAGTGATTCAAATCAGGAAGATGAGATACATAGATTGATCCAAGACACATTTTCTCCAATGGATGAGGACAACCAGGATGATAGTCATGATGTTGATCCTCTACTCGAGAAGTCACGTCAACCTCTTTATGAAGGCTCAAAAACAAATATTTTATCTGCTATATTGTTATTGGTGAACCTGAATATTTTGAATGGTTTATCAAACACATGTCTCACACAGATACTAAGGTATTTAATTTGTTAATTATTTATGCCTGCATGTTCACAAATACTTAAAAGGTTCATTTTTTTCCTATATTGCTATTGTTTTCTAATTTGTAAATTAGTATATTGGATGATATATTGATGATTAATATTGTTTACATTGACTTATTATTTAGAAGTTTGTAGATTGTTAGGTGATGTTCTATTACAGACGTCAAATATTTTTCCACGCACATATTGAGAAATATCCGTGATTATGAAAGAAATTAGAATGGACTATCAGGTTATTGATGCATGTCCTAATGATCATATCATATATTATGGACAATATGCATTAGAAAATGAATTCCCACAATCTCAAATAAGTATATATCGAATCGATAAAGCGCCAAATAAATTTCCTTGCAAAGTTCTTCGTTATATTCTGATAATTCCACATTTCCAGTGGTTGTTCAGGTGCCAAAGTATAGCACAGTTTATGGATTTCCATGAAAAGAACAAAAGTCAAGATGATGTTCTTTGAATTCCTGCAGATGGTTTTGCATTGAACTACATCGAAGAAAAGTGGCCAATTTTTAAAGAAGAACCTCGTAATGTTAGACTTTCTTTGGCAACTGATGGCATCAATCCATTTGGAGAGCTTCGTTCTACGTACTCAGTGTGGCCTGCTTTTTTTATAAACAATAACCTTCCTCCTTGGATGTCGATCAAGAGAAAGCACACAATGTTGGCAATGATTGTTCTAGGTATTTAATTATCTTTTATTTGCTTTAAATCATGACAAAATATTTCATTTCTTTGTTTTTTGCATGGTAATTATTTCTTTTATATATCACGACATCTAGATAAGTATAATTAATCATGCAGTAGGTTGAACCAATCAGGTAGGTATCAGGTTAAAGATATGAACGTATATATTGAGCCTCTCATCGATGAGTTGTTGAAGTTATGGGTTGGTGTCACTATGTATGACATCTCCAGACCAATAGGGAAAAGACGATTTCAATTCCATGGAATACTATCATGGACAATTCATGATGCTCCTGGGTTAACACATTTTTGTAGTATATTGTTACTTTATTTTTGTGATTTAATATTATATATATTTATTGAAACAATCATGCATTATTTTAAATTGTAACTCTAATTTGACGCTACATTTATTCATATATCTTGTAGGTCTTCAAACAAAGGGTAAATTTGCATGCCCAGTTTGTGGTCCTAGGATAAAATCTCCTCGTTCAAGGAGTTTAGAAAAGGAAGTGTTTGATGAGTATAGGCACTTTCTGCCTAAGAACCATAATTATCGAACTACAGACAAAGGAAAGTTCAATGGTAAATGGAAAAAAACCATGAAGAATGACACCTCACCTATGGAAGTTGGAATATATTAGAAATCGTCAAGGTACACAAATTATTTATGTATGACCTATTATATAAATCTTTGGTTAATTTCATTAGTATTAATTTCATTTTGTCTCATTAATTAGTATTAAGGCACGAATGTCATTAAGGCATGAATGGGCTTCCACGAGGAATGAAAATTTACCCGATGCAATTCAGTAGATTGTCATACTATGAGCACCTACAAATAGTTTATTTGTTTGATACAATGCATATCGGGAAGAACATAACATGATTGTTATGGAGAATATTAGATGTAAGGACTGACAAAGAGAGAATTGGAAAGATTGTTGTGACATCCGAGAAGCTAATCACGCCTTGAAAAGTGTTATTATTAATTCTAATGGCGATGGTCATGAAAAAAATACTAGTCTTCCTTGGTTATTGACAGAGAAACAGAGCAATATTGTAAAAGAGGTCATTCGAAAAAATTAGATTTCCGACGGGGTTTTCGTTAAACATACAAAATATCTTAACTGAAAAAGGTGATTTTGGCGGGGTTAAAACACATGACTGACATACATTCATTAAGGTAATTAGTAGGTTATAATATATTTGCTTATTCGTATGCATTTTTTGGAAACAAATAATAATTATTTGTTTTTTGTTACAGTATGTTCTACCTTTATCTCTCCCAGACGACTTTGACAACAACATAAAACAAATTATTTATGTACTTGGCAAATACATGAGTTAAGTATTGTTTTATAAGGAAAATGTACTTCTTATGTGATTTGTATTGGAACTTATTGACATATTATCTTTTATCTGCAAATTTATGTATGCCTTGATATTATTTTATTGCATCGACATTTGTAGGTGGCTATCATCAAAAGAAATCCATAAAGAAGATATAAGGTATTGGAAAAGAGAAATTCCCCGACTAATGTGTCAAATGCAATAGCATCTACGTCCAACATTTTTCAATGCAAAAGAACACTACCTCATACACCAAGTTGAGGAGATTGAATTATGTGGACCAGTACACACAAGGTCGATGTGGATGGTGGAGAGGCAGTTGAAGTCACTGAAGGCTTTTGTTAGACAAAGAGCACGTTCAAAGGGTTCTATGGTTGAGGGATATATGGTATATCAATGCATGGTGTATATTAGTCAATATCTACCTAAATTAGCAAAAAATATGAATGTGCCTCTCATTTGGCATCTTGACTCCATCAACAAATTTGAAGGGGAGGTCCTTTTGGGGAAAGGTAAAATGAGGATTGTGAAAGGTAATTATTAGATGTTGACGTAGATTTAATATATTACACATTTATTAAATTCTTCATTTATTAACAATAACTAATTAATGATATTAAATTGTTGTGCTATCATATAGTTGCAAACAACCTTGATTGGATGGAGCATTGGATAGAATATATTGAAGAATACTTCGGTAGGTTATCATGGGAAGGGGTGATTAAGATGATTAAAGGCATCTCAAGAGTGTTAGGAAATTAAACACTTCCACGCTACACCTATTCTCTTCTTGATTCTATTCCCTTTTGGGATTTTGTAATTGGGGTGGCAAAAATAACTCTTTAATTATATTACCTTGAAAGGGCTTTTCATCTCATCTATACCTTGCCATACCCATGCCCTATAGAATAATTTTCATCTTTCATTTTTTTGTAGGTGCTTATATTAATCATCAAAATATTGTTTACACTATGTGTTCCCTCTTTTTAGAATTGGAAAACATACGCTTATATGTGTTTAAACAAAATTGAATATCCTTGGTTTCTTAATATTGTCTTTTGATATGCTTTGCTTATCTTGGTTTTTTGAGTCACACACCTATTATTTCTTCGACAACATGGATGGCATCTTTGAAACTATTTTCTCTTGAAGAGTTTGAATAGAATTCCATTTCTTGTCTTCTATGTTCTATGATCTATGGTCAACAGAGGAGGTAAATCGTTGGCCTTGATTATGGAGCCTAACCCTGAGGGGATAAAGAGAGTTCAACTTGTGACCTCCCCAACTTTGGGGGAGATATCTCATGTTTGGCTCATGAATGCTTGAGCTAACCCTCAGGGCTTCTATGTTCTCCAATATATTGCACGGTAGCAATGTGGGTTCTCCACTGTTATTTATTATCAAGGAGAGGTTTTCATGATAAGCCAACACCCTCTACATCAAGGGTGGTTAGGTTGCTAACATAATTGTGGCTATATGTTGCTACAACAAAGAGACAACAAGCATCTAGGTGTGGAGGGAGCTCACCATGCATTGAACTTGGGTCATCGTTATGGAAACTACTTTGAATTGCCTCTAGACCATAGTGCGACGGGTGTGCATGCACACACACACACACACATATCTTGCAAATACTATATTCTCCATTCTTTGGATCATATTCCCTTTATGGTTTTTCTAACTGGAGTGGCAAAAATAACTCTTTATAACCTCAATTGATGAGTCTTGTTGACAATTCTTGCACATGTTATTACCTTTTGATTTGGGTTTGCATTTCTATCTTTTTCCAATGATAGTTTGTTGATGTGGCACCCCAGTTTTGATCCCTAGACTAGTAATGTAAATGTACATGATGAATGGATAAAAGCCGAACAATTGTAATTTGTAACTTGATATTGAATGCTAATATAAAATTTAAATACATCACATGCTACAGAAGATGAAGGACAAGATCAGGGGACTATGATTCCACAAGAGGGGAAATGTAGGGGGCTTATAATAGGTTTGAGGGGATAAGGGGGAAAGGCCTTGGCTAGTGACTTTGTTCATCACCAGGGTTTGATTCTGAGTAAGGTCCCTTATGGCCTCATCCAGTTTTTGATCCCTTGAAATATGTGTGTCTTGGGTTGGTCCAGCCTCGGTCTTAGGGGCAATAAAAGGTTCAACCTTACATGAGAAAAGATTAGCCTCAATATTTGTAGCTAACTCTTTGGCTTCTTCAAGGGTCTTTGGAATCTTGTCCTTGACCATAAAACCCAAATGTCCTGGGAAGGCCTTGGTATAAAGGAAAATAAGATGATCTCTTTCGGGGAAAATATTGCTAGGAATTCATTGAAGCAACTTCTCAAATCTAGTGTTAAACTCTCTGACAGTTTCGTTCTCATTCCTTCCTATCTCAGTAAGTTGTTGCAACAACATATTAGGGGTTGGTACAAACTTGGTCTTGAATAAATTAAGATCAACAAGATTTATTTAGGGCAACTTTATGGAACTTATACAACTTTACACAACTTTGTGCAACATGCAACTTTGTGCAACATGCAACTTTATGCAACATTAATGCAACTTTATGCAACTTTATGCAACTTTATGCAACTTTACGCAACATGCAACTTTATGCAACAATGAAACTTATGCAACTTTACGCAACTTTATGCAACTTTATGCAACATTATGCAACATTCAACTTTATGCAACAATGCAACTTATGCAACTTTACGCAACTTTATGCAACATGCAACTTTATGCAACTATGCAACTTATGCAACTATGCAACTATGCAACTAGTATATGCGACTTATGAAACTACATGCAACTATATGCAACTTATGAATGTGTGACCTATATCCTCCTAATGAAACTTATGAATTCTACTATATCCTCCTAATGGCTCTAAGTTCCTTCTTATAGGCTTTGAGAGCAAACTATGATGCATAAAACCTATGAATGGTGCCCATATGGTGTCCTAATAGCCATTATTATTATTTAAAGCATACCAATGTTGCCCATATTCCTAATTGGAGGCCTTGATCTTAGTCATTAAGCACATAAGGTTCATTTAAATCCTAATTCCCTTTTCTCCTTCCCTTGATGATGGTACAAGCCTAAACTCCCATATGTGATGTGAAAAAATACTAATGGTGTCCAAATCCCACCTCGAGGCCAAATATCCCTTAAACATTATCTACATGATCATTCAATGGTTATTTCATAGACCTTGAGGCCAAATATATCTTAAATAATATCTACATGGTTATTTGAGGCCTAGTTCATGGCCCTTGAATTTGAGAACTTTCATTGTGAGCTTAATGTTCTTGTTTTATTCCTCTAGACATGGTACAAGCCTTAATAACCGTTCTTATTATGAAAAAACTATTAATGGCACCAAATATCCCACATAGAGGCTAAAGATTTTTACATATGTCTTGTGTTGTTTTTTGACAACTTCATCATGAATCTTAATCCTAAGAAGATTTAAATAGGACCTAAAAACCTTATGTTATTTCCCTAACCATGGACAAGATCCAAGTTCCATACATGGTGTGAAAAAATTGTGAATGACACCCATATCTCACCCAAGCACCATAGTCTATTAAATATGACAGATGTGGTGGTTTGAGGCCTTGTTAATGGCCAATGAGCCAAAGAAAATATCTTTAGTACCTAAGGCCCTTTTTTCCCTCTCTAGTCATGGTACACACCTTGAGACTTGTTCTTATTATGAAAACGTACCAATGGTTCCAAATGCAACTATATTGAAACTATATTGCAACTTATGCAACTATATGAAACTATATGCAACTTATGCAACTATATTGCAACAATTTCGTATGCAACTATATGCAACTATGCAACATGCCTTATGTTCTTTCCCTAAAAACCTATATGAAACTATATGCAACTATATGAAAATAGGACCTAAAAACCTTATGTTCTTTCCCTGACCACGGACAAGACCTAAGTTCCATACATGGTGTGAAAAAATTGTGAATGACACCCATATCCCACCCAAGCACCATAGTCTATTAAATAAGATAAATGTGGTGGTTTGAGGCCTTGTTAATGTCCAATGAGCCAAAGAAAATATGTTTAGGACATAAGGCCCTTTTTTTCCTCTCTAGTCATGGTACACACCTTGAGACCTATTCTTATTATAAAAACATACCAATGGTTCCAAATGCAACTATATTCTCAAATATTGGTGAGTGGTCAAATGCAACTATATTGCATCTTATGCAACTATATGCAACTATATTGCAACTTATGCAACTATATGCAACTATATTGCAACTTATGCAACTATATGTAACTATATGCAACTATATGCAACTTATGCAACTATATTGCAACTTACGCAACTATATGAAACTTATGCAACTTATGCAACTATATTACAACTATATGCAACTATGCGACATGCAACTTAAGCAACTTATGAAACTATATGCATCTTATGCAACTATGCAACATATACAACATATGCAACTATGCAACATGAAACTATATGAAACTTATGCAACTATATGCAACTATATGCATCTTATGCAACTATATGCATCTTATGCAACTATGCAACATGAAACTTATGCAACTTATGCAACTTATGCAACTTTACACAACTTTATTGCAACTAAAGCAACTATATTGCAACTTATGCAACTATATGAAACTATATTGAAACTTATGCAACTATATGCAACTTATGCAACTTATGCAACTATATTGCAACTATATGCAACTAGGTGTGGCAATTTCAACTTTATGCAACTATATGCAACTAGGTGTGGCAATTTCAACTTTATGCAACTATATGATGGATAGGTGTGGCAATTTCAACTTTATGCAACTAAATGCAACTATATACAACTATGTTGGTACCAAAAACGTATATTGGCACGATAACTTATCTTCTTGTTTTAACAAGTGTAGGTACCACCAAATAGGTATCTATAGGATCTATCTTCCTTGAGTGATGATCAAGATATAGTAAGAGAGGTTGAAAGTGAGATGTGTTGTACTGGATCTACCGGTTCTAGATCAACTAGTTTGGAAAAGGTAAGGAAAAGATTCCGTACCCGCATGCATTTTTTTATTGCCAATGGAGGGTCATGTAATTATGATGATGAGAGCATAGGTGACATTGAGTTGCCCTTGAGGTATAAACATATAGTGCAATGATGGGCACCTAAGGAGCTACCTAAAGTGGACACAGATTTCTTCATCGGTGGGAGGATGTATCACAATTCTCCTTCGTCCTTACATGGATTGGGGTTATTTTCCATGGATGGCATAAAGGTCGGCTATGGCACTGTAACTAAATTGATGGAGTATGTCAGACCATTATACAAATACAATCACTGGTTGATGTTGGTCCGATATACACAAAGTATGCAGAGATATGGAGTTGTCACAAATTATATATAACTACTAGATAACAATCAAAATAAACGGGAAACTATGTATATTGATGGAAGGCCAAAAGCCACTCGAAACATTGCAGGCTTTATAAATAGTACACGACTAGTGGAAACAACTAAGAAACCAAATTGCATATTTGAGGCACACGAAGGAAATTGTATATTTGTATGTGCAACAAAAAAAATAGTTCCAGGTGAAGAGTTGTTGATCGATTACAACTTAAATTGAATAGATGGAGAGGGTGACTGTGGAAAGGAACCCATTTTGCCTCAACATGTAAATGTTAAATACAGTAAAAACTTATGACTACAACAACTAAAATTCAGAAATTTCACTATTTTCTTTTTTGTTATTACTGCAATATTTCATTTTCTTAATGTTACAGGTGAATTTCATAACTTTTATTGATTGATTTATTGTGTCAACATCTGTCTAGGGTGACTGTAGTAGAAAATCACTTGCTACATCTCTCGAGGGTGACCGTGGAAAGGCACCCACTGTGCCTCAACAGGTAAATGTTAAATACAGTAACAACTTATGACTACAACAACTAAATTTCTAAAATTTCATTATTTTTTTTTTCTGATATTACTCCAATATTTCATTTTTTAAATGTTACAGGTGAATTTCATAACTTTTGTTGATTGATTTATTGTGTCAACTTATGTCCAGGGTGATAGTGTCTGAGTTTCACCCACTACATCTCTCCAAGGTGACTGTGGAAAGGCACCCGCAGTGCCTCACCAGGTAAATGTTAAATACATTAACAACTTATGACTACAACAACTAAATTTCTGAAATTTCATTATTTTTTTTCTGATATTACTCCAATATTTCATTTTTTAAATGTTACAGGTGAATTTCATAACTTTTGTTGATTGATTTATTGTGTCAACTTCTGTCCAGGGTGTCCGTGTCCGAGTTTCACCCGGTACATCTCTCCAGGGTGACTGTGGAAAGGCACCCGCAGTGCCTCACCAGGTAAATGTTAAATATAGTAACAACTTATGACTACAACAACTATATTTCTGAATTTTTTTTTTTTTTTTTCTGATATTACTCCAATATTTCATTTTTTAAATGTTACAAGTGAATTTCATAACTTTTGTTGATTGATTTATTGTGTTAACTTCTGTTCAGGGTGACCATGTCCGAGTTTCACCCGCTACATCTCTCCAGGGTGACCGTGGAAAGGCACCCACAATGCCTCACTAGGTAAATGTTAAATACAGTAACAACTTATGACTACAACAACTAAATTTATGAAATTTCATTATTATTATTATTATTATTATTATTATTATTATTATTATTATTATTATTATTTTTTCTGATATTACTCCAATATTTCATTTTTAAAATGTTACAAGTGAATTTCATAACTTTTGTTGATTGGTTTATTGTGTCAACTTCTGTCTAGGCTCCCACAGAGTATATTGATGAGGACAGAATATTTTATTCGACAAACCCAATGACAACTGTAACGAAGGCCTTAAAGAAGGCTAACATGGAATATCTAGGTTTGATTAGCAAAAGACCCCTGACTCAGGAGGATAGGGAAAGAATTGTAGAGCTACGAACTACAATAACTAATTTTGGGGAAAGTGGCATCTTTACATAGTTTTATTAGCTATGACAATTTCATATCCATTTTTTAGTTTTATATTTTTTATATGATCTGATAAATAAAAATTTTCTATTTGTAGGAGTTTTTAAACCCCGTGCGTGGGGAACCTATCGATCCTGCAACTGCTATAGGTAGAAGTGAGGGTCCAATGCAAAAAAAAGGTCGACATAGCAAAGTGCAAGTGAGGCTTTTTAAGCCTCCTGAGGTTCCCCTAGAATCTATTGATGAGCGGGGCGATTTTGATCGGCATGACATGCCGGAGCATGATGAGTCGGAGCTTGGGACTCCACATGATGACTCCAGAGAGGAACATAGTGTAGGTGCATAGGATACTATTATGCATGGAGAAGAACGAATTAAAAGCACTGGATCACTAGATGTCACCTTTCTGGTGGATGACGCATGTGTTCTGATAAAGATTCAAAAGATTGAAGGTAATTGTCCCATTAATTGATTCATTTTTTTCATGAAATTGAAATGGACATTTGTTGAGATTATTAATTGATTAATGGATAACATGTTACTACAAGAAACAATGTTTTCTATAGAAACTTACATGACAAAGAATTGGTGTTGTTTGGCCCCACCATTCGCACACGGTGGAATGGCCAAGATAGAAAAAAGAAAGATGATTTAATAGATCACATGGTAAACTTGTTCCACAACACTTTCAACAAGAAAGTGGTTACAAAGTTGGCCGATGAGAATTTAAAATACACTAGGGCCCAATATAGGGATAAATTGCAAATAGACCTCAAGCACGAGCGCCCTCCCATGGTTCCCGAGAAAGAGTGGAAGACGCTAATAGAGGATGCAAAGGAGAACTTGTTTAAAAAATAAGGACGACAACCACGAGCTGGTCAATCAAGGTACAACACATGTCATATTATCAGTGAAATATGAGCATTTATGTTTTTCTTTTCTGTTTTAAGTAACAATTCCAATATCTAATGTTTTTCAAAAATTCCATATGTAGGCTACCAGACACAGCCAAAGCAACAAAGGTCAGAGTGGAAAAACATGGCCAACATAAACTAGGCCAGGGTGGCTACGAAAAACTCAAAGCCCGAATAGTAAGATTTAAATGATTAACTGTGGTTAATATTTATTTAATAGTAGCGAACAAATATATGTTTTTTTTATTGGTATTTTTAATGGTGTTATGCATTGAAGTTAAATATGTTCGACACTGCTACCACCGAGGAGGACCTGAAGCTTGGTTACAAGCATGCTTTTAAAAGTGTGATTGAATATAGAAAAATCTTGGGCCAAACTCCTATCTCCCCAGCCACGCAGGTAAATAAAATGAATAAGGAAACCACAGTAGCATGCTTGTAAAGTCTATTCATATTTTATTATATCACCCTTAACTAAGTATTTATGTTTGTTTTCAAGAAACAGTGCTACCATAGTAGTGAATCAAGCGGTATTAAGAAAACACCGCATCATACAAGGGTTCACATGTCCAGTGATAGTGTAGAGCAGAGTACCCATTCTGGTATGTATGCTTCAGAATTAAACATTTTTACTGTGATTGTAGATATTTATTTTCTAACTTATACTTATATATTATCTTCTCAAAATTGAAGAGTATGTAGCTTAGGAGGGTGAAATGTGAGAGCAACCAAGTGGACAGGAAATTAACGTACCAACTGTCCCATCTATAGAGACAGGTAAAGAGAAATAGTGTAATGTTAATCAAAACAATGAATTAGTTATTTCAATTATATTTCAACATATCGATATGATCATTTTCGTTGTTCCAGTTCACGACCCTGAACAAATTCTAGCTAACCCTTCTTAGTGATGTACCAGAATTATGGTACATGAGCGCACACAAACAATAGAAGGACAGGGAACACAAAATACAATGTCCTTGGATTATGATGATATCCCAATTGTCAGTTTTATGAATGTAAAATAACATAAATCAAAGAAAATTAGATGTATAAATTCATGACTTGTTTTTGGATCTTTATCGATGTTTATATGTTCATATGTTTTGATGACTATCCTAGTTATGCATTAATGTCTATATGTTTTCTATA
>ML778868.1:154986-211442 GCA_009831015.1 Picea engelmannii | reverse complement strand
ACATCAAGGCAACGGTTGTAATCTCTCTTTCACATTTAATATGATACAGTAATATGTTTCTTTCCCATAAAGTTAGATTTACTTTATTACATAACTCCTTGATCATATGTATAGATTAGCTATTAAATATATTATTTGCTTTCACTTTGGTTGGTTTGTGTTGTTTTGATCTTGACTGCACGAGAGCGCTGGAGCGAAGCAGGAGCAACAAAGATTAAGGAAGCAATTACAAGGTACATATCTTCTTCTCACTTCCAATTTAATTCAATAGTTAGATCTAGGGAAAGCGGTATATTCTGTCCTGTTTTGTTCTAGATCTAGGTGGATCTAGGGAGATCGGTTTGTGTCCGCACTCATGGATTTATCCTATAACACCATAGCCTTCTAAATATTGATTCTATGCAATTTATAATGTGCACCACACTTATATTCCCTCTCCACATGAAGGGTTAGTCAAAACATAGGCACTTAGGGGGTTAAAATCCATATTTTTCCTTCTTTTTGTTTTCATTTTGCCACATGGATGGCTTGCTTTGATTGTAAAAGCTAAGTTGGAATCATTCAATATCACATATATAAACACTTGCATTTTGACAAGAAATCAAACTTCAATCGTAGAGTATGCTCTTCTCTCACACCATAGAGTGATCTTGAGAACCAAAAAAATGATTGAGGGAAGATTTCATCTCCCTTAAAGACAAAATATTTAGGAGAGGACAACAACTCCCTTGTGAATCCTCTTAGTTTCTTTTCCAAAACATCTTAAATTTTTAAGGGTCCATACATGCCCACATGCTACAAAGATAAGATAGTTTTTGAAGCTACTTTCTTAGTTTACATCACTAGGGGAGTTTAAAGATTATTGTAATGGGCCCATACATGCCCACATGTCCACAATATAGGATAATCTTTTGAATCTTTCTTATATTAACACATTAGGGAGTTTAAAGGACTGGTAAGGACCCACATGTCCACATGCTAGTTCTCTAGGGAATTTAAAATTCCGCAAGGTTGTACCAATGGAATCTAGTAATATAGGTAATCAAGACTTGTAAGGACCACACAAAGTCCACATGCTGCAAGGTGACACCTAACTTATTAAAAATTTGGCACATTTTATCACTTTCTCACACACAAAGTCACCACTCACTCACATAGTTTCCTCTAGAATTGTGGAGGTTGAAGTAAGTTTCCCCCAAAAGGATTCTGAAATGCTCCACCCTTTTTCTTGAAGGAACTATCCACTCCCAATTAATTTAAATGAGATTGGTTCATACCCCCAATCTCACAAACAACCACATCTAAATTTTTTCTAAAATCTCACTAAGTTTTCCTCCACAAGATGTGCCAAAAGAACTTTTTTAGTTTAGGCAGGATCTCGGGGATAGGCATCCAAATAAATCCCCGTTATCTGGTTCTCACATCTTCAAACATTAGAAGTTGTCAAATAGGGAATTTTATAAATCCTCCAAGTCAAGTGTTCCTAACACCATAAGGCAGGGAGATACCCGTGAAGGGTTGAAGGCTAAGGTCCGGTTGTTTTGTGTGTCCCCCCTTTAGGTACCCACCTCTTGGACGGGATCCAGCCCATGACCAGTTTATGAGGCCAAAAATCTAAATGTCGCACTTTGACCGAGGTACCTAGTGACCAAAATTTAGGACATCTACCTAGGTAGCAATTGTGGGCTGAAAATTGCACCTTGATCGGATTTTGTGTGGGTTTTGGGAAATATCGCCAGCTCTTTCGGGATATGCACCTTCTACCCCTCATTATAACTGATTGTTTCATCCTTCACTAGTTCCTCTTCCAGTGGCTTTAGACCCCACTATTGAGTGCTATTGGAAGGTCCAATGCTATTTGAGAGGAAGGACATTACGTCTTTTAGGACATGAGCATTTTATTGTTTTTGTTCTCCCACGTGGACAAAATCCACCTATCCACATGTATGCTTCTTTCTGAATGATTTATGTATGTTTCTCTTTTGATTACATACGATTGTGAGATATATTGTGAAAGGACCAAGTTATACAAAGTCTCTTGTTCATTTATTACTCTCATCACCACTTGCACACATCCACTTTTCTATTCAAACATCATAGAGGACCCACAAAATCCCCATTGTTCCAAACGCTTGCTAAATCTCCCTTTTGTTCTAAGGGGAGTTCCTAGTCTTGCCAATTCATCGGGTCCACCCTCTCACACTCCTGTGAGTGCTATTGTCTTGGGATAATATTTTCTTGGTTCCACTTTCCAGTGGTCCACTTCCCAAGTTCAACCGTCCACTCGCTCTCCTTTACAAGGAAGCGGGGGGCAAAATTCTTCCCAAGGGGGAAGTACAACCCTACCTTGACACCCTCAAGGGCCAGGTACAAAAAACACTCACACAATGGTTGGAACTAACCCTCCATCACCACTTCAGATGCCATACTTGGCTTCCCTCAACATACCAGATCTGAGCAAGCTCACAAATGATCCTATATTGCATGATCCCACATGGCCTGCAATGCCCACCAAATTACCTTCATACATCCCCAAGTTTGAAGGGAAGGCAGGAGACGACCCTTCCAAACATGTCATGACCTTCCAATTATGGTGTTCTTTAAACAACATCATGGATGACTCCATTCGATTAAGGTTATTTCAACGCACACTCACTGGCCCATCAGCCAAGTGGTATGTACACGAAAAATCAGGGTCCCGTGTGACTTTTGAATCTTTTGCCAAAGCATTTCTGACCTTATTTCAATTATCAATCCGCCATGACAATGGTCTTGAACTACTCTCTGAGTTCAAACAAACCTCAACCACACATATTGTTGACCACATCCATGAATGGCATCGACGACGTAGTTTATGAAAAGCAGAAACCACCAAACAACAATGCCTTGATTAGTTTCGTAGATCACTCATATCTCTCCTTGTCAAGGATGTGGCCTCCACCTTCCCCCAATATGAAGAGGAATCCATTAGCAAGGCTCAATAGTATGACCTCATCTATGCCCAGTCGGGATACTTATATACAGTACTACCTGATGTCCCAAGACCTGTACCATTCGGCCAAGACAAACTTGGGATGTCTCACTAAGTAGATGGATTGATTGGTACCACAACACACCAAAACCTGTACATCCAATGACCACCCATGTACGATACACCCCAACATCCACCAATATATGGCAGACCCCCTTATTACCCTCCTCCCCCATATTAGTAGCCATACCCTGTTGTCCCCCCTCCACCCACGAGTGGACCCGCATAGACACCTATGATACGTCTGACGATACAACCAAGTTCTGGTACCCCCTCTACCTCATCTTATGCCCTCAGCACTAGTGACAACACCACACCTTCCTATGTACCATATGGATCATTGCCACAAAATAATCCATAATTTCCATTTCCTAGTCATCCCCAACCCATGGCTCCCCTGCCAGGATAGCCACACATTGGGGTTAACTTTGTTCAACCCTCTCCCATTCAACAGTTTCAAATATTTGAACAACTGAATATGAAAAATCCGACCCATCAGTTGAATAATTCCAAAAATAAAGGAAAAAAATGAAACAATAATAATCCAGGGCCAGAGGGGAACCACCCCCAACAGAACCAACCTACCGAGGGAAACCAGAATCAAGGGAACCAGAACCCTCAAGGGGGAAATAACAACAAACACCAAGGGAATAATAACAACAATATTCAATACAACTTCCCTTATGCCCTTTACGGTGAGTATGGACATTATATTCACCATTTCCCTCAAGTCGTTGACTTTAAACGGATGAAAGAATCTGTGAATGGACCACGTCCCCCAGCACCACCTGCCCCTCAGCAGGCCCCACCACAATATGTGAAGCAACCACCCCCATCTGTTTTGCAAAACCCCATTCCACACCAAGGGGTGATGAA
Source organism: Picea engelmannii (assembly GCA_009831015.1). Classification (NCBI taxonomy): domain Eukaryota; kingdom Viridiplantae; phylum Streptophyta; class Pinopsida; order Pinales; family Pinaceae; genus Picea; species Picea engelmannii. The sequence goes on along the minus strand of ML778868.1, from coordinate 207,535 downwards.
TACCCAGTAAGAGATGCACCCTACCCCACCACAGATGGGACAGTATCCCAATCCTATCACTCCTGCAGATCACACTATCCTCCTCATTATAGAAGAATAAATTATTCTACAAACATCCAGTCGTCAATACATCGCACCCCCTGAATCTACTCCCACTACCTCGGAAGCAGTCCCAGTTACAACTGGACCACCTTTGATGATTCCATGCCCTAATATTGAAACACGCCTTCGCATTCCTCGCATCCCACTGTGACGGAATGTCAATGACCCTCAGGCTAGGGCAGCACACAATTATAGTCTGGTCGATGACTTGGAACAATCTCCTACAACCATGTCAGTCTTAGGAATCCTTCAAACCTGTCCCACTCAACGGAAGTCACTACTTTCTTCCCTGGGGGCAATCAACCCTGCTGATACTGGACTCATCAAATTTGATCTCAATAGTGGGGAACCTCGTCTCCCCACTCTGGTAGCATTCCAAATACCGGTTAAAATTTGGAACATCACAATTCATCACTGCATCATTGATGAAGGTGCATCCACATGCATCATGTCCAAAACCGTATGGCAGAAATTTGGCTCCCTGAGCTCATACCATCCGCCATCCTCTCCTAAAGGGCTCTTTCAGAATGTCCCCATTGAACTCGGGGGAAATACTATCCTCATTGACATTGAAGTTATCGATGCTCTACTCGATTACAACATCTTGTTCAGACATAGCTACATGTATGCTAAGAAGGTAGTGGCCTCTTTTGTGTTTCACACTATGATGTTCCCCCATAACAGGAAGATCATTACCATCAATCAAGTTTCACATTACGAGCCTAACCCTTCCTCCAACATCGATAACATCCTACCTTTTGTCCACACTAATCTCAATGACTACCTACTCATCGAGATGGCCCCCATAATTTTCAAACACCCATCCTTGCTCGGGACATACCATGGAGCACCACCGCTCATATATCCATCAACACAAGTATGTGTCATCTCATCCAATGGAACTGAAACTGGAGATACCCTTCCTCTCACAGAAGCTTCCTTACTATCTGACATCCCACTAGTCACAAATCTCCTTCCTAAGGAATTCCCTAAGAACTCTCCAGCTCCACCAGTTCCCAATTTCACCCTCCCCCAGGGCTATATCCCAGTTTGGGAGACAGTCCCCCAAGCCATTACTCAAATCCCCTTCTTTTACCCCCCACCAGGCGTACAATCTTTCTAGGTAGCCGCAACGCTTACCCTTCCCAATATGGTGCTGGATATTCCAGTATGGTATCTACATCCACTCACGATGGTCCCGCAACCATCCCTCCCTCCCCAAACTGAAGGAATCCCGATGCAGATTCCAATACTTACCTCAACCGCACCACTGTCACCCCCACTCACTAGCACCATCGCTACAACTAGGGGTAGACACAAGAAGAAAGATCCCACTTCTCCACTTCCCCCACAAATTCAACCTCCCTACGCACTATGTGAGAAATACAGACACCCCACCAATAAATGTTTGTCTCTCCCCAAGCTATGCAATTTAATCCAACTCCCTCAAGCAATGCCACCGCTCATCGCTTCATCCATTTCACCAATTATTATCACTACATCCTCTACTACAGGCAACAAAGGGTTGCAAACCAAGTTCGCATGTGCCATCTGTTCATAATATGACCATTACACCCACCATTGCTCTGCACTACTTCAATTCCGCCAAACACTAACGACAGTACGCCAGAGCTTTCAGCAAGAACCCCCTCCATCCACGTCATCTCAAACACATGTCATTGACATCCACTATGTCACGACCTCAGTCAATGAACATATGAGATGCATTTTCTCTCTTTATGGATAACTTTATCATTTCACATACCAATGTCCTATGATCATTGAATACAAGCGTCGCCAAATGGCCCTTATTCAAAATCCTACACCCCCCTCACTACCATCGGTACTAGTGATTACACCTACTTTTTCCCCTGATGTTGTTGATATCATCTCTCCTAAACCTGAGGCACTGCCCACTCCTCCATGGTTCATAGATAGCCTATATGAGGATTTTCCCCCAAATCCCTAGAATTCTCCAGTTCATTTCCCCATGGAAATCTTACGCCCGACTACCATTTTTAACCCATAGTATCTTGATATTTGGTTTATGTCTTGAAAACCATCACAACCCCCTTGCATCATCCCCTCTACCTCTTCACCACCAGAAGACAACCACACGGTGACAGTCACCAATGTTACTCCCCTGGATCCCCTATATTCTCGCCAGTTCCACTGCGACGAAGACATCCTCGAGGAATTAACCATCCCCAATTTCCCATGGAATCCACTCCATCACAGAGTGCTCTTTCTTTCATAGGAAGCCTTTGTGGCTCCTACCCAAAACTCCATATACGCAATCAAAACCAAATATTTTATACCATCAGGGCATATAGACTAGTTCAATAACCCTATCCCTGCCCCTGATGCTTTTGAAGAAGGCAACATGGCCAAAATTTCCACCACCGTAAAAAATGATATTTTTGTCAAACTTGGAATCATAAAGGAAATCACCATAGGTGTCGCATGCTCTCCTGAAGAACTTATAGCTTACAAATCTCTCTTCCAGGAATACCGGGACATTTTTGCCTGGTCATACATAGAAATTCTCGACCTTGATCCCTCTATTGTCGAACATCATATAGACACATGGCCTGATATCACACCTATGCGACAAAAGAAACGTCCACTACACCCATCCAAAGAAGTGACCATCAAAGACGAGATTGACAAATTATGCGTTGCAGGGTTCATATACCCCATCGCATATACGTCATGGGTCTCCAACCCCATCCCTATTAACAAAAAACAAGGCACCATCCGCATCTATACTAATTTTTGCAACCTCAATCACACTTTTCCCAAAGACAGTTTTCCAATGTCCTTTATCGACCAAATTATCAATGATTTTGCTGGCCACAAGGCTTTTTCCTTCATGGACGGTTTCTCTCGCTACAACCAAATTCATATTCACCCAACCAATCAATACAAAACTGTATTCACTACACCCTGGGGTACTTTTTCATATTGTGTCATGCCTTTTGGCCTCTAGAACACTGGTGCAACTTTCCAATGGGCCATGACATATATTTTTCATGATCTGGATCATATCATCCTCGCATACTTGGATGACCTCACCGCTTGATCCAAGAAACACATTCAACATCTCCATGATTTACGGATCATCTTCCAAAGGTCTTGTCAGTACAATATCCGCTTGAACCCCCTCAAGTGCGTATTCTGCGTCACTGCTAAATGCCTCCTTGGGTTCATTGTTTCCCAACGCAGCATCACCGTGGACACCCTCAAGGTCCAAGCCATCACATAAATTCCCCCCCCACTTGGAATTTATGCCAATTGCAAAGATTACAAGGCAAAGCTAACTTTTTACGTTGCTTTGTCCCCGATTACACCACTCATGCACGCATTTTCCTTCACTTGTTACGTCATGATATCCCATTCCAATGGGATTAACATGCCTAGGCCGCGCTTGATGATTCAAAGGCAACCCTCTCCAACACCCCTCTCATTAGTCCACCCGACTATGATCGCGACTACATCCTCTACTTATCGGCCTCAGTTGTCTCAGTGGCAGGGGTTCTCGTCCAACTAGGGGATGATGGCTGTGAGCATGTAATTTACTATATTAATAAAAATCTTTTAGGGCCACCCCTAAAGTACAATCACAAAGAGAAAATTTCCCTTGCAGTTGTCCTCGCAGTCCAAAAACTATTCCACGATATCTTGCTTTACACAACCAAAGTCGTCGCAGATTCCAACCCCATGCAATACTTGATCAGTTGCCGACAAATTAATGGTAAATTTGCCTGATGGATCGTCATCCTTCAGGAGTACGACCTCAAATTTTGAACACCCAAGAGAAAGAAATCCCTCATCCTTGCCAAACTTATTACGACATTTCCTTCAGAAGCTACCAGCTCACCTGTCAACATGGACTTCCCCGAAAAACATCTCTTCTACATCCCCTCGGATGATCCCTAGTACGACGACCTTCTCGTCTACCTTCGAACCCAAAAGTTTGGACCCCATCTTTCTCGAGATGATCATCGATGCATTCACCATCAGGCCCCTCTATACCTCCTTATCAGAGACATTCTATATTGACGAGGGGTAGACACCATTCTCCGTCGATGTTTGACCATTGACGAAGCCGATAGAGCATTGAATGATTGCCACAGTGGCGCCTGCGGTGGCCACCTCTCAGGGATGTCCACCACCCAGAAAATTATTCGAGTAGGCTACTTCTGGCCCATATTGTTTCACGATTACATCCAAGATGTTAAGAGATGTGATAGATGTCAGTTGTATTCCAACAAAGCACGAGCACCACCCACTCTTCTACACCCAGTCATTACTATCGTCCCCTTTTACAAATGGGGCATAGACTTAATGAATTGCAACCCATCGTCTAGAAATGGACACAAATACATTATCATAATAGTCGATTACTTCACCAAGTGGGCCGAAGCCATGCCTACCTTCAACAACATCACTGACATTGCAACACATTTTTTATTTAATCGTGTCATCTCCCACTTTGGAGTCCCACTACAGTTAGTCTCGGATCAAAGGAAACATTTTGAGAATGAGATTTGTGTCGAACTCTCCTCTAGGTTAGGCTTCTCCCACAAATTCGCCTCCCCATACTACCCTCGGTCCAATGGACAGGTAGAGGCGGTCAACAAGGTCCTCAAAACCATGTTACAGTGCACAGTTAACAAACATAAGACCAATTGGCATCATATGTTGTTTTCCGCACTATGGGATTATCGCACGATAGTTAAACCTGCCACTAGCTTCACACCATTTCATCTTTTCCATGGGGTTGAGGCCACTCTCCCCATCGAGTGAGAAATTCCCACCTTGCACATCACTATTGAGCTATTACCTGACAATGCTCCAATGGAGCAACATTTGTTGAATTTATAGTCGTTGGATGAAGACCGTCGGTATTCATTATAGAACAATGAGGCAACCAAAAAATGATCAAAGGCCACCTTTGATTTCCATGTCAGCCTTCTCTCATTCAACGAAGATGACCTCGTCCTTGCTTAGGATATCGCTCACGATACCCTCGGCCATGGAAAATTCGAGTCATTATGGCATGGAACTTACATCATCCAACATTACCTCACTAAAGGAACATACATCCTAGCCTCTCCTGAAGGCCACCCTCTCAAAGAACCCATCAACGGGTTGTACTTAAATAAATTTTACGCCTGAGCGTAGCCACTCTACACTAGGTTTTTTCTTTTTTTACACATTTCGTAGAGTTTTTAATCTTATTTTTCCCCTCCATGCCTTGCGTCTAATATACCATTTGTGTTATTGATAGATGCCTCCTCCATCGGCCTACCACATCAGTTACACCGAAGGAGCTAGCCAATGGACACAGAATCTCGCTTCGGTCGCTTGGGCCCTCTATACCCCTCACATAAACTGCTCCACTCCAATGGCATATGTTTGGGTCCAGCAACCAACAACCAAGAATAATACACAGCTTTCATTGGCCTCCTTGCTGAGGCCAGTCACCGCCATATTCGTCACCTTAGTGTCTTACTCGATTCCCAACTCGTTTTCCTTCAGCTCAACAATGTATACCATGTCTGCGATCCTTGCCTCTTCCACAAATACCTGCAAGTTAGACTTTTATCCCAACATTTTGATTCAATCACATTTACACATATTCCATGACAATTCAATCAAATAGCATATAACATGGCTAACCTAGTGTTAGATTGGCATTTATCACATCAAGATACCGTTCAACATACATAAACCATCAAAAGTCTATCACAACATATAAATTAGACATCATAAAAAGAATCACAAAGCATCATCACATGTGAACATCATATAGATCCAACAATGTATATCCATATATATATATATATATATATATATATATATATCGATCAATATGCCATCAATGTTTACAAAACATAGTACAACACAGACATCATCTGTAGGCACGTGAACCACCTCATCCCTATAAGTACAAAATTGGTGTCACATCACCCTATACAAAACGGGCTCACAAGCCTATATAAATACAAAAATACATATGAAAAGGCCCTCATGGAGCCTCTAGAGTTCCACCACCTGGCCCTCTCTCTAAAGGAGGTGCCCCACCAGTTAGAGGTCCCTCGGGTCCCAGGGAAACCACCCAGTCATAGTCACCCCCGTTATAGTTTCTCTAAGGATCAGAATCCGCAACTTTGTCGAAAAGTCCACACACTTCTCCAAGACTCCCTCGTCCTGGATACGAGTCCACATGCTCTTAGGAACTCCCTGTAATACCACCTCCAATCGGCGGCGAAAATCCTCGAACTCTCCGTCGGCCCCCGTCAGAGGATCATGTGAAGGCCCTACATCGGGGTCATCATATTGATGCCTCCTACCTACTCTCTCATCATCGGCTGGCCTCACACCAACCTCATCTCGTTGCCATCTCTCCCCTTCACATGGCTCTCCCTGTGGTGGCCTCATAGGCCCCTAATGAGTCAACACTCTCACCAACTCTACCTCCCATCCGTGAGGCCCCACATCTACACACACAACAAACCAATGATAGAATCAACATCCATACATTCATAAAAAATATGTTATACTATATAAAAAACAAAACATCAAATACATCAACATACCTCTATGATCGAACACCTCTCCAGGGGGTAGCACCATCTCTAGGTCCTCCCGGAAATCCACCCAACTATATGGGAACTGGAGTATGATCTATGGCATTTGACGCCACACCCATGAAATATCAGTCGTAAAGTAATGGCCACCCTCCCCACCCCCATGTCGAACTAAGATCTCTGCCCACTTCTTCAATCGTGGTTCTTTCACACTCGACACGTCCAACAAAACTCTTGGGTGCAACATGGGCACCCTCTGCAAAAACTAGGCCACCAAGATAGACCCAAAGACAAAATCACCAGAGTCGGTCGCCTGACACCAGTTAAGCTACCCTATCATCTTGGTGTGTAGCATCACACCCTAGGAAAAGTGCTCACCACTCAGTGTCCTTTGCATGATCTTAAGTTGCCCACCACTGATCCGTTGGGTAGCTAGAGACCCATAAACCCTCACAATCATCGCTGCAATGAAACGATGCACTAGGGATTCCTTTACCCCAATCCTCACCACCGAGCCTGAAATGAAGTCCTCTTCAGAACAATATGTCTGTTCCAAGTCAACCAATTGTCCATCCTCGGGTAACACGAGCTCATTCGGTAATGGGATTCCTCGAAAAGGGAGCCCACTCAAGAAATACACATCCTCGGTCGTCGAGAATGTGATTTGTTCCCTCACACTATGAAACATTATTGATCAGGACTCCACATAGCTATCAAGAACTGCATCAGGTGCTCATGTGACTGCACCAGTGAATAGTCAAAGAACTTTAACAACCCATAGGCTGCCAAAGTTCCCCGCACACTCGGCTCCTCATCTCTCACCGCCTCTTTCAGGCGTGCCCAGTCTCTCTCCCTCCAATGAAATGGCATCATCAACTTCTCACCTGCATCCACATATACAATACTTGATCAGACATCACACCAAAAGTCTCAAAAAGATTAGCTTTTTACACCCCTTAACTTTGCCTCAAGTGCGCGGTTGTTTTCTCTAGAGGCGTGCACATATGCGTGCTTGTACGTCCCACAGTTGCACATTCATGTGCAACTACCAGAGATACATGGGCACATGCATGCACCCCTGTCACACACACAGATGCACATTCAAGCATGCATGTCCTCTACACAGTTGTGCACACATGCACAATTGTCAGGGACACAGTCGTGCACAAATGCGCAGCTATTCTTTGAAAAGGCGTGCACCCAATGCATGCCTATTTTCCCCCTTCAGGCACCCCCAAGCACATTTGTCCCAATTACAACTGCACACTCATGCTCGCAAATCCTTCGATCACCTACGCACTGGGGGGGGCACCCTCACAAAGTCCCTCCGTACGACCATCCGTACAACCCTGCCCAAGAAAGAAATCCTAATTACTATGCTGGAGGATACAACCACTAACCTGGCACTCTCTAATCCAAAATCGGTTGGCTTGATCTCCCAAAATTTCCAAATATCCTCTGAAACCTCTAGTAAACTTACTAGGACAACAGGTACAATTGAGGTGGCATTGTGGGCCCTACAACTATATATAGTCCCTTTTGCCAAACTTCTGAGATCAATTACAGGAGCTCTGGTTTTCCGTTTTCCGATCTGTCTTCAACCATGGGATCAAGAGCCTGCCCCCTACACATTCATGTCCCTTGGGTCACCATCCATCCCCGGCCCTAGAAGACACATTTTTCTCACATCCTGCCTAGGTACGAATGTTGATATTCACAATTATTGAATAATTGTTATATGTCCTTTATCTTTAGATATTGTTCACGTCAGGTATTCGGTTTTTGTGTGTGCAGGTACTTGGTCATCATGCCTCAAAACATCCTCTTCAGGTATATCATCAACACTGGCATGTAATCATTCCCTCTGAATATCAATTGCATCTGCCAGTCACACCCTTCGACATTTGCCTCTAGGGTCCCCCCATCCGACTCTGCAGTACTTACACCTTCGTTGCATTTCAATATTGTCAACCAGTAGCACTCTCTCCTACATGAGTTGTCCCAATTGTAGTCCCCTTTGTCACTTTGACACTCATGTTCTTTTTATCCCCTAGGGATGGGAGTCCCAATAGTCATCACATTCCTGAGAATCAACCACATGCTCCTTCTCCTCATTTTTCTATCTTTCCCAAACGAAATCCCAGGTAATCTCATCACAGTTGAAGATAGACTGTGCCTCCACAGTATCATTAAACCCTCCATTTCATCCACAATCATTTTTCCCATCTGCAAATTTCCCTCCATTCATTTACCTAATACATAAACCTACCTATGGGCCCCCCACCCTCCACCAGTTATCCACACCACTTGTGCCCTCACAGGCCAAGCCATATTTCACTGGGGCACCCGTTTCTGTATCTCCACACTTATCTCAAATTATTCTTTATTCATTTGGTAATTGTACAAAACCTTTGTTTCCAGCATTTACATAGCTTTTGTTGTCGCCTTTAGTGACCTTCTTTCCCGACAAAGAAACCCTTGTCGCCCTTGTTTGGGGCATTCATTTACCTTCTACTCTTGTTGACATCATCCATAAACCCCGAGTATCCCCCAGTCCATGTACCTACGATCTCTGAGTTTGTCCACTTTGTCATGCCTCAGACCCAATCCCACCTATGTCTAGTCATCCCCCTGACGCTAGATTCAGTTTCATGATTGTTGCCACTCATACTTCACATATATCGCCAACCAAGGGCAGTCTTGAGTCTCATCACTTCTTGACTTCATCCATGTTCCTCAATAGTTCCTGATCTCATCCAGTAGCTTTCATGAAACCCTTTTCTTCTTGGAGTCGCATCTCCCTTTCTGTCGACATTAGCACAGTTTCCAGAAGGGTGACAATATCTTGAATCTCATTACCTTTACAATGAGGAGTCTCAGACAACATAGAGAAAACCATCATTGCTCTCTGTTTTCATTGACCCCCATCAACATTTGACTTCAACACAATCTCATGTTACGGTGGGTCTTACTTTGCGACTATTGTAGTTTTTTTACACTAGTCGAAGACCTCTAAAATTTGTTAGGCCATCAATGCTTGCGAGTCCTTGATCCTTCTTCTAGGTGTCATCACCTCTTTTCAGAGTATGTTCACCATCATAATTTTCATCTTCCATTATCAAATCTCCCCAGAGGGTGCTACAGTTATGTACATCAGCATACAACTTCAGTTACCGTTTTACACATTTGAGTTACATGACACGAGCATGGGGCATGCTTGCCTCGTTTGTATACATTTTTTATTTTCCCCAGCTCGAGAAAGGTTTGGGTCCCACGGGTTCCCCTCTCCCTCCAATGGGTCACTCTTGCAAAACTTCTCAATGCTCTTTCTTACAATGGTACTCTTAGTAGAAGAAACATTGATGTATTTCGACTATATGTCTGCTCCTAACCTCACACATCAGGGGGCATCTATTATCACTAAAATTTCATCTGCAAATGGTTACAGGAATCCAGCATATCCAAACACCTATTATTTCATCCATGGCCCAAAAATTCATTTCCAAAGGGCACAAAACTATTCAACTGGTTATAAAATCAGCATGCGCTCAGAATACAAGGAAAGCACGTGCACATGCGCTAGTTGAAAAATGCTAGAAAAGCGCACATGCGCTTGATGCACGAATGTGGACGCAAAAAGCCACGCACACTTTATAATGGCACATTTATGATTCTAGTCAGACTTCCACCCACTTCTGGTTCAGCTCCCAAGTTGATTTGACCCCCAAATCCAAGATGAATCCGAGTGGGGGGCTGGTCAAAGACCTAAAGGTGCCCTAAAAGGCCCCTTGTTCACACTCAAAACTGGTTGGATAATTCCTCAAAGTTTTTCTATAAAAAGAGGCCATGGGTGCACTATATTTCCAAGAATCTATTTGTATTTTTATGCTTCCTATATTCTCCTACAAGGAACCTCTTTCCTCATTGGAGCATACAAGAACCATTTCATTGAGCTATTCACATCACCTCTTGAGTGAATGAGCTTAGGATTTCTTCACCATTTACTTCTAGTTTGTTATTTGTAAGAAGAGCTCTCACATTGGGGATTCAAGATCCCTCCCTTGGAGGAAGAGGGGACCCATAAGTCTCCCTTTTTCTTTGGTGTTTGCCCACTAATACAATCTATCCATTGGTGGCATGAATATTGGTCAATTGTTTGGTTAATTTTGGTTCTACTATCCTTATGCACTTTAGTTTAGTTTCTTTAATTGTTATTCGCTTAGTTGTTTGTTTATTTCTTATGATTGATGTTTCTAACTCTTGCATTCATTTATGTCATGTTCATCTAACCCAACTGAACTTGCAATTGTCCTTCTTTTGCTCATTCAGGTGACGAAAAGGATACAACACACATATTGAAGAAAACAAAGGAAAACATGTTCAGGAGGTGTCAGGGAAGCCACATAACTTCAATAAGTAGTCAAAGAAGCCACATAACTTCAAGAAGACAGCTACAGTGAAGAAGAAAGAAGAAGAGAATCCTACATGTTCTCATTGCAAGAAGAAAAGACACGGGGAGGAAAAGTGTTGGAAGTTGCATCCATAATTGAATCCGAAGTGGGCTCAAACTAGGAAGGGTAATAAGAAGAACACAACCATAGTTCAAGATGTTGAATCCGATTCTGAGGATGAAACCAAGGTTACATCTATGGGAATTAGAAGTAAATATTTTGTTTCAAGTTTCAATTTGCATTCTTCTTTTGTAAAGGATACAACAATTCATGATGGAAGGAAACAAAAATACCTGTTTCATTTGTGAGTTATCTCAAAGCACACTAATATTGATACACTTGTTGATAGTGGATCACAAGTGAATCTTATTTCAGAGCAAGTTGTTCATAATTTGGGATTGGAAACTATGCCTCATCCGAGACTGTATCCTTTGGGTTGGATTTGTGATCATGTTTAGGTACATGTAACTAAACAATGCAAGTTACGGTTCCCAATCACATCTAGTTTCATTGATGAGGTAGAGTTAGATGTTGTTCCACTCAACATTTACGGGATGGTTTTGGGAAGTCCATACTTGTATGATAGGAAGACCATTTTCTATAGGGAACATAATAAGTATCATCTCTTCAAAAATGGAATTGAGTTCATTATGAGAGCTCATCGTATGAAAATGAATTTAAAGGTTGTCACTACAGGGCACATGCTAGCTAATGTTAGTATCCAGGATCCAGATATACAACCTACGGTTGAAAGAAGAACAAGTCCTTTCATTGATTTTGTTCCTGTTAAGAAGGGCATATATGTTGACGGTTCATTCTCTTTCACATCTATATATTTAGTTTTGTTGATCAGTTTATTACTAATCAGTGGAGTATGGTTATCTACTGCAACAATGAATGACATAGTTTGTGAATTTAAGGGAATGGTTAGCTTGATCAATCATTTTGTTTTAGTATTCATTATGGTTGTGATGATTTAGGTACTCATTGTCCAAGCAGGATGGGTGAATGATACTGGACAAGTGAGGTGAAAGAATTCTCACTCAATTTTTGAATAATCCTCTTTTAAGAGGTACATAAAGGCACATGCTATAAGCATATTTTAAATACTATGTCATGATTGTATGGATGTATACCTTGAACAAAATAAATTATGTACAGAGGATAACAATACAATAAGAATTGTTTTTCAAGGAAAAAGAGATAATGGACAGAGTATTCATTCAAGTACTTCTACATATCCATCAAGCAGAGAAAAGAGTCCAAAATGGCAAGGCACAGATCAACATTCGACTTGATTTCATATTGGCCGAGAAAAACTATCTTCAACAGAAGGAGATGGGAGTGGATGTTGAAATACATGATACAAGTATTGCATAGATTTAGTGAACAAGACTTTATTATGTTCCATATAACCGAAACAAGGAGATACCACAAAATTCACACGAGAGTTACATGTATATTGTTTAACATATAGTTATATGTGTGTTACAAATGACATACCAAGAGATTCACATGGCGTTTATGAACCCATGACCTCCATAACCCAAGTCTTAGCATAGCTCTCCTTACCAATGTGACACACCATGTTCCTTGTTATACATATGGAATATTATATAGGAATATTATATATTTGAAATGGTATAAATTTTCAAATGAGTGGCTGAAGGGTTGAGGGATTAAGCCCTCGACCCTTGGCCCTTGATCATGTCATGTTCCATGTAACTGAAACAAGGAGCTACCACAAACTTCACATGGAGTTTGTTATATATATATATATATATATATATATATATTATAATCATTTGAAAAACCAACCATAAAGGTCGCGAAGAATAGAACCCCTGACCTCCACTTTCTATGCCATGGTTGTTAACCAACATGCCATGTATATGGGTTGTTAAAACAAACCCATAAATTTGTAATTAAATGAAGCTGCAAAATAACATATAGTTCATAATTGGTTATGAACTATATGCCACAAATTCCGGGACTTGGTTAGAAGGGGAGCTTATTTAATGGAATGCACCCCAGGGCCATTACACACATTCCGATGTGGGCACAAATACTCAAATATGAGACACAACGTTTATGCATAATTTGGTCTCCTAATGCACGTGGAGAGTACAGATGGTACGAGGCTACACCATAAAATGTGTCAAGGGTCACTTTGATGGAATTTCAAGTATTTTATATCAATTTTGAACGATTTTTTGCCAGGAATTCAATGGTGCACTCCTTTTATGCATTTGAGTAGTGTATTTTCAGAGTGTCTTCAAAATTGTGTTTTTGTAAGCCTATATTGTAATGAAATTTGGAATTTTGAGATGATGAAGAATAATAATGCTATTTAAAGGGACTTTGAAGATGGAGTGATGTATGTCATTTACATATGTATTTGAGTTCTTTTATTTTTGTTGTGTCATCTCATTTACATTTCAAATTATTCATTAGTTTATGGGTTTATGGATAAGTAATACATTCACATGATATTTTTCAAATAGTCAAGTGATATTCAATTTCCCAAATCTGGTTGGATGTTTATGTGTATTTAAGAATTAATTGTCATCTAAGGATTTTTGGGCTCAATTGGTATCAGAGTTTTATTGATATTTTGAATCAATTTGATATCAGAACTTGTTTGGTATTTTCAGATCACCTGGAGAGTATTCTCATGGGTCTGAAAACCACTTCACAATAGCCAATCTCTCACCTAGAGAGACTGCTCATGCTCTGTCAACCTATCTCCTTGACAGTAACTCTGATTATATCCCTTCAACTCCTTACAAGAGTCTTTGTGCAGATAAGGTAATAATCATATTTTCCATACAATCTGACCCCCTTCTGCTCAAGAGAGCCTGAAAATAAGAATCATTTCTAATCCTTCTCTGAATAATCATAATAATGCAATAATAATGCCCAAAATACATTAAGGACAAAAATATATATTTCATACCTTCAACTTGACACTTGTCACCTTGAGAAGTATCTTTAAGCCACTTGGTGATCCATTCCCTCCCCTCGGGAACTTAGGATAAAAACATATCCACATTACACTTTTTGGAAATATTATTAAAATATTCCTCCCTTTTCCCTTTTTTGGTGGATTCCCCCCCCCCCCATCTCTTTTTTCTTCTGAGTCTGTCTGCACGCAATGATGCAATATTATATTAATAACCATGATTATATTCACATGGATAGGTGTTAGAAAAACGGGATCACGAAATAATAAAATATAAAAAAAATGCGGAAATAAAACACAGAAGATACATAATACAATAGAGATACAGATATACGTGGTTCACCCAATGTGGGCTATGTCCACCAGAGAAATTGTCAGGTCCTTCCTTTATTATTATCCAACAAATGAAGGGATACAACCTACATCACACCTGTTGTAACTTCCTCTTCTTTCTCTCACATTACCCTCACTCACAATACAATATTCAAATTGATAAATAGCCGCAATACATTTCCCTCATAAAAGAGGGTTTCCTTCTAGGGAAAAAAAATGATCCAAAATTGGATCCCAGAAACAAAATGGGTCCAGGAAGGCCTAAAAATAAAAGTTCTCAGAATGGCTTCAAAATGGACATGTATGTAGGCCTCGTCGATACAAACCCAGCACAACTTGAACAGGCTCAAATGGATGTCGTGTGATCAATATATTGCGGTCTGTTCGTTTCATCAAACATGCAAAAAATTGTTGATTGTACAGTCCGTACAGTGTTGACGTGGCAGCTGACTGTACAGGTTGTACAAGTGATGTGGTAGGGTGTGTTGGCGCTGATGTGGTCAGGTTCAAATGTGGACGAGTCATATTGTGACACATGGCACCACTGCAAGGGTGATAAGTGGCACAGGCTAACGTGGCAGGCACAGTGGACGCTGACTGGGCAAACACGTAGGCAAATGATCGGTCGAATTAGGCTCTGACATGTGGCAGTTAGTGGAAAAGTGTAATTGTGCCATGTGGCCCAATCCTAGGCTACCATGTGGCACCCATCAATTGGTTAATTTCTTTGTGGAAAAATGTTTGGAGTCCACTAGAGTCGAACCCGTGACCTCTGGTCCGAGCGCTGAAAGGTTTGGCAAGGCCAGGCTACCAGCCCGCCTGTGGTAGTACTTAATATGTAATTTTCAAATGTATTATTTAAACTTTGGTTAAAGTGTATTGGGTGGAGAAAAGGGTTGGGGTCTAGCCCCAACCCCCGATGCAAATGCTACCATGGAACCTTTACCATATGCCCTCAAGGTTTACAGTGGGCACGGATTTTCGTTTTGATTTACAGCCCTGAATCTCACTCCCATAGAGCATATGACCCAGAATTTCACCTTGGTGCAGATAAGTGGGTTAGCGCCTAGTCGGTTGGGCTAGCCCACTGACCAAGGGCGTGAACAGATGATCGAATCCATGGGATAAACCAACATTCGAGCGTGTGGGGGCTTAAGGTGTGGGCACATGGCCATAGATGCATCCGAGGGCCGAATTTTGGGGGCTAAAGATGCAATGGAAATAACATAATACACAAATAACCATAAATACAAAGATGCAATGGAAATAACACTTCATTTCATTAATATCAAAGAACGTAAATTCGTTTACAAACAGAATGGAAATAAACTAGCTAGGGCATTGGTAGCTTATCTCTGAGAAGAGACATGGCGGCTATAGGCCTCTAAAATATCTGTTACAATGAGGCTCAAAGGCCTATATATTATTTATAAACAATGGAAAACCCTAAAAATCTAAAAATCTAACCCTAGGAGATGAAACGCCAGAATATGGGCCCCGTCGGGGTAAATTGGTACATCAATTTCCCGAGGTCGTAACTTTGGCATACTATCTCTGTTTGGTGCACATGATACATCGTTAGAAATATCTATCTTAGGATTACAACTGATGATAGTGAATATCAATTCTGGAACAAACTCATATTTGTCAAAAGGTTTGATGCCCAAAAAACGTGGTTTAGGGCCTCAAAACGGCTTAGGAAGTTTAGGACCTGAAAAACTGCCCAAAATAGTAAATTGTGCTACAATTAAGAAAAATGAAAAACTGAAAGAAACAATGGTGGGGTTCCAAGTGGAATAGGTGGGTGGCCACCAATATCAACCTGGATCAGGTGAAGGCAAGCTTGTTGAAGAGGATCCTGAGATTGGATCGAGAAAGAGAACTTCTGAAAGTGGGAAGATGGCATCGGAAGAGGGACTTTCTCATGTTGAGAAAGAGTTTCGAAAAAATTTCTTCGCCATGTCGGAGATGGTCAAGGTTCTATATGAGGATTACTTGGAACAGAAGAGACCGGTTCTAGGTGAATCTTCAAAGGTCAAAAGTGAAGAAGGAGAGGATCCTCCTCAAATTCCTCCTTCGCCTCCTTCTTCTCCATCAACTTCTTGTTCTTCTTCAAGTTCAAGTTCCAAATCCACTACAAGAAAACATTCCCATAAACATAAGAATGAAATGCCTTTACTTGAGCTTGATGTGAAGTTTGAATTACCCGTGTATGATGGTGAAGTAAATGCAGAGAGGCTTGATAAATGGGTCAGAAAGATGGAGGTTTATTGCAGTGTGCAAAAAATCAAGGATGAGGCAACTCAAATCAAGTTGGCATCACTTCGACTTGCAGGCACAACACTCATCTGGTGGCAAAGAAAGTTGCAAAATGGCACACAACAAGTGGGTAATGTATTTCCATCATGGCAAGTTTTTATTTATGCACTTAGAAAGCAATTTTATCCTTTGGGTTATAAAGAGAAGGATTTAATTGAATGGCAAAGTCTTAAACTAAGAAAAGGACAAATAGTGCAAGAATATACAGATGAATTTCATAAGATGGCATTGATGTTAGACATTCCGTTACATACCCAAGAAACTCTTATGAAGTATATAGGAGGTTTACCTGCACATATTCGTAACATTGTATTTATGTTTGGACATACTAATCTTGATTAGGTTTCTGTTCAAGCAACATACATTGAGGCAAGGAAAACATGAGTTTGTGTATCAGGGGAATCCTCTTCAAGAAAAGCAGACAAAATGAAGTGGAATGGCAAGAAGGAAAATTTAGTGGCAAGAAAGGAACAAAAGATCTCTTGCAAGCATTGCAAGAAAGAAGGGCATGATGAGGACCGTTGTTGGAAATTGCATCCCGAGAATAGACCGAAGTGGTTTAAAGAAAGGAAAGAGAGGCAAACAATTGCAGCAACAACATGACCAATAGACTTGGGATCAGATTCGAGTGATGAATCTAAAATCTCAGCGGTTGGTTTGAAAGGTAAAATTGGTGATGGATTTGATTCTAGAAGTAAATTGTTTCATTTAAGGGTCATAATGAGGAATACTAAGGTCGACACATTAAGAGATAGTGGATCTTAATCTAACTTGATTTTAGAGGAATTGGTTAAACAATTGGGATTAAACACTCGGATGCATCATAAGCCTTACTCACTTAAATGGATAAGAAACAATCATAAATTTCACATAACAAAGCAACGCACATTAAAGTTTGCAATTTCATCTAAGTTTGTGGATGAAGTAACATGTGATGTGGTGCCACTCAATGAATGTGGAATGGTCTTAGGCAGTCCTTATTTGTATGATCACAAAGAAATCTTCTACAGGGAACATAATCAATATCACTTAATAAAAGAAGGAAAAGAATATGTTGTACATGCTCATCAAGTAAAGGAAAATCAATCTCTTCAAACAATGGAACAAATAAGGAAGGCATCTCATGCAAGCAACACACCTATAATTGTTTCGAATCAAGTAATTGATCTTAAGCAAGAACAAGAGATGGTTGTAGAATGGAAAATCAATCACACTTTGCTTCAAGATAAGCTAATGTCGTTTAAGTATTACAAACATATTATCTCATTTTCATTCATATTTCTGATGTTATCATTAGTAATGTTGTCAACATGGATGATAGTGGCTTCAGTAAGATGTGACCGAGTACAAGTGGCTAACAATATGCTGTCAGTTATCATGGTTGTTTTATAGTTGATATTGATGAGACAGGTGCACAAGACATAGTTTAAATACAAAGAAACAATGGGATAGCCTATCCCGCAATTGATGAATGGTTAGTATCCTTTTGGAGGACCAAAACGTCTTTAGTGGGGTGGTGTGATCCAAAATTGGATCCCGAAACCAAAATGGCTCCAGGAAGGATTAAAAATGAAAGTACTTAGAATGGATTCAAAACTGACGTGTGCATAGGCCTTGTCGATACGAACCCAACACAACTTGAACGGGCTCAAACAAATGCCGTATGATCAAGATATCGCGGTCTTTTCATTTCGTCAAACAGGCAAAGAAATTGTTGATTGTACAGTCCGTATAGTGTTGACGTGGCAACTGACTGTACAAGTTGTATGACCATACATGAGACATGGAAGGGTGTGTTGGTGCTAACATCGGCAGGTGCAGATGTGGAAGAGTAATATAGTGACACATGGCACCACAACAAGGGTGAAACGTGGCATGGGCTGATGTGGCAGGTACAATGGATACTGACTCGACAGACATGTAGGCTTACGGTCGATCGAATCAGGATCTGACATGTGGAAGTTAGTGGGTAAGTGTAATGGTGCCACATGGCCTAGCACTAGGATGCCATGTGGTGTAAATTTTTTGAACCTGCACAGAATAGATCTAGCTAAACAATAATACACACATTTGCAGAGAGAATTGGAGAAAGAAGAAGAAGGAGAGAAAGAATGGAAGAATTCTCATTAACCATTGTGAAAAATGAATAGTTTACACATGATATACTTTGTATATCTCAATGAGTTTGAATTGAGGTGAAAAAATGCGCCATAGTGTTGGTCTAGAGTGATCTATACACACACCAGCAATCACGGGAGTGAACTGCCACCTATTCTAGTCTCTCAGGTAGTTACGGGATTGAACTGCGACCTAGTTGAGTTAACTAGTTAACTAGTCTTCAGTTAACTGACTAAACAAAGAGTAGTGAGGAGTTAACTGAGGGAATAAAGGCTAATGTGCCACTTTGGTGATGATACCATGGCAAGGTTGAATTAGCATGGTGATGATCCCAATTTTTCATGGTTATGATCCCAATGCAACATCTAAAATCAACTCAACTAGTCAAACTAAAGTGTCAACTGAAAGAGAATATTCTCCAAGTGGAATATTCTCCCCTAAAATATAGGAGACTGGATAATGACTATTTATGACTAATAAACAAGGAATAACCTTAGGAAAAATAAATCCTAGGTGTGTGTGAAGTAACTCCAACACCCCCCCCTGAACATCACTATGGTGAAAATAAAGATTGGGTCCCAGAAACGAGGCCATGTTAGGTACCCAAGTACAAAAGATACACTGAAAATAAAGTGAGGAAAGAGGGAAAACCTCATGGGAAAACCCCCCCCTCAAGGTACAATGTATGTAAAAAGAAGAACTACAGTTGCTAGGCAACTTTGTCCTTCACTCCAAGACGACCTCACAGAGAATGGAATTTCTACTCAGTGAAGGTCTTGGTGAAAATGTTTGTCGTCTGTTCTGTTGAAGGATAGAACTATAAGTCAATGATCCCATCATGTACTAAGTCCCAGATGTAGTGCATGTGGATCTTGATGTGCTTCGTCCGCTTCCTATGAACTAGATCTCTGCAGAACTTCAGAGTTCTCTGGTTTTCACACCAGATGACGATCGGTCAATGAAACTGAATGCCCAACTCAATGAGAAAATGTTGTAGCCACATACCCTGAATGGTTATGTTAACTACCCCTCTGTACTCTGCCTCGGCTGAAGATAGAGCAATGGCAACTTGCTTCTTTCTTGACCAACAGATAGGCCAAGAACCAAGACTGAGTGAGTAACCAGATGTGGACTTGCGATCAATGTTATCGCCAGCCTAGTGAGAATTAGTAAACCCAATGAGATCTAATGTAGAGTCTACTGCATAATGAATCCCAAAGGTGATGGTTCCCTGTACGTATCAAAGGATACGCTTTTCAGCTTTTCAATGTAGCTCATGTGGCTCCTGCATGAACCTGGAAACTAAGCCAACTCCATATGAGAGGTCTGGTCTGGAGTGTGTGAGATGCAACAAGCTCCCCACTAGTTGTTTGTATAATGTGTTGTCAACCAGTGGAGTCTCCCCATCATCCTCAAGTTTGACTGCTGATAAGAAAGGAGTCGGAGAAGACTTACAGTCTGTCATGTGAAATATCTTAAGGAGATCTTTTGCATACTTGGCTTGAGACAGTTTGATGCCTAATGCATCCTGAATGATCTCAAGTCCAAGGAAGAAGTGTAATGGACCCATGTCCATCATCAAAAACCTATCATGAAGAATCATCTTGACTGCATCAATCATTGAAGTTGAGCAACCGATGATCAACAAATCATTGACATACAGAACTAAAAGTAGAAGTAAATCAACCATCCTGATCATGTATACATTCGGGTCTGATTTACAACGTACAAAATTCTGTGACAATAGGTAGGATTCCATCTTGGCATACCATGCCCTCGAAGCCTGTCTGAGGCCATAAAGTGACTTCTTTAGTCGACAGACCAAAGATGAGACCTACATAAATCCCTGGGGCTGCTCCATGTAGATCTCCTCAAAGAGATCATCGTGAAGAAATGAATTCTTCACGTCCATCTGATGGACTTCCCATCCCTTGGCTTCCGCAATGAAAAGTGCCAATTGTATGGAATCCATATTCGCTACTGGAGCAAAGGTCTCATCATAGTCAATACCATGAACCTGCTGAAAGAATTTGGCGACAAGCCTAGATTTATATCTGTTGATCTGTCCATCCACTGCACTCTTGGTCCTATAGACCCATCTACATCTAAAAATTCTCCTCCCAGAAGGAAGGGGAACTAGATCCCAAGTCTGGTTCTTGAGGAGGGAGTTGTACTCCTCCTGCATGGCGGATTCCCAAAAGGGATTTCCAGCAGCCTCACCATAAGACTGTGGATTTGAAGACTGAACCAAGAAAATATGCCTAGAAGGAAATGGTTCAGTGGCAATGAGTGCAATAGGAGGCTCCTTGAAATCAGATCGAGTCCTCCTAGTATCGGCTTGATCACCTACGAGATCCCTTGCATCTTGAAGAGTAGTATGTGCCCACTTGGGCCTCTGCTCTATCTCTGCAACTGCATTTGGATGCTCTGACTCTGCATATGATTGTACTAACTCTAAATCTAAATCCTCTAAGTCCTCTAAATCATAACTCTCATCTGAAGAAGATTCGACATGTGCATGCTCATCATCTTGGATAGGTGGAAGAGTGAAGGTGTCTACATGCAGCTACTGAGGTACATGCGAGACACTTTCCTCGAATTGGACACTATGCTCAATGATGAGCTAGTCCGAGGAAAGATCAATAAGTTGATATCCCTTCACACAATCATGGTATCCAACAAAAATGCACTCAGTGCTCTGTGGATCAAGTGTCTTCCTCTTTTCAGAGGGAATTTGGGCCCATGCACGGGAACCAAAAATGCGAAAGTGGGTCACTTCAGGTTTGAGGCCACTCCAAGCCTCATAGGGGGTCTTATCCTTGACAGATCTATGGGGAGATATGTTTTGGATGTATGTTTCACAGTTAAGTGCCTCGGCCCATAGTCTCTGTGGTAGTGACTTTGCATGCAGCATGCAAGATGCCATCTCCTTTAGAGATCTGTTTTTCCGCTCAGCAACTCCATTTTGATGTGGAGTGTAGGGAATTGTATGTTGCAACTGAATCCCTACCACATGGAAAATATTATGGATCTCATGATTTACATACTCTCCCCCATTATCAGTTCAGAGGACTTCGATCTTCTTTCCAGACTGTGTCTCAACCAAATCTTTGAAATATTTGAGGTGTTGAAAGACCTCAGATTTTTTCTTGAGAAAGTAGATCCATGTAAAACGTGATAAATCGTCAAAAAAAATGAGAACAAACCTCGCTTTTCTGATAGATGGATGCAGAAAAGGACCCATGAGGTCACTGTGGATCAGATCTAAAGTTGTGGAAGCTCGCTGAGACTTTCCCTTGTCGAATTTCTCTTGAGGGTGTTTTCCGAGAACACATCCCTCACATACTCCCTTGGATAAATGGATGTCTGGTATACCATCAACTAATATATGCTTGCTAAGATGTTGCTTGTATCTGAAATTCAAATGTCCAAACCTTTCGTGCCATATCCTACTACTTTCATCAGCATGAGTAAGCAGTAAAGCAGAATCGGGTTCAATGAATTAAGAAAATGTATACAATCTAGACTGATGATTTACCTCACCGGTTGCAACCTTGGAGTTGGTTTGCATGTCGTAGATGTCCACGACATTTGGTGTGAATACAACTCTCTTTCTGGTGCCGGAATTCATCATCTGATATATAGAGAGAAGGTTGACAAAAAGCTTGGTAACATGCATCACATTCTCAAAACTTCAATTGGTGAGTTCAATCCTTCCTTTGCCGGTGACTTTGACAGAAGAGTTGTCCCCCATTAGAATGGGAGGACCTTTGCATGCATCCAAAGAAGAATATAATTATTCTGAGGCATCCATGTGATGTGAGTCTCGTGAATCTACGATCCAAGCATCGGGAGAGGAGTTGATGGCAATCAAGGCATGGCTAGAATTTCCTTTCTTGGAATTCGGATCTTCTGGATTCTTCTTCTTTGCACCCTCGGGGATGAAATCTCCAAGGTTGTTTTGCTGAAGTATCTGAGACATCAGATCTAATTTTTTTTGCATGCATGCAGATTCTAATGGAATCCTTTGTGACAGTATGTGCATTTCTCTCCTTTTCTTCCCTTTTCTCCTTTGGATCCGGAGGCATTGGTGAAGCATTTTGTGTACCCTTACTTCTTCGTATGTGCATGATCTTTCCGCTTATATTTATCTTTAGATTTCTAATATTTGTGGCTACCATCATGCATAGTGAGTGCATGCACCCTTGGGCCTTTGATTGTGCCCATGTTGATGAGCTTGGTTTTCTCTTGTGTCAAGGATTCGATAAATTCCTCAAGAGAAGGCATCTTCCATGTGGCTCCAGAGGCAAATTTGACAGTATGGAATGTAGATATGAATACATAAAATTCAGGACCAATCTTGGAGATAATGGTGAGAACCATTTGTTTCTCCTCTGTTGATTTATCAACACCGCAAGCTTTGAGTTGCGACAGTAAATCCTTGAATTTTGTAAAGAAATATTGGATATTGTCGAAGATTTTTGGATCCAATGTGAGAAGATCCACCTCCAACATGTATCCCCTCATCTCATCCTATTTTCCAAAGATCCCTTCCAATATTTTCCAGGTTTCATTGGGAGTCTTACAAGAAGATATGTGAAAAAGGAGATCGGGAGAAATAAGACTGCAAATTGTTCTGAGTGCCTCATCCATGCGATTTAAGTACTTAGATTTTTCTATGGATGATGTCGGTTTTGTAGCTATATTCATGGTTAACCTATACAACCCTTTGGATCGGAGATGTATGGCTATTTTCTCCTTCCATGCAAAATAGTTGTAAGGTGTCATAACGAATTCTTTTTGGAATTCCATCTTTCTGTTGTCTTCAATCTTTTGTACCTGCAAAAAATTTTGGTGTAGCTTTTGCTTAGTATTCCTCTGGCTCTGATACCATGTAAATGTGTTGAAACTGCACAGAATATATCTAGATAAACAATAATAAACACATTTTTAGAGAGAATTGGAGAAAGAAGATGAAGGAGATAAAGAATGGAAGAGTTATCATTAATCGTTGTGAAAAGTGAATAGTTTACACATGATATACTATGTATATCTCAATGAGTTCGACTTGAGGTGAAAAAATGCACCATAGTGTTGGTATAGAGTGATATGGACATACACCAACAATTACGGGAGTGAACTGCCACCTATTCTAGTCTCTCAGGCAGTTACGGGAGTGAACTGACACCTAGTTGAGTTAACTAGTCAACTAGTCTTCAGTTAAGTGACTGAACAAAGAGTAGTGAGGAGTTAACTTAGGGAATCAAGGCTAATGTGCCACTCTGGTGATGATACCAAGGCAAGGCCGAATTAGCATGGTGATGATCCCAATGTTGCATGGCGATGTTCCCAATGCAACATATAAAATAAACTCAACTAGTCAAACTAAAGTGTCAACTGAAAGAGAATATTCTCCAGGTGGAATATTCTCCCCTAAAATATAGGAGACTGGATAATGACTAATTATGACTAATAAACAAGGAATAACCTTAGGAAAAAGAAATCCTAGGTGTGTGTGAAGTAACTCCAACATGTGGCACCCCTCCATTGGTTAATTTGTTTGTGGAAAAATGTTTGGAGTCCACCGGAGTCGAACCCATGACCTCCGGTCCAAGCAGCGAAAGGTTTGGCAAGGTCGGGCTACCATCCCATCCATGGTAGTACTTAATATGTAATTTGCAAAGGTATTATTTAAAATTTGGTTAAAGTTTATTGGGTGAAGAAAAGGGCTTGGGTCTAGTCCCAGCGCCCAACGCAAATGATACCATGGAACCTTTACCATATGCCCCCAAGGTTTACGGTTGGCACAAATTTTTCTTTTGATTTACGCCCCTGGTTCTCACTCCCATATAGCATATGACCCTAACTTTCACCTTGGCGTGGATAAGTGGGTTACCGCCCGATCGACCAGGCTATCCTGTCGACCAAGGGCATGACTAGATTCTCGAATCCAGGGGCTAAACCAACATTTGGGTGCATGGGGGATTAAGGTGTGGGCACATGGACATAGATGCGACCGAGGGCCAGATTTTGGGGGCTAAATACCAGGGGGCAGCGCGCCAGCCTTAGCGCTAGGCCACATGGAGGCGCCAAAGTGACCATGAGCCTAGAGTTTAGGGGTTGTGCCTGTATTATTTTACAAAAGTGGGTTTTCCCCCTTTATTATATGATTTTTATTGATTTAATTCCTGATATTGATGGATTTTAGCCATTTTTGGAGGATCTAGAGCCCTTTTTGAGGTCAGATCTTGGGGAGAAGTTGGGAGGTTTCTACTCACTTCAGTTCTATATAAACTAGAGGTTCTTTAAGACATAAAAGGAGGTTTAGAAAAGTAAAATGTTGAAGAATTGTTGAGCCAAAGCCATTTTTATGTAGGGAAGCCATTGAGGAGAGCACTTTTGCAGGCCATTTCCGGGAGCTTCATTCATCTGTTTTTAGTGTCGTTAGTTTTGTTGGGTTCTCGATATCTGGTAGAAAACAAACAAATCATTTTGTAATTCTTTTGGAACTGTTATGATGTACTTTTAAATATTTGAACAAAAATAAGAAATCCTCATCCACTGAGACAAAGGCCCGAAGATGTAGGCGAGATTGTTGAACTCCGTTATCAACTTTTGTTGTTATGGTTTGTTGTTTCTTCATGATTATTTCCATATCTGTATATTTCTTTATGGCTTCCATGTTTCTTCATCAATTATTCCTCTTTCATCAGTTTTTTAAATGGTTAAATAACTCATGCTTTAAAAACTCAACCATTTTCGTTAAAAGATCATTTCAGATCAAAATCCCTAACATAAATTCTACCATCAAATCTACAAGATTATAATGAACAGTCCAAATTTACAATGAAATTACAGTATACATTTACAAGGCAATTTTTCCTTCGGGGCCCGCTTTCCCCCGAACCATGCAGAGGGGGTAACCCCCCTTTGCACTCCCCCGCATGGAGGAGTGTACATTCTTTCGGGGTGTAAAGTATTCATGGGGTATAAAAAAGACTGAAAACAAATATCTTTGAATCAGGAAGATAATCAGGCTCCACAACCAACAATCTCCCACTTGGAGACTGATCTCAACAACTCCACCGCTATTGTATCTGCTGGACTATGAACCTTCTTGGACCTGGAAAATTTATCATCTTCACCTTCATGCTTGAATACCAACTAAAATTGAGCAGGAACTCGATTTCTCCCTGGTTACTCCCTTAGTTGACATGTCTGTAGGATTATGGCTAGTGTGTATCTTTTCCAACTTCAAATGTCCATCTTCCAAGACGGATCATATGAAATGGTACCTGAGATGTATATTCTTAGTATTTGAATGGAAGGCTAATTTCTTTGCAAGATGAATGTCACTCTCACTGTCACAGTACAACCTATTATTCTCCTGCTTCTTTTCCAATTCCTCCATCAACCTTTGTAACCAAATCATCTCTTTACTAGTCTCTATAGTAGCAACATACTTTGCCTCTGTTGTTGAAAGCGAAAAAACCTTTTCTAGTTCCGAAATCTAACTCATTGTTGTTCCACCTATAGTAAAAACATACCCTGTGGTGCTCCTCTTGCTATATTTATCACCTGCCATATCTGAATCAACATATCCATGTAGAACAATGTTTGAACCTCCAAAACATAATGCATGAGTAGCATTACCTCTCACATACTTGAGAATCCACTTTATTGCCTCCCAATGTTCTTTACATGTATTGTTCATACACCTACTCACAACTCCCACTGCATGTGCAATATTTGGTCTTGTCCAAACCATCACATACATCAAGTTGCCAACTGTTGATGAAAAAGGGACCCTAGACATGTATTTTATCTCCTCATGTGTCTTGGGACACATTTCCTTAGTTAATTTGAAATGGCTGGCCAAAGTTGTACTAACTGGTTTTTCATTCTACATTCTAAAACTCTCCAACACCTTCTCTATGTACTCGCCCTGAGACAATGCCAATTTGAGATTTTTTTTGTCTCTCATGCAATCTCATACTCCTTGCACGCTCCATGATTGTTCTGTTCATCCTTTTTGGCACACCATTTTCTTGTGGCGTTCCTGGAACTATCTTCTCTCTACGAATCCCATGGTATGAATAGTAATCATCAAACTCCTTGATGCAATATTCACCTCCATTGTCTGATCTGAGACACTTCAACCTTTTTCCTGTCTCATTCTCAACCAAAAATTTTCATTTCCTAAAAGTATCAAAAACATCATATTTTTGTTGAATGCAATAAACCCAAGTTTTTTTAGTTGCGTCATCAATAAAAGTAACATAATAATGAGAGCCGCCAAGAGATGAGACCTGAGTTGGTCCCCATACATCTATATGCACAAGCTCTAACCTTTCACTTTTCTTTTCTTTTCCGACTCTGAGAAATCTGACTCTCTTATGTTTTCCATAAACACAATGCTCACATAAATCCAAATCAATTTTTTTAAGATCTAGCAAAAATTTTCTTTTGTGAAGTATCTTCATCCCCTTCTCACACATGTGTCCAATCCTATGATGCCACAGTGTTGTATCCACTCTTGTAGAATCTAAAGAGATAGAAAAGTTATTATTACTAGTACATAAATGCAATGTACCTACCTTCTCTCCTTTTTCTATCACCAGTGATCCTTTGGTGACCTTCCACACCTTATCTGTAGATATGGATATACAACCTTCACTTTCCAAATGCCATGTTGAAATTAGATTTTTCCTTAGATCTGGAACATCTCTTACCTATTTCAACAACCATTGGTTTCCACCGCTTTTCTTTATTTTTACCTTTCCCATTCCAACAATTTTCCATGGTGCATCATCACCCAAATGAACCTATCCAAAATCACCTTGAACATAATCTAGAAAATGTTTCCTATGGGGTGTTGCATGAAAATAAGTCCCTGAATCTAATACCCAAGACTCCAAAATATTATCTACAGAAAGAACCAAATCATATTGTAACACATCACATGTTACATTTTCTTCCAAATTTTTCTCCCGATGTCCATATCTTTGTTTCTTTGGATCTATGGAGTCTTTCTTCAGATGTCCTTTCTTCCCATAATTCCAACACTCTATCTTTCCCATTCTAGATTTGGATCTGCCCTTCCTAGAATTCTCATGGTTCCCTGAGCCCTTTCCTCCATCCTTTTGTCTTCCCTTGTTATCCATGTTTAACACATTACCTGATGTCTCACCTATGCTTTTCCATTGCATTTCCTCACTAAGGATAACACCAACAACATCATCAAATTTAAAGTGTTTGAACCAGAGATAGAGTTACTTACAACCATGACCAAGACATTCCATCTTTCTGGCAATGAGCACACGATTAAAAGAGCCTTGACCTCATCATCAAAGTCCATTTTTACAGAACTTAGTTGATTAGTAACCATATTAAATTAATTAAAATGATCTGCAACAGACCCACCTTTTGACATCTTCATATTAAATAATTTCTTCATTAGAAATACCTTATTGGACGTCGAGGGTTTTTCATACAGTTTATCCAATCCATCCATCAACTCCTTCATTTTATTTTCTTTCAAAATATTGAAAGACACCGACGCTGCCAGGCTCAGCCGTATTGTTCCCATTGCCTTTCTGTCAAGAACCTCTAATTCTTCACCCTTCATTGTCGTCGACTTCTTTTATTGTAGAATTCCTACAGAAACCCCGATAGATCTAGAATTCTAGTTAAATTGAACACATGCAATTTGTTGATATTCAAGAGATGAGAGAAAGTTTTTGCTCCATAAATCAGAGAATTATATTAATAAAAAATGAATATACATGAGCAATCGTCCTCAAAGAAAAGAGACGAGCTGAATATATAGAATTTCCAACATAGAAATTCTAGTAAAAAAAAGCTAGAAATAGCTAAAATAGGTTTCATAAGCTAAGGGAGACCACATAGTTCGACCTAGACCACTAAAGATACATGTCACACACTCATTAATTTCCACAAGAGTTAAGTGATGTGCATTATCTCACTTAAGCTCCCTTAACTAACAAGAGAAGCAATTCCAACTCACTTAACTGACCCGAAATAGTAGTTACTAATAATAGTGACAGAAAAAATCATTAATTAAGGAATAAATCTCTCACTCAAAGATGAGGTGTGTATTCCCCAATAATAGATGATTTTTGAATGGGGGAGTTGGAATAAATCAAGGATAAATCAAGAATAAATCAAGAAAATCAAGAACCGAGAGTTGAGTCTTGATCTAAAATTAGTAGTTTTCCCTAAAATCTAGGGATGAGGTGCCCTTATTCTCTATGTGGCCAAATTAGGTGAAATAAGTGTAAATGAATTTATTAACCAATATCTAGGAGTCTATTCTAGGTATAAACTAATGTAAGTTAGGATTATGCTCCAACACCCCCCCTTAAGCCTAACTGTAATGACAAAAAATTTGAGTCCCGACAACTTGGCCATTTTAGGTACTCATTACATAAAAGAATTCCTCATGAAAAGAGGAAAGAGGGAAAACCTCGTGGGAAACCCCCCCCAAAAGAGGAAAAAAATGTTGAGTGGCCAAAAGTGACTTGGTGAAGATGTCTGCAACCTCAGAGTGTGAATTTGGATATGATCCAAGTGACATATAGAAATGTATGGGCAGCAAAGGTTCTGTGGCAGCCAGGACTTGAGGAGCCCCAAAAAACAGTGATCTAGTCCTTCTTGTATCCGCAGGATCACCGACTAGTTCACCCACATCTTGCAGGGTTTTCTCTGCCCAAGTTGGAAACTGAGTTGGAACAGCCATGACCTGCTCCTCATCCTCTATATCAGACCTGAAAGGATTCTCTAATGGTTGTTCTGAAGTGCTCAAAGAAGTTTCTGACTCCTCCTCATCAGTGACAACAAGCGGTTCCTCGGCATGGTCTTCTGAAAAATCATGCAGTGATTCTTCTTCAAACTTCACACTTCGAGCTAGAATGAAATTTTTAGTGTGAGAGTCTAGAAATATATATCCTTTGACACCTTTAGGATATCCAAAAAATATTCATTCAACACTTTGAGGCTCCAAATCCTTCCTCTGATCTGTCGAAATGTGAGTGCATGCTCATGAACCAAAAATATGAAAGTGTGACACTTTTGGTTTCTTACCGGTCCAACATTCAAAAGGAGTGGTGCCTTTGAGTGATTTGTGAGGAACTCAGTTCTTAATGTATGCTACACAATTAATAGCTTTAGCCCATATCTTGGGAGCTAATTATTTCGAATGTAGCATACAATTTTCCATCTCTTTTAAGGACCGGTTTTTCCTCTCCGCAACACCATTTTGTTGTGGTGTATATGGCACTGTGTGTTGTAGTTGTATACCTACATCAATACAAAGTTGTTTCACATATTTGTTGACATAATCCCCCCCATTATTAGTACAGAGTATATTAATATTACACCCAGACTCATTCTCAGCAAGTGCTTTAAATTCTATAAGGCATTCAAATACTTCCGATTTTAATTTAAAAAAAAATACCCAAGTAAAGCGAGAGAAATCATGTATGAAGGTGAGTACATATCGAGAATTACTGATTGAAGGTTGTGGGAATGGGCCCGTGATGTCACTATGAATCAGCCCAAGAGGTGAAGAATCTCTCTGTGCCTTCCCTTTGTCAAAATTTTTCTCTGGATGCTTGCCAAGAATGCATCCTTGACATACACCGCTTGTGAATTTAATAGTTGGCAATCCTTCTACCATGTTTTCCTTGTTGAGTTGATGCAAGTACTTATAGTTTAGATGGACAAATATTTCATGCCATAACCTGATGATATAATTATATTGTGACAGAAATACAATGCTAATATATTTAAGAACAAAGTGGGAGAAGAAATACAAACGAGAACCGTGATCTGCAATTCCATGTGCAAGTTGTGAACCTGTGGAAATGTCGGTAATCACTGCGGAGTCCAGAGTGAACTCCACCTTCCTTCCTGATCCAGAATGAGAGATATGATATATCTAGATAAGATTTGCGGAAAGCGAGGGAACATGAAGAACAATTTTTGAAGCAGCCCCCTTCAAGATCAACAATTCCTTCTCCGCACACCTTTGCAGGTGTGGCATCTCCCAAGTAAATTGGGGATCTGGTGCTTTCTTCGATGGAGGAAAATTCATCTTTTGAT
Organism: Picea engelmannii; assembly: GCA_009831015.1. Taxonomy (NCBI): domain Eukaryota; kingdom Viridiplantae; phylum Streptophyta; class Pinopsida; order Pinales; family Pinaceae; genus Picea; species Picea engelmannii. The sequence goes on along the minus strand of ML778868.1, from coordinate 176,531 downwards.
GCATCCATATGGTTCGATGCACCTGAATCAAGGATACAAGATGATGGAGTGGATGTGACATCCATTAAATCATGACCATCTCGTGCTCTCCCTCCTGTTCTGTTATCATCTTTATTCTTTGCATTTTCGGGCACCGTGAGATTGTGTTGTTGCAACTGCTTATCCATCTCATCAATAGTCTTCCTCATGCAATTTTCTTAGAGATGAAAACCTTTGGAACAGTCGCTGAAAAGTTTTCTTTCATTCTTCTTCTTACCCTTAGGCTTAGAAGAGTTATCTAAATATTGTGCATATCTCTCCTTCTTCGATTCAGGTAATTTACCCGTTCCTTTTTTCTTGTCTTTTCCACTGCTCTTTGGAGCATTAGTAGCCGCAAGTGCTTGGTTCTTGGAATGCTTGATGGAACCCATTTGGACTAACTTAGCTTGCTCTTGATTCAATTATGCAATGAAATCATTCAATGGAGGCATTTTCCATTTTTCCTGAGTCAATTTAGATGCTTGAAAAGATGACACAAATACGGAATATTCAGGGCCTAGTTTCAAGATAATTGAAAGAATGAGTTGTTCTTCCTCTTTCGTGACTCCACATGCATTAAGTTCAATGAGGAGGGATTTGAAATTGGTGAATAATTATTTCAGGTTTCTAAAATGAATTGGACTTAGGGATATGATTTCATTCTCCATTTGATGCACTCTCATTGCATCCTGCTTGCCGAATAGTCCTTCCAATGTGGTCCATACCACATCGGGAGTAGTGGCTCCACTAACATGAAAGAGGATATCTCTGGAAATTGATAGGCATATCATCCCAATTGCTTCATCTAATTTATTGAAATACTTTATCTTCTCCGCTACAGCAGTTGGTTCTTTCTCTGTTCCCATTGTTACCCTGTAAAGCCCTTTGCTTCAAAGGAGCAGAGAGATCTCTGTCTTCCATTCGATGTAATTGAAAGGATTTAAAATGAGTTTTGTGGGCTGAGAGAGATGATCCATTGCTTATTTTTGTGCCTCCTGATGATCTATACCTGCAAATAAAACCGTGTACAATCCACTAGATTCAATCTAGCTCTAATACCATGTAGAATTCCTACAGAAACCCCGATAGATCTAGAATTCTAGTTAAATTGAACACATGCAATTTGTTGATATTCAAGAGATGAGAGAAAGTTTTTTCTCCATAAATCAGAGAATTATATTAATCAAAAATGAATATACATGAGCAACCATCCTCAAAAAAAAAAGAGGAGGTGAATATATAGAATTTCCAACATAGAAATTCTAGTCAAAAAAAGCTAGAAATAGCTAAAATAGGTGTCATAAGCTAAGGGAGACCACATAGTTCGACCTAGACCGCTAAAAATACATGTCACACACTCATTAATGTCCACAAGAGTTAATTGATGTGAATTATCTCACTTAAACTCACTTAACTGACAAGAGAAGCAATTCCAACTCACTTAACTGACCTGAAATAGTAGTTACTAATAATAGTAACGACAAAAATCATTAATTAAGGAATAAATCTCTCACTCAAAGAGGAGGTGTGCATTCCCCAATAATAGATGAGTTTTGCATGGGGGAGTTGGAATAAATCAAGGATAAATCAAGAAAAATCAAGAAAAATCAAGAAAATCAAGAACTGGGAGTTGAGTCTTGATCTAAAATTAGCAGCTTTCCCTAAAATCTAGGGATGAGGCACCCTTCTTCTCTATGTGGCCAAATTAGGTGAAATAAAGTGTAAATGAATGTATTAACCAAGATCTAGGAGTCTAATCTAGGTATAAACTAATGTAAGTTAGGATTATGCTCCAACAACAGTTTAGCCAATGTGTCCATCAACTCCTTCATTTTATTTTCTTTCAAAATATTGAAAGCCACCGACGCTGCCAGGCTCAGCCGTATCGTTCCCAATGCCTTTCTATCAAGAACCTCCGATTATTCATCCTTCATCATCGTCTACTTCTTTTATATACCACCCAATGGTAGGAGTAGATCCTTTTAATATAAATAATCTTTCATCTACATCATCCATAACTGGTAGTTTTGGTCATTAAATTTGTCAAACCTAAACTTTCCATCTTCTGCCATTGCTCCCACTCAAACCAGGAACCCTCTTTTCCTACGAGTTACCTTTCTCTTAGATACCAGTTGTTAGAAAAACAGGATCGTGGAGCAATAAAATAAAACAAATGTGAAAATAGAACACAGAAGATACACAATACAATAGAGACACAGATATACGTGGTTCGCCCAGTGTGGGATACGTCCACCAGAGAAATTGTCAGGTCCTTCCTTTATTATTATCCAACAAATTAAGGGATAAAACCTACAACACACCCACAGTAACTTCCTCTTCTTTCTCTCATGATCTCCTCACTCAAAATACAATATTCACCATGATACATAGCCACAATACATTTCCCTCATAAAAGAGGGTTTCCTTCTAGGGAAAAAAACTCTAACATAACTTCTACTTTCAGATATGTGAGCTTATAATGAACGGTCCATATTCACAATGAAATTACAATATACATTTACAAGACAATTTTTCCTTTAGGGGCTTCACCCTCGAACCCCCGCTTTCCCCCGAACCATGCAGAGGGGGTGACCTCCCTCTGCACTCCCCTGCATGTAGGAGTGTACATTCTTATGGGGTCTAAAGTCTTCATGTGGTATAAACATGACTGAAAACAAAGACCTTCAAATTAGGAAGATAATTAGGATCCACAACCAACAATAGGTGTATTGGCCTATCTGTGTCCTGGCTCACCAGTCCCATAATCATATAGGCTCTCCATACTCAATACACACACACACACACATCTCAAATCTGCACACTTCTAGGTCATTACTGTGCACTTACCCAAGTGCGTGCAACATGGTGCAATGTGTGCACTTACCCAGGTGCATGCAACACATAAAATCTATGCACCTTGTCTTTGATAACACTTCTTCGCACACTACTATGATGCACGCATAATCAAAATTTAGTGCCAACAACTCACCAGACTAAATTTTCATTACATTTACACTTGGTACCAATCGAATCAGTAGCCTATATGTACAGTTACTAAGGGTTCTGGATCAAGGAAATTACATTAGTCCCTTCCTTCATAGCCTGAGATTCTCCCCTTCGTGGATACAATTATTGAAGGAAGGTAATACCGTGTTAAAGCTTAATAGCTAGCCTACCTTTCCACCTATCTTTATTTCATGCTAATGAGACAACTATTTATTTTGGTCAACTATAGGCTATGGTTCTCCAAATGGGTCCGAAGCTGGAACAAGATCTCACTCTAATCCTAAAGTTTATGGTGGATCAATGACTATGCTTTCTTATCAATACGACTCCACAGACTCACTTCCAATTTACTCATTTATATCTATTTTGGGCATTTTTTTGTTTATTATTTTGAACAAAACCATAGTTTCATATAATATGCAATATCCTTAGCCATGTTATCCAAATACTTGGCTTCATCCTTCAGATATCCTTTTCACCACCTAGATAGTGCAGATGCAATACTATCCCCATCATTTCCACTGATTGTTTTGTTTCAATTTTCACTGCTTTCTACATCCACAACTGGTAATGAAACACCCACAACCTACCTAGAAGTTGATAACACATGCCCCATTGCATAATTCTTGTTCAATAAATGTCGCTTGTGCCAGTATGATCTCTTAACTATTCTTAAGTTAAGGCCATCCTTGGTCAAAACGATATCCACTCATATGCCTCAGAAAGTAGTTCAATTCGTGAGAGATTTGAGATTCACAAAACTCCAGGTAAGGAAGCTCATTACTAGAAACCCAACTATTCTTACTTTCAATGTTGATCGGATGTTGAATTCGAAGACCGAGTTCATGAAAACTCAATAAAATACTCTACCTTGTTGAATAACCACCAACCACCCTTAGGGAACCCCCTTGAGGATATAGTTGTTATTTCTCTACTACGTTGCCTCATGGATCACTCCAACCTTAATGCAAACAAAAAACATTGTGGAAGAGACAATATGCATAAGAGACACTCATGTATGAGAGATATCAATTATGAGACACATGCGTATGAGAGATATCAATCATGGAACAAGTGGAACATGATTTTTCACTTGTAATTCTATGCATGGTGTGTGGAAGGTGATATCATAATACTTGTAACTATATTACTATTTGGTCACTTTATGTTTCATATTTTGAGGAAGAGTATACTAATAAAAATGTGAAAGAAAACTCTATACATTATTTTTTAATGATAATAATAATAATCTAATTTTAAGGTCATGGCCAAGCCAAACAACAAATTGGTGTATGAGACCCCCTTGCTTGTGGGACAATGGACCCCCTCCGCGCAGTGATTTGACTGCTAAATTATATGAAGGTATACATACCCTACCCCCCTCTGGATTTGAACTTGTGACCTATTAAGGGGAATCACATGTTCTTAACCATTAGGCCCACTTAGGGTGTATAAACATGAACAACTAGTTTAGAGCCCATGGATTTCATACTATGAAATCCTTTAAAAGGTTGGTGATATTTCATTGTAATGTGCCAAGATGTGAGCGGTAAAGGATCACTTGGCATTGGCCAGGGCTGGGAGCTTGATTGGCTTGGACAGGTTTGGTCAAGGAACTAATATATCTATTATTTGGATTTTCCTAATTTGGGCTTTCCAAGATAAATCTCGTGCATAATTTATGTGTTTTTTCCATGTTCTCATATTATTTTATTTCTCACATTTTTATTTCTTTTTATGTGGTATCATAGAAAGGAAAACTTGAACTCTCTATCTAGAGTGGTTTGATGATGGGATCCATGGAGAGAGAGACAAGGAACATGATTAAGGATTGATCAAGATAAATTGGTGGTGGAAAAGGAAAATCCCTTGATCAACATGATGGCACCGGTATTGGAGATGATAGTATTGATATTTTCTCGGGAGGCATGGAGTGTCTGGATGATGATACAAAAATACATGGTGCACAGTTGGCGTTTGGATTTTATCTTCACCAATATGTGAGTGACATGAAGACGAGCAATGGCAAGGTGAGAGGATGATTACATAAGTGTCGGAATAGAAACAAAGAAAAACATTATTATGGAGTTGAAAATATTTATTGCATATAAATGGGCATACGATTGTAAGACCCAGTTAGGCATGCATACCCTTGGTAACTTACCGGTAAAGTGTAGACGTAGACCTAAGTAATAGGGGGGAACCTGCAAGATTCCCAAATACCGTGGTTATAAACTTTGATGGGGGTAGGGCCTGGAGGTGAGTAGTGCAAACTCACTTGGCCAATTTGGCCAGATTTGGTCATGAGAAACCCCAAGTCAAGTTTAAAGGGGGGAATTTTTGGTTAAACTTGACTCGATGAAAGAGTCAAAGTTGTTAGGTGAAAAATAGTGGTTTTTGGAACATGGTTTTAGAGCCCATGGATTACATGTTATGAAATCCTTTAAAATGTTGGTGATACTCCATTGTAATGTGCCAGGACATGAGTGGTGAAGGCTCACTTGGACGACTTGGTTGGGTTTGGTCAAGGAACTAATAGATCCATTAGTTGGTTTTTCTCAATTTGGATTTTCTAGGATAAATCTCGTGCATGATTTATGTGTTGTTTCCATGTTCTCATATAATTTTATTTCTATTGCATTTTTATTTCCTTTCATGTGGTATCAAAGCTTTCATTTAATACATTGCATTCAAGGAGGCTCTATGAAAAGTGTTCTACCTATTTATAAAAATAATAAAGGTATCATTGAATCCTCCATGTAGCAAATAATTAGGTTGTAGATTTAACATTCTAGTCAGGAAATAGTGATGTTATCAATGCAGTGTGCTTTGAGCCTCATAAACTATGGAATGGCAAACAATATGCATTCGTAGCAGAGAATAAATGTCGTATAGGATGGAATATACACAATTGGAGCTTATTTGAAGAGAACATCCAATTTGATAGAAATGTAATATGATAAAATGACGATGTCAGATTGTAAACTATTTCATCCTTGAATCTCCTTTGAATTTGTAGTTTGGTGTGTAGCTTTAGGATCAATGTTGACATGCCTTAACTTAGAATATGAATCTTTAAAATCATGTGGTTAAACGAGTCACTCTAAAATGAGTTGGGCATGTGACTATTCTAACATAGAGAGATGGGAATGTCAACTTGTCTTTCAATCTCTTTAAAAATACCATTCATTTGATGAAGAATTTTTAGTCCATGTTGCATGATCATTCTCACCAATTAAAATCAAAAACCAAGTTCATAGGCAATCCATAAATGTTTCTCAAGGATGTGTCTTTGACATGATAGATTAAGTGCAAAAATATAGTTTGTAGCCATGTGAACAACATTGCCCTTTGGATTTTGAACATTCACATTGCTAATATTAGAGGCTCATAAAAAAAAGGAAATTATTGCCTCTTAATTAATGTTGGTGTCCCAATGACTTTTAAGCATACATAAATATCCTAACATATTCTAAGTAGTTGGAACTAACACCTTCTTACTTGATGCAGTGCCTCCACCTCAACAGGGTCTACTAACCTCCCGATCACTGGATCTTCTCAATCTTTGAGCTGGAACAACTCTTTGATTCCTTGTTGGAATCCTCACGAAATATCCACAGGTCCTATGTGTAAAATAGCCCGTGTGAACAAGCACCAGGCGCAAAATTCTCTCACGTGACCACGGGCTGTGACCACGAGCCTAACCCAAAAGGTGTTTCGTGATTTCATGCATCGGGTATTTGCATGTGAGTCACCTCGATTCTCCCAATCTCTGAAACCTCGACAGGAGCCTAGCGTGTACTAGCTCCTCCCTTATCTTCCCTCAATGTGACCTCCGGTCATGACCCAGGTCTCAACTCTCAAGCGCATTAGGATTTTGCGTATCAGGAACTCTCGATATGATCAGGTCTATGGTCCACGATCTTCCTTCAATCGACATTTGCGATCAAGTCGCAATTTCACGTTTCGCTACTTTGGAGTTTGGTTCACCTCTGTTCTCCTGATCCTCGATTTCCAGATATTTGTGAGCGTCAGATCGACGACCTATATATCTTCGTGATTCAACGGTTGATACTAAGTCACGAATTTAGGTTTCATGAGTTTTCTTACCCTGTGCGCTTCCAAAAGGTTAAGGTTCATGCACTTACCCCTGGATCCAACGACTGTTGGTTCTCATGTTCATATCCAATGGTTGGGGTCTAATATCCTCCCCTGCGCGTTCCTCCTGTCTGGACTATGTTCTGACGATCCAAATCTTTCTCGATGTTCGATCTAACGATCACATTCACTTCTCCTCCTTAGCTTGCACTTTCTCCTAACTTAGAATATTTCGACCATTTTAAAGGCTTGGACCTTTGATTCTTCTACGAGTCCACTTCTTGGGCCTCGTCTGCACCTCTGGAAAGAATTATCTCTTCTGAGATTCCTCGCCTTCTATTCCTTTGATCTCCTAAAGGGTCAATTTGACACTTAATCGAGTCTCTGATCTATGCACTCCATGCAACAGATCCTTACGCAAGGTTTGAGTTCTTGCGGTCGGCTCTGCACGCCTTGCAATAGTCACTTTGCACTCCTTTCAAAGGGAAAGTTTCATGTTATCTCTTCTGAGCTTCGAAATCGAAACAGACTCTATCAACGCACTCCTTGTGTTCGATGTGCACACATTGCACTCACTCAAGAGAAGAGAAATAATTGAAACTTACACTAACATTCACAATTTCATCAACTCGTAATGATATTCACTCATTAATGAAAACAATAATAACAGGGAATTGCAAACAATAACAACAACATGCATTTGGATAAATTTTTCTTTGTTATATTCATTTAGACATAAAAATGGCTACAACTATTTTCAAACAGTAAATAAAACTCAAAAACTCCTACTAACGTGCAACCTCATTTGTGCGTACAAAACCTCTATTTATCTAAGAGGGTCCTTAGGGTTCCCCCCGACTACTCGTCTACTTGGAAAACGAAAAAAAAATCTAATTGCTACCTAATTTCAATTACATTCAAGACTCGGGGTGAAACTCCCTTATCGTTCATGATCATTCCACCTCCATACATTTGATCTTATTCCGTTCTTCATCAGCTCCCCAAAAGACTCACAGTAACTCCAAGCGTCTGATATTTTGAAATGATTCCTAGGTGCTAATTTGTCCTCCCATGCGTGCTCGCTGACGATGCTCCTGCATCATACTTCCCCTCGACAAAAATTCATGGATTCTTGTCCATGAGCTCCTACACCAACTTTCTATGCTCCTGGATATCAACTTCATTTTCCTAACTGGAATCCTCTATCAAGTGTCCCTTCCACTTAACCAGATATTCAAGATAGGTCTTCCTCTTGGTCTTCTTGCCAATTCTCTGATCAATGATCTTCTCCATTTGTGGTTTTTCTGCTATAGGCATTTGTTTCTCCCACTGAATCTTATCTTGATATTCTGATCCCTCTACATCATCTTTCCAGTAAGGATACAGGTCTAAAACGTTGAATATGGGTGATATGCCCACATCATCTAGTAGCTCAATCTCACAGTCGTTTGCATCAAACTTCCTCAGGATCTTACATGGCCATGTCTTCTTCATTTTTAACTTGTTATACGTTCCCCTAGGGAACCTTTCTTTCCTAAGATGTGCCAGAACCTGATCTCCCACCTCAAATTGAAGTTCTCTACAATGTTGATCAACTCTTTGCTTGTACTCTTGGCTAGAGTTCTATAATTGTCCTTTGATCTGGCTATGGAGATTCTACATTTCTACAGCAAAATATTTTTCTCCAGCGCTTCTGATATCACTCTGTCTCATGTATCTCAACTTAGATACTCCCCTGGGTTTCATTCCATACAATATCTAGAATGGGCTCTTTTCAGTGCTTTTGTTTGGTGAGTTGTTGTATGAAAATTATTCTTGTGTTAGAATATGATCTCATTGGTTATGATGCTCAGTGACCAAAATCCTCAAAAAATTTCTGAAACTTTTGTTTACCACCTCAGTCTATCCATCTGTCTGAGGATGACGAGCTGAGCTTAATGATAGATCCATCCCCAACTTCTTCCACAGTGTTCTCCAAAAATGACTAACAAATTTTGTGTCTTTGTTTAAGACGATACTTATGGGTAGGCCGTGAAGTCTCACAACTTCCTTGAGAAACATATTTGCAACATGTGTTGCATCACTGGTCTTCTGACATGGGATAAAGTGTGCCATCTTTGAAAATCTATCCACCACCACAAATATGGAATCACATCCTCTTTGCATTCTTGGTAGTACTAACACAAAATCCATGCTTATCACATCCCAAGGCCTCTCTGGTATTGGCAATGATTGATACAATCCAGTGTTTTTTCGTTTACCTTTTGCATGTTGGCAGATTCTACACATGTTCACAATATCACTTATGTCCTCATACCTGGCCAATATTGTGATCTACTCAACTGTGCGAATGTTTTATCATGGCCGAAATGTCCAACCAATCCTCCACTATGCTTCTCCTTCAAAAGGTTGTCCCTCATTGAACATTTTGGTATGCATAATTGATTTCCCTTGAACAACAATCCCTCTTGAATCATATACTCTGCCCATTGGCTTCTATCTCTCAGCACAGGATTCACACATTATTTGTATGCTTCCTTGAAATTTGCATCATCACAATACATATCCTTCAGGTGTTCAAACCCCCATGTCTTCACCTGAAACTCCTGCAGAATCAAACATCTCTTGCTCAATGCATCAACAAATTTGTTAGCATTCCCAGCAATATGTTTTATGACAAAAGTAAAATTCTGCATAAAATCAATCCATTTTGCGTGCTTCTGACTCATTTTTTCCTATCTGGTTATGAATTATAAGTCCTGGTTATTGCTATACGAGACAAATTCCCATGGGAAAAGGTAGTGTCTCCACTTCTTAAGGGCTTGAACTATGGCATAAAATTCACTATCATATGTGGAGTATTTTCTCTTAGTCTCATTCAACTTCTCACTGAAATAGGAAATGGGTCTATTATCCTGGCTCAAAAATGCTCCAATTGCAACTCCACTTGCATCACATTTCACCTGAAATGTCTTTTCAAAATTTGGCAAGACCAGAATTGGTCATTCTGTTATCTTCTCCTTCAATATATTGAATCTCCTCTCGACCTCCTCTATCCATTTAAAATACTTGTGCTTCTTCTTCACTGTATCCATCATTGGTGCACAAATTCCACTGAAATATCTGATGAACTTCCTATAGAAACTTGTTTATCCATGGAAGCTTCTTACCTCAAACATGCTTCTTGGTGATGACCATTATTTGATTGCTTTCACCTTTTCTTGATCCATCTTCATTTCATTTGAAGAGATCAAAAAATCCAAGTAAATGTATTATGTCTTCATAAAAGAGGACTTATTCATATTTATCAACAACTTCTCCTACTGTAGTCTCCTCACCACTAGTGTCAGGTGTCTCAAATGATCCTCTTTAGTCTTGCTAAAGATCAGTATATCATCCAGATATACAACCACAAACTTTCCAATGAAATATTTCAGTATTTCATTCATCAACCTCATAAAATTACTCGGGGCATTTGTTAAGCCAAATGGCATAAAAATCCATGCATACAAACCTTCATTTGTCTTAAAAGTTGTCTTCCATTCATCACATTCTCTCATTCTTATCTGGTGATACCCACTTTTCAAATCTATCTTAGAAACAAAATTTTCTCCACTTAAACAGTCCATTAAATCATCCATTCTTGGCAAAGGAAATATATACCTGATGGTGATCTTGTTAATGGATCTTAAGTCTGTACACTTTCTCCATCCTCCATATTTCCTTGGACTCAACACAGTTGGCACTATGCATGGAATGAAGCTCTCTCTGACCAACCCTTTGTCTAACAATTTATGGACTTGGTTCTTTACCTCCTCATTTTTTCAAGGTGTTAGCGTGTATGCTGCTTTGTTTGGCAGACTTAATCCTAGTATTAAATCGATATGATGGTTTATACTTTTGATGGGTGGAAATGAATTAGGTAGCTCATCTACCACAATGTCAACAAAATTATCCAACAATTCCCAAACTTATTTAAGTAAATCATCCATTGTAGTACTTGTAAGGACAACTCTAGTTTTCCTCACCAGAGCAAACTGCATCTCCTGTCCTTTCTTAACTTCTTTTAGGAGTTCCTTCCTGCTCATGAGAAGTATGCTTGTGTTGGCTTCCTCTTTCCTTTATTTTCCTCTATTGGAAGCAACATGTGTGTCCTACCATTATTCTCCAAGGTGTGTGCATTCTTCCTCCCATCATGAACGACATTCCTGTCAAACTACCATGGTCTTCCCAACAGAATATGACATACATCCATGCGAATTACATCACATAGGATTTCATCTCTATATCCTCCTATTTTAAATTCAACCAAGCATTGTTTAGTAACCATTACCTGGTGTCCTTTATGCAGCCATGAGACTTTGTATGGATTTGGGTGTGTAGTTGTCTCCAGCTCCAATTTCTCCACCATCTATGTGGATAGTAAGTTGTCATTGCTCCTACTGTCAATTATCACTTTGTAGACTCTGTGCTTAGTCTTACAAGCTGTCCTGAAGAGACTATTCCTCTGCACTGGTTTTTCAACTTTTGCCTCTGGTTTTAAGAGAACCTTTCTCAACATCAAGGATGTTCCATCCTCTACTCCTTCTGCTTCAACATTCCTTCTTTGTGCTTCTGAAATGTGAGCTTCAACTTCTCCTTCTTTCTTTCTCTCGAGACATTCCCAAGACTTATGTCCTTCCTTTCCACGGGTGTAATATGTCACTTCTCCTCTTATTCCTCTTCCTCTTCCTCTGGAAGAACTTCTTCCACCATATTTTCTTCCTCAGGAACTTCCTCCTCTTTTCGAGTGACTATGTGGTTTCTCAGTCTCATCTTTGGATTTTTGTGCCTTCTCATGGGAAACTCCCTTGTCTTTATTCGAGACTATGCTTCTACCTCTACCTCGTTGGTTTTGTTTTATGGCCAACTTCTCCTCCGCCTTCAGTGAAAACTGATAAGCATCCTCCATAGTCCTTACTGAAATCATGTTGATCTCATCCTGGATTTCATACCCTAGGCCATTTATATACCTGGAATCTTTTTCTTCATCCTTCTCTCTTTGTCCAGTTCTGATGTTTAGCTTGTAGAAATCCTCTGTGTATTCTTTAACTGTCATACCCTTTTGTATCAGGTTCTACAACTCCCTGAAGAGATTGATATGGTAATCCTTAGGCATGAATTTTTCCTTCATCTTGGCTACCATTCTGTCTGAATTCTTTATCTTTTTTTTTCCCTTGCTTCTCCTCTCAGCCTGCAGTTCATCCCACCATAGTGTTGCATGTCCTTTGAGTCTGGTGACAACATTTATCACCCTCTTCTCCTCATCGACATCTTCATAGTTGAAATATTTTTCCATGGATATTATCCAATCTAGCAGCTCTTCATCATCCAAATTTCCTTCGTACACTAGGACCTCTATCTTGGCTCTAGCTCCCAATCTGACAACTGCTCTCAGCAAACATTCTTCGACAACATTTTCTCCTACAGCTTCTTCAACTTCTACTTCTTCACTCTCTGCATCGTTGATGTCTCTAGCATCAGGTGCTCTTCTCTGCATTGATTCCATCATTTCTAGCCTTGCACAAAGTTCTTTCATTTCCATTTCTACAACACGATTGACTAAAGATGGTTCCACTCGTCTCCTCAGTGGAATTGTGTCGATTGTCTCACACACAGAGTGTAGCTTCGAGTTCTTTCATCTCCTTTATCTCCTTTGCCTGAAATCTATAGAATAAAGTTCCCTCTGATTCCACTTGATGGTATCAGACTATATCCTTTACCTCCTTTGTCAGAAATCTATAGATGAGAATCGGCTCTGATACCACTTGATGCAGTGCCCCCACCTCAGCAGGGTCTATTGACCTCCCGGTTACTCAATATTCTCAATATTTGAGCTAAAACATCTCTTTGATTCCTTGTTGGAATCCTCATGACATATCCATAGGTCCTATGTGTAACTTAGCTCACGCGAACAAGCACCAGGCGCAATATTCTCTCACGCAACCACTCTCCTTACCCAAAAGGCATTTCACAATTTTGTGCATCAAGTCTTTGCATGTGAGTCACCCTGACTCTCCCGACCTATGAAACCCCGACAGGAGCCTAATGTATACTAGCTCCTCCCTTATCTTCCCTCAATGTGACCTCCGATCATGACCCGGGGCTCAACTCTCAAGCGCGTCAGGATTTCGTGTATCGAGAACTCCCGATATGATTAGATCTACAGTCCATGATCTTCCTTCGATCGACGGTTGTGATGAAGTCGCGATTTCGTGTTTTGCGACTTTGGAGGTTGGTTCACCTCTATTCTCCTGATCCCCTATTTCTCGATATTTGTGATCACTAGATCGACGGGCTAGAACTCTTTGTGATTCAACAGTTGAGATTAAGTCGCGAATTTGGGTTTCACAAGTTTGCTTACCCTTTGTGATTCCAAAATTTTAAGGTTCATGCACTTACCCCTAGATCCAACGATTGTTGGTTCTCATGTTCAAATCTGACGGTTGGGGTATAATATCCTCCCCTGCACGTTCCTCCTGTCTGGACTATGTTCTGACGGTCGAAATATTTCCCAATGGTCGATCCGACGATTACAGACACTTCTCCTCCTAATCTTGCGCTTTCTCCCAACTTAGAATATTTTGACCATTTTAAAGACTTTGACCTTTGATTCTTCTATGAGTCCACTTCTTGGGCCTCGTCTGCACCTATGGAAAGCATTATCTCTTTTGAGATTCCTCACCTTTTGTTTCTTTGATCTCCTAAAGGGTCACTTCGACACTTAATCGCATCTCTGATATGTGCACTCCTTGCAACAGATCCTTATGCAAGGTTTGAGTTCTTGTGACCGATTGTGCACGCCTTGCAATAGTCACTTTGCACTCCTTGCAAAGGGAAAGTTTCGTGCTATCTCTTCTAAGCTTCAAAATCAAAAGAGACTCTGTCAACTCACTCCTTGCATTCAATGTTCACACCTTGCACTTACTCAACATAAGAGAAACAATTGAAACTTACACTAACATTCACAATTTCATCTACTTGTAATGATATTCATTCATTCATGAAGACAATAATAACAGGGAATTGTAAACAATAACAACAACACGCATTTGGATCAATGTTTCTATGTTATATTCATTCAGACATAAAAATGGCTACAACTATTTTCAAATAGTAAATAAAACTCAAAAACTCCTACTAACGCACAACCTCATTTGGGCGTACAAAACCTCTATTTATCTTTGGGGTGTCCAATAATGGTGTAAAATATGGCCGAAGGAGGTCCATATTGAACACTGGATGCAGACCATTAAGGAAGGGTGGAGTGTTGAGCTCAAAATCATTTCTACCCACAACCTTGGTGATAGTGTAATGCCCATAACGAAGTGGGTGAAGCTTTCAATGGGGCCCCGTGAGACACTCCTTCTACAAATGTAACTAAACTTTGTCACCAACCTGAAACCGGTGTGGTACCCTATGTTGATCATGGCATTGCTTGTACTTAGCATTGGATTTCTAAAAAATCTCTTGGACATGTTGGCAGATGTGTTGAATCCACTCAATGAATCTGGTGGATTTTTTGATCATAGACCGATCATGGGAAGAGTTTGTCTATGCGGTGGAAAGAGGAAGTGCAACATCAATGGGTCTCAAGGGTTGGAATCCCAGGCCCACCTAAAATGAGCTATGGTTGGTGGAGCTATGGAGGGCCATGTTGTAACCGTGTTGAACATATGGGAGACTCTTGTCCCATTTATGTGGATGCTTAGTGTTAACGCTCTATAATTTGCCTAAGGCTACAAAGGAAATCACAGAGGTAACCTCGAACCACTTGGAGTCTTGGATCTAGCCCTCCAAGACCCAGAGAGGGATCTCTCTTTTCAATTTAACTTGGTTTGTAATAGGATAGATATCAAGTTAGCTATGAAAGTATGGGGTTGGGGTTTTTAAATAGTTGTTTTGGGACAGCAAGGAGGGCCATTGGGAAAATGGGGTCTATGCTTAAATATGTGATTCACTCTCATATCTGGAAAAAGTTCTTACACAGGGAAAGGTAGCGGAAATGTTGGATTGAATTAAGTTTTGATGGTGTCGATTTGAGGAAGAACTAGAGGAGGAAAAATCCAATCAAAGGAGAAACTAAGAATTCCTTAACTGAGCTTTTTAGATGAGTAACATAAAGATTATCAAGAGAACAGATGTAGAGTATTTGCCAATAAATTATGCTCTATTACTATCTTCTGACAATAAGAATTGAAAACAAGTGAAAGATGACAGGAAAATACTTGACAGAGAAAAGAAAACGCCACCAACAACTCCACACAAGAATCCTGTAAAAAAGCATGCCCATTACTGATTGATCATCTAAAGATTACAGAAAATGTTCCTGGAAAAGAAAGGACCCCAGTCCAGCAAAGAAAATTTACCCCTCTCAGGTCAAACCTTCCGTTTGTCTTTTACATATGCATAAATAATAAAAATCTCTCAGTCTTCCCCTAGACTCGCACTCTACCTCTACTTTCTCAAAATAGAAAAGCAGTTACAATCCTATATGACACCTGTAGGATGTCTCTAAAACAAACCAAACAGTAAATTAAAGGAGAATTCAATTCGGTAATTGTTGCTTGACATTTGGAACACTGGAGGTTTGTTAAGTTTTGTTGGCAAATCCACTCTAACAGTCATCAAAAAGATAAATGCAGAGTCAGTCGAATTCTTGAGGTCGTTGGATATTTGCTGCTAGCTGGAGGATCGGTGCTCTAACCGTTGCCATCTATTCCATGTAAATGAATTCCCTGTCTGCCATATGGTTCAATCAATGCCTAAAAGATGGGATATTTTTCCACCTTTGCCTAACTACTCCACATTCCCATAAGCCACTTGTTACAAGATTAATCCACAAACACAACTCCGATCTTCAACTCCATGCGCTTCTCTTTAACCAATAAAACAAAAAACACACACGAATTTACCCATTTTGCAGAATTACTTGTCCATATGTCTGCGCTTATGTTTCCTGTGTGAATTACCGGTGTGATTGTTTCGACTGGGTTTGCGGGCCTTCTAAGGGACTTGAAAAACGGAGTTGTAGGGATGTTCTGATAGGAACTGTTTGAACTTTTAATAATTAACACAAAACCTTTCGACCAGATACGATGCCAATGCCAAGAAGCACAGATCTGGAAACTCTCCAACAGTCTTTTGCTCAGTTTCTGTAAGCCAATATCCCTCCTAGGTATTCAACTATATCAATCTGGAGCTTGAAATAATGTAATAAAACAAATCGTTGCAGTAGTTGAAGCTGAAAGACTTAACTAATCAATCAATGTCACTTCCTCAAACCTCCAGACATTCTGTCCCCTGTCAAAAACCTTGGAAGATTCAGAAGGGTGTTCACTCTACTAACACCTTCTAGTGCAGACCATTCATCTTCATCAGCCACAGAGAGACAATCAGCAAGGCTTCTACAGGATTGAGACCTCTCGGGCTGCTTAAGTAAATTAGTTGTGGATGTTTCAACTATTTCTGGAACTGCTTCTGAGCGATTTTTGGCAACATCGGCCTAATCTAGGACTACTTGCCTCTCCATCTGCAGGGCACTCATTTGGCGCTGGAATGGCCTCTTTAGGGATAGGTGTTTCTTTTAACGCCATCATATCCTTGTTTTCTTCTGCCACAGAAATTGAAGGAAGATCACTGAGAAAAAGGCATACTACTGCACAATCATCTACTTTGGAAGTTGGGTATTTCAGCCTCCATGCTCGAACAACGAATTCAACTAAAGATCTAGCTGCAGTTGCTTGAGTGGGCGCTGATGCCACAATATCTAATACTTCCTTGTTAGATAGCACATTCTATACCCCATCAGTGGTCAACACAATGAACTCATCCCTTTGTGTGAGACGACGATACGAGATATCAGGCACAGCAATGAGGCCGAAATCCTTGAGACAGAAATCTCCAAATGCTCTTGCCATTGCCAGACCAGGAGAGTCGTCATGGGGTAACCACACCTGTGTCGTGTCAGGCTCGTATGACAGTGCGAAAACCCGTCCTTTGAATTACTTAATCCTCTCAGCTTCCTTTGGTATATTGGGCTTTAAATCCATAGTCAACTACACTGCTATCAAAGAATTGTCATTATCTCTCGTGCCCAGAATTTTCTCGTGAGTCTCCTACGTTACCCATCACCAGGTCTTCTCCTTGTTTTAAAAGAGTCACATCGGTGGTTTCACTACAGAAGCAATCAATGGTAGGATGAAACCTGAGCTCCTTATCTATGACCTTAAAGGCTTTGAGAAAGGATTATTTCCACATCGTGAGCATGTCAGGGGCTTTCCCCGCAAGGCCCTCTGTGTTTTCTCCTTCGGCTTCTTTCCATTCCTCGTCCATGGTTATGGAAGCAGTTTCATATGAATTGAGGCTTCCCACTGCGCTAACAGCTTCTCGGATATTTTTATTTCCTTCATCACCTCTTGTTATGGCTTCCCAATGGGAACACAACTTCGAAGGCAGTGAGTCCCTGACCCTTTTCGCAACCAAGTGAACAAAAGGCCCATGCCCATCGAATACTCCGCAGAAAACAGTGTCCTTATTCGACCCAAATTCCTCCCAAAAAACCATGGCATCCTAATTAGTCCCTTTTCGCATGTGTGCTTCCCTGCATTTGACACCTTGAATCTGGTTGAAACACCTGGCATAGGCTTTAGAGGCTGCGTTTTATATATTTTTTGACTTTCTGTGGGCAATATCCCACATTCACAAGGAGAAAAGATAAATGAGTATTGATATGTGTCGATAGCCACCATGTATTCTGATGAAGTGAGCTCGAGGCTATTCTTTGGAGTTTGGCATTGGCATTGGCGTTGGCTTGTGTGTTTGTTGTTGGTGTATGAAATGGCGCTTATCCTCGGTGTTGAGTATTCGGAGGTTGGCCCTAGGCCAATATAATCTTTTTGGAAAAATATTTGTTAAAAAAATTATATTTTGAAAAACCAAAACAGAACACTCTGCATAAAGGCCAAGGGGGAAATTTTGGCTTAAAAGACCAAAAATTGATTATAAAAACCAAATTTGGCTAATAAACCACAAGAATAAAAAATTTCCATTCAAACCAATTCATACTTTTTTCTAAAAATGCACCGGAATTCGCCTTGAGGCTCACATGCAGGTACTCATCTTATGCTTGGTCAGTGTCGAGCGCTTTCTTCTGCCTTCACCATGCGTCATGAGCAAAAGAATAATGCCTGAGATAGATAGATATTATTCAAAATACTAATTCCCTATTATATAGGGTTCTAACACTTAGAATTGTACATGCACAGGATGTGCACAATCATCTTATTGAAGACCTTTGTTTGAACTTCGGTTTGTGGGTGGAAAGCAGTGGATTTTGTGAGCTTGGTGTCCAACATAGACCAAAGACTCGACCAACATGTGTCGAGGAACCTTTTTTCCCGGTCGGAGATGATGGTCTGTGGTATCCCAAAGTGGACCCACACTCGTTCTAAGAAGAGCTTGGCAGTATTTTTCGCTATGATATTCTTCTTGCAGGCTGTGAGGATGTCCATCTTCGAAACCGATCAAAGACCACAAATATAGAGTCATTTCCTTGCTTGGTGGACAGTAAGCCAGACATGTAATCCATTGAGATGGATTCCCAAGGCTTCTCAGAAATAGGAATATGGGTGTATAAGCCTTGCTTCTTGATGGTTGTCTTGGCAATGGCATAGGAAGTGCAAGATATGATATACTTGCTGACGTCTTGTTGACGTTTTGGCCAATAAAAATGTTTCTGAAGAATGACCACAATTTTCTCCACGCCAAAATGTCATGCCACCTAACTGTAGTGGGCTTCCCAAATCAGCTTTGCACACTCTCTTGTAGTAACACATAGATGGCCCAAGTGGCATAAGAGTCCATCCTGAATGTGAAAATTGGTGACAGATGCACCTGTACCCAAGAGATGATAGGTGGTGGCGAAGTCCGGATCTTGCTGATAAAGTTGGGGACACTAAGATGCTTCATGTACACAGGAATGGAGCACAGTGGTGAGTGAAGCCACAAGAGGTCGATTGAGTAAGTAAACAACATGATTGGAGATACCTATCTTATACTTGATGTTGAGATGGAAATACTATAGGTGGGTGGACCACTTCTGATGACGATCATTCTATAATTTCACTTGTGTTTGTATGAACTATAGAGGCTTGTGATCAATGTGTATGATCGTCTCTTTCCCCATAATGTAATGTTTCCATTGACGACAGGGTTGTACAATGGAATACATTTCCTTGTCATAGGTGGGGTATTTTAGGACAATATCGGATAGTGCCTCAATATGGTATTCCACCAAATGCTCGTGTTGAGTGAGAAATGCACCCACAACATAGTCAGATGCATTTGTCTCAATCTCGAACGGTTGCTGCAAATCAGGTAAGGAGAGTACTGGAGCTTAGCACAAGTGATTCTTAAGATCATCAAATGCTTGTTGTTTCTCCTTCCCCCACACAAAATTGGCCCTACCACCGCCCTTGGTCACCTGGCTGAGGGCCCATGCAATATGGGAGAATCCCAACATGAACCATCGGTAGAAGTTGGCTAGTCCCAAGAAACTCCGAAGCTCGGTCAATTTGTTTGGGGTTGGCCAGTCACAAATGACTTGGATATTAGCTGGAACAACATGTACCCCATGCTCATCAACAATGTAGCCTAATTATTGGACCCTGTTCATGCCAAAAGATCATTTTTCCAAGTTGGCATATAGCTTGTGTTGCCACAAAGTGCTCAAAACCTATTGAATATACCGCATGTGCTCCTCCCACGTTCTGTTGAAGATGAGGACGTCATCCAAATATACCACCACAAAGGAGTTAGTGAAGGATCTTAATACATCATCCATCAACCTCATGAAAGTGATTGGTGCATTTGTTAAGACAAAGGGCATGACTAGCCATTCGAAGAGACCTTCTTTATATTTGAAGGTTGTCTTCCATACATCAGTTGGTTCGATGAGAACCTGGTGGTAGCCATACTTTGGGTAAATATTGTTGAGGAACTTTCCCCCCTTGAGTTGGTAAAGAACGTCATTAATCCTGGGAATGGGGTACCGGTTCCTGACTGTGATTTTTTTAAGGCTTTGTAATAAATGCAGAGTTGCCACATCCCGTCCTTCTTCTGCACCAATACAATCAGGCTTGCAAGGGGAGGAGTTGGGTCTAATGTTCCCCTTTTGAATTATTTCTTGGATCTATCGCTTGATTTCATCATTTTTCATTAGAAAGCGACGATAGACTGGTCCATTAGGTACAGGTGCGCCATGGGTCAGATCAATTGGATGCTTGACTTGGCAGTGTGTTGGTACCCCTGTAGGTGAGAAGAATATGTCTTTGTATTCTTCCATGATCTCGTCCACTTGTTTCTACTACAAAGAGAGGCTCTATGTAGAGTCCACTGATGTGGCAATGCCCTTCTTCTTACTGTGAGAACGGATGTAATGTCCCCCACCTCTTAGAGAGGTGATGAGGAGACTCAGTGGCCTGGGCACCCCCATTAGGTCATAGTCTCACACTGAAGGGGGGAAAGTCAAGAAGTTAAAAGTTATATTTTTAAGTTGACTTAAGAAAGGAAAAGGATAAAGGAGTAAAATATAACTTTTAACTTCTTGACTTTCCCCCCTTCAGTGTGAGACTAAAGGAGTAAAATATAACTCAACAGAAGAATAGAAGATTAACCTTGGGAGTTAACCTAACTCAACAGAGAATTAGAAGGAAAAGTATAAGTAAGAGGCTGGGGTGCACCTATTACTCATTCTGGTTTTGGATTAGCATTTGCTATTGCTCTTGAGCATTCAGTTTGGGGGTTTTGYTGTACAAACCCTTGGGAGAAACTCAGTGGTGAAATATCCACTCACCTTGTTCCACAGCTTGGTCTCGGGGATGAAAGACTCCTCCACACCATTCTAGTCTCAGGGCCAGTTTATTGAGGGAGGTTCGATCCAGCTTATCCTGAGGGCCTGGGGCCATTCCAACAGTTGGGTTTTGTTTGCAGGAGCATGACCATCAGTTTGAGGGATTTTCTGGAGGGTTATCATCATTCTATATTTGTCTGCAGATTGGGACGTCGTGGAGCCATAGGGGACGTCCTGTGATTCAGTAAAACTCAGATATAGGGAGATATGCTTGATATCTGAGATCCAAACTTCTCCCATGGGATTCTCATAGCTCGATCTATATTCTTGGAGAGTTTCAGAGCATTTGGAGGCCTCCTTCATCAGGGCCAAACCAGCTAGGGTTTCAATCATCTAGTGGGGCACCCCATTCAGTGGGAAATTCAGATCTACGGAGATTGAGAGGGATCTTGGAGATTCAGGCACCTGGGTTATTCTTACCATTGCCCGATCTATATTCTGGGAGAGTTTCAGAGCATTTGGAGGCCTCCTT
>ML778868.1:129058-148941 GCA_009831015.1 Picea engelmannii | reverse complement strand
GATCTTGGAGATTCAGGCACCTGGGTTATTCTTACCATTGCCCGATCTATATTCTGGGAGAGTTTCAGAGCATTTGGAGGCCTCCTTCATCAGGGCCGAACCAGCTAGGGTTTCAGTCATCTAGTGGGGCACCCCATTCAGTGAGAAATTCAGATCTACGGAGATTGAGAGGGATCTTGGAGATTCAGGCACCTGGGTTATTCTTACCATCACCCAATCTATCAATTGGCATATTTCTTAGGATTATTGGACACTTTTGACAGCAGGGCCGAGTTATTGAGGGTTTCAGCCTTCTATTGGAGCGTGGCATTCTTCAGCTGGAGAGTTTGGCATTCAGATCTACTTGTATTGATCTTCATTTCTTATTCAGCCTTTGGAGGCATTATTTTGTATTAGCGGGAGCATTTTGTAGCAGCTCATATCTATTGCTTGTACGGCCATCTGAGGTTTATGCCAGATCGGTCATCTATTGTATTGATCTTACATTGCTCATAATAAAAAGGTCAGATCTTTGCTTGTGCTTCTACATCTTGAATATATTGTGATTCCATGTGTTGATGAATCTTGTATGCACTTAATAACTCAATAAATTAGTAGTAGTTAGTGATTCCCAGAAAGAATTTGGCTTGGTATCATTACATTCACAAAGAAGACGAACTTCTCAGTCTGTGAGATGACCTTATTGCCTTGCTTAGCAGAGATTTAAGAAATAGCAGTAGGCGATGCTACCTCTAGTATCTTGTACAATTGTATACCCAAACTAATAATAACATTGCGGGGTCTAGACTCATACCCAACATGATGCTTACAAAAATATGGTTGTCCTAAAAGAACATCACAAACTTGAAGGGGAGAAATATCACATAGTACCTTGTATTTGAAAGACTTGATGATGTAGGGCAGACAACACTATTGGATGACACGAAGATCTCTTCCTTGGCGAAGCCAGTCGATGGTGTAGGGTTGTGGGTGTGGTGTCATTGGCAGGGCTAGCCTCTTAATGACCTCTGTTGGAATCAGGTTCTTCTGAATACCGCTATCGAAAATTAAATGAAGCGGAGCCCCCTTTACCCACATCTACGAGTGAAAGAGGAGTTCCCCTTCCTATGGTTCTTCTGGTTCACTTGGCCAGACTTTGGTGATAGCGACAGTGGCACTAGGTTCAAAATTGATAATAGACTTCCCTCCTTCAAGATTTGATTCAGAATCAAAATCTACCTCTGGCTCGGAATCCTTCAATTCGGCCATGAGGGACTGCTTGGAGCGACATTGTTTAGTGTTGTGCCAAAGGATTTTATGGCCTCGCACCATTTTCCATGTGCTTCTTCGTCTTCTCATTTCCCTTCTTGTGTTGTGGCTTGGACTGGTTGTCCTAAGGGAGACCATCTCGAATTGGTCCCTTACTGCATGGGTTGGGGCTGCCTTTTCCCTGCTTCGGCTGTGAGGGGTTTCAGATCCAAAATCTCGCCTTTTCTGCTTAAATTTCTGCTCGATCTTGACATCGTATCTATAAGTCATTCCCAATTAGGCGATGTCCAAAAAATCCATTTCCATTTGAATGTATCTATGAAACAAACCATGGTATTTGAGCACCATATGACGCTCAAATTCTTTGATACCAAATTTGGTGTGTAGAGTATGGAAAATATTGGTGAAATTTGGTATTGTCTTGTCCCTTTCTTGATGTAGGGTGGTCCATCATGTGTACTGGTCCTCGTAGCTTCCAATAGGGTAGTACTATTCTTTAATGGAGTCTTGGAAGGAATCCCATGTAGGGGGCACAACAAACATTTCAGATTCATCCACGGCCCTTTGCTTAGAGTAAGTATCCCACTAGTCTTTAACATGGGGAATGACCTTGAGGAGTGAAAAAGTGATATTTTCCCTATTGAAAAAATTGTGGACCAAAAAATACCCTTCGAGCAGATTCAACCATTTATCTATAGCATCTGCATCTATCAGTCCTTCAAATAATGGAATATCAAAATTTACTTGTACCATGAATGTGGTTGCATGGCCGCTTGATGAAGATGCTTCTCCTGTGGGAAGTCTTCAAAGGATCTGCATGAAGTTGTCCATCATTTCGTTCCTTTTTCACGGGAGGGATTCATCGAGAAACATTTTAATAGGATGTCCTACTCCATCGTCTTTCTTTTTTTCCCCCATGGGTTGTTGTCGGGCTTGGCGCGAATGATCTTGTAATGGCTTGATTGGTTTGATTCCTAACTTCTTGTACCCAAATCTTGTCGGGGACATGCATGAAGAAAAATAAATGAAGAGCAGACTGCTCTGATACCATTGATCCATATTTAGGAGAAAAATGAACTGATTAACAGACATAATACAATAAACATAGAGATATGAAGAATAACATAGATATCCAGTGAACAATATCTTCTATTGAATAATGAAATAGGCTAAAATGTAAAATTGTAGAACTCAAACACTTTCTTGAATGGTGGTAGTTATCTCTAAGAAGATATGTGGCTTCTATGTGCATCTGTCTGAGAAAAATGGATTACAATGAGGCTCCAGAGGCCTTTTTGATATTACTATGAATGCCAAAAACCTAGTCATCCAAAAAACTAACCCTAGAAGGTGAAACGCCAAAAGTCATGTGGGACCCTATGGGTAACTTGGTACCTCAACTTTCCAGGGTCGTAAATTTTGCATACGACCTCCGTTTTAGGTGCGTGATAGCATGTTGGAAAGGTATTTTAGAGAAATACACATTCTTCCATCAAAACTTGACTCTATCTACAGTTTGAATGTAGCGAGCCAAAAAAACAATGTTTAGGGCCCTAAAACGGCCCTATAAGTACAACAAGATGTGCTAACATGAAAACATACAAATTAATCCAGTTGGATTAGGCGAGAGGCCACCAATATCCACCTGGAGGATGTGTGGGGCTTCAAATAGCCCCAGAAGTGTAGAACCCACAATTACAAAGAGGTACAAAAGAACGTGTTGAACAAAAACGGACTAGAGGAGCCACTTGGAATAGGTGGGTGGCCACCAATATCCACCTATATCAATTGGTTAGATACGATCCTGGGGGAACTTGTCGACATAACTCTTAATTGAATCGTTATCCACACTTTTCCTGGAACTCCATCCTCATGTCCCTATAATTTATGCAGATATATCATAATGAGTACATCCACTGAAATCCTAGTACCACATGAGTATCTGATAAACCCATGACTTAAAAGTCATTGATCAACGTATAGTTTCTCAATGTTACTTCCAATCCTCTGATCCTATGAGTACGCGTCATGTTGTACCCATCCACTACTACCACATTGAATCCATTGAAATCCTCCATGGGGATTTGCCTCTTGGTGACAAGTTCAACATCAATGAAGTTGTGGGTGGCTCGACCATCAACCAATGATGTAACCCTTTTCCCCTGCACAATACCTCTAACACCTAAGGTGTAATATTTAGGGAATCCTAAAAGTGTGAAAATGGTCACTCCCTTGGGGATATCCTGCAATGGCACATGTGATGGCTCACTGTCCAATACCCTCATCTTCATCGTCATCCTCCTCGTCAAAATCTACCTCAATATAATGGAATTTACCTTTTCCCATACATCGATTACCTGATTCCCATGGATCCTTGCAACTTTAGAAAAGATTATTCCTCCTTAGTTCTCTCCAAGTCTCCTCATCCATAATGTCCTTCCTTGTCCATGGCTTATAGGGAAAATTCATCTCCTTACCCCCTTGAGGGGTGAAGTTTTTATTGGTACCTTCTTGGAGACTATGTCCCTCATGTCTTGGGTTCTCATGATGGCCTCCAGTAATGTGGTTGGCCTAAATTCCTTCACCCATCCTCTCAAGGGTTCAACTAGACCCTTCATGAATAACATCACTAAACTTTGTTGAGAAATCTCTGTCACCATAACTGCCATCCTATGAAAATATGTGATGTATTCTTCTAGTGTACCTTTCTATCTCAATTGTGCCAACTAACTAAAGTGTATTTTAAGGTCCTTATTTTCAAAACTATCCATCAAAATTTGAGTGAATTCCACATATGAAGTGATTTTGGTGTGCCCTAATGTCACCAACCCATGATACCACATTTTGTGAGCTTCTCCTTCCAAGTGAAGGGTGGCATAGTTAATTTATTCTGCCTTGTTCATGGGTTTAAGTTGGAAGTAATTTTCCAGCTTATGTACCCATGCTTTGGTCGTGCTCTTGGAAGACCCATCAAAGGGTGGGATAGTCAACCTTCCCACCTTGAGCATGAGGTCAAGGTTGTGTTGTCTATGTACTCCTCTGTTACACTCCCTAGGTTTGTACTTTTGTTAGAGGTCATAAAATTAATTGTAGGAAACTTTCTCACGGATATCTTCATCTATCACCTCGTTCTCCCTATATCAGGTGTTGATATCAAGCCCCGGATCTGGTTTCTCCTGTGCTCCTATAGGATGCCCTGTCAAGAAATGTGGTAATAAGGTCCTAGGGATCCTTAGTCTCCTGCTCTAAGATGGGGTATGGTTATTTCTACTCTCCATGTGTATCATGTCACCCCAATGGGATCCACTAGGTCCACCTTGACCTACACCACTCATAGTCCCATATTGGCCCACCATCTGTGTGAGCGCCTCAAGGGTTTATTGTTGGAACCTTGTTGTCTCTACCTATCTTTGGGATTCCTCATTTTGTCCCTTGACTAGATGTTTTAATATTTGGAGACTAATCCCTTCAGGGTTGTCTCCCATGCTTCCCTCTAGCTCTAAATCTGTTTGGTTTTCTCTTGTTTCTCTTTCTAGTGACTCTCAAGAGGACTTTCCTCCATGACCCTTTATCCTAGGCATCAATGTAGTCACATGTTGGTGGAAGCACCATCTCTGATACCATTGTAATGTCCCCTACTATACTAGGTGGGAATAATATGTTTTTTGTCCCAAAATTGTTATTTCTTCTTATGTGAATGTGCTAAACAATTGTATAATGGTGTTGTGAACTTATTACAAACAATTTTCTCAAATAGGCATATTTTTAAACATATTGCATGCATCCATTACACAGAAAATATAACCAATAACTGTGGCATATTATTCTGGATGTAAACTCCCAAAATCAATACAATTATATCTAATGGTTATAATAATAGCTGCAAAATACTCCTAAGCACACAAATATAATGGCTTCCAGGAAGCTGCACAATCTACTACATAAAAAATAAAAGGAAACCCGGAATGATGCCAATCTATGATGTCCACTGATCCAAGGCTCTCCAAGCCCTACACCACTCTACTCCAATAATGTCCACTCTGCAAGTTGCCTTCCAATCTCTCATGAAACCCTCGCAAACCCGATTTGACAAACTGTTGCAATCCTTGATTCACATAGGTCCTCGTGGTATGGATAGCGAGGCCCCATGGGGAAACCCATGCTCAACCTGCGAGGATGTTTCCTTCCACATATACATGAAACCCTCCTGACACCTTCATATATAACGATCGACGTCCTCTAGAAAAATGCTGCAAATACCCTGTGCAAGTTATTGTGCCTCTAAGCTCTCTCCAGGATGAAACCAAACACCACAATGAACTCAAATGAGGACTCCAGAGGAATCCTCATGTTTATCTAGCTAGGTTGGATATTGCACCACTGAAACTAAACTGAGATGGAAGGGTTTTTCTAAACCCTAACTAAAAAATGGTTCCAAGAGCACTCCAAAATGAGAGGTCAAATCACAATGCTAAAGAGAAGGGTTACCCCTCTATTTATCCTTCCTTCAGACCTTCTATATATTTCCCCTTTTTGACCAAATAAAACCTTCACTTTATTTTGCATCCAATTCCATTTAAATATAATTATTTATTTTATTTAATGTTGTTTTTAGGATTTGTCATTTTTTTAACCTAGTAACACCAAATAAACCTCCTTGACTCCCTTTTTCCTTGTTGACTATATCTTATGGAAGTCATATAGGCTATTGAGTCATCCTCTGTCACGATCAATTGAAAGGGGACATTATAAATTCAAGAGGAATATAACAATTTACTATTGAAGAGTTTTGTAGATATCTTTGAAATGAGTCTATGCCAAATGATGATGGGCATTGCATATCAAATAAACAAAAAGTGGATTATTATTATTTTTAATTATAATGCTTGGTTTTGTTTTCTATGTTTTTTTTTGGATTTTTTTCGAAACCATAACTAACACGATTAACAAAGATAATAGCAACAAAGTAGTTAGTCCATGTTGAGTATGTTTATGTTTTTCCTAATTAAACTATGAATAACAAATTGAAAATTATATAAAATTTGTTCCGCACTTAGTTAGTACAAATGTGTATTAAAATAAGTGAAAAAACTGATTACTATGCATACATAGGATTCTAGAATTATGGTTGTGTAAGTACAAGTTGAAAACAATACAAATATAATTCAAAAGTTTTAAATTTAACAATTTTAAATAAATAAATAAGTTAACAATATAAAAAACATGAAAAATAATGCTTAGGAACAATATTCTTTTTTATTTCAATAATTTTGATTACTATTTATTCTAAGTATAGAAAAGTTGATAAACATCCAGATATGATAAATGAAGAAATTAAGATATGGAAAAGTTTAGATGGTTTGATGCTGAAAACGTTGTATGTATTTAAGCTAGCTAATTAATAAAGGTGATTTGATCTATTATATAAAAAACAAATTCCAAATAAATTGAGTGTTTTTATCTAATTTATTTATAAATAGAAAAATTTAACATTATATTTATTTTATTTTATCTTCATTTTTTTTTATTTGAAAAATAGATATTATCATTATATTTTTTCATCTTCTTTCAATTTTTTTTATTTGAAAAATAGACATTATCATTATATTTTTTCATCTTCTTTCAATTTTTTTTATTTGAAAAATAGACATTATCATTATATTTTTTCATCTTCTTGTTTTCATTACTAGGTTGATGAAAGATTATTTAAAATAATCAAAATAAGAAGTAAGAGAAAGGATGAGATCTTCTACATCTACATTCACAGTAACTATAATACATTTTATTTTAAAATATTCTTTATTTGCAAAATAAAACATACATTCCTATCTAATCATATTTATTTTCTTCTTATAATAGATAATGAGAAATATTTTTAAAATGACAAAATTCCAACTAAGAACAAAGATGAGTAATTATTTAGATTCTTTAACAATTACCATAAGATAACATAACAATAATAAATCAATTATACTTGTTATCATACAATTTGTACTTGTCCAAGTCTAAGATAAGTAGATTAAATTGGTGTAACTACAAGATAACCCACCACTGTCACCTTAGTAGGAAATCCCCACGTTTAGGGATGGGAGAGGTCCAACCCAGGGGAGGCGCCCCCGGTAACCTCAAGGGATCTGATATTAAGGGTATGGTCAAGCCCAGAGCACCCTCTCATTGGTTACCTAAGTACAAGGGTCTATGTCTATGAAATTGAGGCAAAGGAAGAGTATTTGGGTAACTTCCCAAAACAAGAACAATGCAACATATATATAGCAATTTCCAAGTACCAAAATGATAGTAAAACCTCAACAGACAATAGACACCAAAAATATATGATAGCTGAAGTAAAATTGCAGCAAACTAACACTTTATAATACCAATGAAGTTTTGTAACAACCACAAGAAATTTTGCTTAGAATTGCAAGGAAAGATAGTATAAATTTAGTATTTATCTAATAGATTAAGTAGCACTTATCAAAAGGAATTTATGAGTAGGTTAGGCTAGTATTAAGTTAGTGTATGCATCAAAATGAAACAATTTAGATGGTTGTAGCAAATATTTTATACAATAGTAAGTTAGTTAGCAAACTAGACTAAACTAGGGTTAAGAGAAGTTAGTACAAGCTTTAGAAAGTAGAGTTTGAGAGTTGATTTGATCAATTCCTTCACAAGAGAGAAAATAAAAAATTTCCTTTTGGGCTATGGAGTCATTTAAAACAATAGATAATACTTGGAGAAATAACGATAATAATGTCCTAAGGATGATGAGATGAATTTTCAGGTGCTAACACTTTAGGGCCTCAAACTTCAAACTTCAAAAGATGGATTTGCTAGAGAGAAAGCACTTTTGGGCTCTATTGAATTATTCTTCCTCCTTAGACTCTTTAAAATATATAGCAACAAGTTTCTAGAACAAGACTTCTAAAGTGCTATCACTTTAGGGTTTTAGAAGCTTACCCTATAAAAGATCCTCTTTATATTTTAACAAGTGAAAAGATCTAGAGAGAGGAAGAAATACATTATGTTCCTCTCCTAGGGTTTTAGACAAGCAATATCATAATATTCAACATGAACAAGTATAATTTACCATGAACTTTCAAAGCATGAAATGAAAATGCAGATTTTACTTACTTCACCAAGAATAATCAAGCATAAAACCCTAGTTTGCAGAAATTACACCATAAATCAACCAAGAAGCATCCAAAACATGTTCTCCAAGAGGTCTTCACTAAGTAAAAGAGCCAATGATTTTATAAAAACAGGATCATGGAACAATAAAATAAAACAAATGTGGAAATAAAACACAAAAGATACTTGTAAGGCCTTCCTATTTCAGAGCCTCAATAATAAATAATATCTATTTTGTTGTTTCCAACTGAAATAATCTGCAATTTCATTTGTTGTTTTCTTTCATGGTTTTTCTTTATACCAGGAGTAACTAATAAAAAACATAATCACAACATCAACATAATGAAATACATAGCTAAACATAATCACAACAACAACATAATAAAATACATACATCTACCTTCAGGTTGGTTGATTTAGTCCCTAGTTCTCTTGTTCTTGAGCTTGCCCAAACTGCCCAACTGAATATTAACCTTGCAGCCAACTAGGAATAGCCTTTTCAACTCCCTAGCTCCAGGAATCCTTGAGGTTTCCTATCCCCCGAGCCCAAAGTTTCTAGCAACAACAGTGCCCTGTGAGAGTTTCCAAAATGATTTGTTCTCCCAATTTTCCTCCTACTCCTTCACCTCTTGCAGAAATTTCCAATACAAAATGTGACTCCTCTCCAAGTCCCCTCCTCTCTTCCTTATCCTCCCCTCTCCTTAAATTCCCCAACTACCATATCCCCCTCATTAATTCCCCAACATAAGTATGTCATCATTAATTACTTCACCTACCATTTAATAATAAAATAATAAAAAGACTTATTTATTTTAATAAAAAAATAAATTAATTAACAATTATGAAAATTAAATAGTCAATTTGGGTTGTTACATACATCCAAAATTCAAGAAACTTCATCCCAAAGTTAGAGTAATTTACAATACAAGAGTAATGACACACGATTCATACATCCACATAAAATAAACATCATTGTCAATTTAAAACACTTATACATACTAGTGTACATGTGCAAAGCATGCATATGTAGCTAGAACATACAAGACTGACACATGTACTAATGACAATAATGATCACACGTAAAGTAATTCTTGTATGTGTCCAATCCAACCAACAAGACCATTCATTTCATAAAATATAGTAAACCATTTAAAATGTTCGCAAAATACCGAAATTGTAATAATTTAGCACAAGCAACATTCACTTAGATAATTGTAGTTCAGTCAAGAAATTATAAATATACATATATACATATTTTTCAAAAAGAGGAAATCAAGAAATTCTTCTAGAAGGCAAAACCCCACACACTCTCAACTACTTCTAGTCATCCTTCCTCCCTATTCTACTTATGTCTTCCATCCCTATCCTTCCCCTGTTGGACTATCTTGGAGCGCCAACTATATTGACCTAACTCCAGATAGAAATCATAAGCGGAAGTGTCAACTCTCTTGACCAAGCTTCCCCAGCAGGCAACTGGTAGTCATAATCACACATCTAGGGGACCGTGAGCTAACACCATCCTCCCATGACTCCAGGTTTCAGAGTATACACGGTGGGAAATGACTCCACCCCTCCTAATAGAACTAGGGTCAACACCCTATCATGGACTATACAGTGGCATTGTGTCGCTGGGAATTTTGTCATCGTATATTCATTTTTAGGTAGTCTATCCACCTAAAAAACCCGCACTTGTCCACACATCATAGCAATGGATTTGAACCAATATATTTTCACATACAATATTCATACCATATTGTTTCTTGGTCGATGTTCACGACATAAACCTTTTATCATCATTATTCTTTGGTTATTTCATAACCTATTGACCTGCAAATTAGTCTATAACACAAAACCAATATCCATGCATTATCATCATGTAAATGCATTTAATCGTAATATCAATCCAGTATCCACATACCAACAACTATAAATGTCAAAATTTTCAAGTTAGAAATAGATTGCATAATATCCATCATAATTCAAATAATGTTAAACATTCATAGAATTGACATTCACATAGGTTCACATGTCTTAAAAGTTCAAGTGTACCATTAATAGTTTCACAATGATTAGAAAATAAAGAAGATTAGGCCTTAAGTAATTCTAGTTGTCTAAGTCAAAAGGTGGCGTTACATACACCCAACCTTTGGGAAAAGATATACCCGAGGTGGTCAAAAAAGTGAGGGATGATCTCGTCCTAAGGTCTCTGCATCCTCCCAAGTAGCATATGCTAGGCTATACTTGTCCCACCAAACCTTAACTTGGTCTATCAGACGGTTCTTGAGCTGTCAGACCCTACGGTCCAATATGTGTAATGGTTTGACCGTGAGGGTTCCCATGTATGATACCTACAATTCCTTCCAATTCATTTTATGAGATTCGTCAACAACATAATGATGTAGAACAAATCCATGAAAAACATTATGAGTTTTATGCAAGTTGGGTGGCAGTACGAGATGATAGGAAATGGGTCCAATTCTCTCTTAGATTTTGAATGGTCCTATCAATCGAGGAGACAAATTTGTCCCCTTCCCAAAAAGAATGGTACTCTTATTAGTCCTGATACAAATGAAAACTCGATATCCCACTTTATAACTTCGGTCAGTCCTATGTGCATCAACATAACTTTTCTGTCTATATTGTGCTTCCTTTACTCACTGCCTAATCTAAATCACTTGTTCCTCCATCTCTTGAATCAATTTTGGCCCAGTTGTCACTTGGTCTTCTAACCTCTCCCAAATCAATAGTATCCTGCATTGCCTCCCATACAAAGCTTCATAGGGTGGCATTCCAATGGAGCTATGAAAAATGTTATTGTAGGAGAACTATACCAAAGGTAGGTACTTCTCCCAAAGGGTTTGATTATCCATAACATACATCCTAAGAATGTATTCCATAACCTGATTTAATCTCTTAATTTTCTCATTTGTTTCAGGATGATATGTTGTGCTTAAGTTCAACTGAGTTCACAACGTTGACTACAAACTTGTCCAAAACCTAGATTTGAATCAGGAGTCCCTATCTGAAATGATCTTCTTGGGAACTTGTGCAAACGAATGACCTTACTTATAAACACACATGCCACATCAGTAACATCATAAGTGTCTCTAACCGGAATAAAATGAGCACTCTTGGTCAACATATCAACTATCACAAGAATGACATTGTGTCTATGCGATGTGAGCAGAAATCCCACAACAAAATCCATAGAAAAGACTTCCCACTTGGACATAGGAACATCATGTGGTTGTAGGAGACTTTCCGGGTGGTGGTGGTCAACCTTCGCTTGTTGACACTTTATTCACTTGGCGATGAAAAGGACTACATCATGCTTCATGCCTACACAGAAGAAAAACTTCCTCATGTCTGCGTACATCTTCTTCACACCCGTATGTGCACAATAAAGTGATCTATGGGATTCCTAGTGTATGATGCTTCGAATATCCCCACCTTCGGGGATGTACATCCTTCCCAGATATCTTAATAATCCATGTTCTTCCAGCCTATATCCTTCATACTTTGGCTCTAGTTTTCTCCCATTTTGGAGGGTTGAAGTAACCTTTAAATACCAACTATCGCCAAGAAGTTTCCCCAACACACCCTCCCTCAGATTAACATTTAAGGGTACCAAGGATAAGACACATGGTCTCCTACTCAAGAAATCCATGACCACATTATATTGTCCCTTGATGTACAAAATTCCAAAATCATACTCACTCATAAAATCACTCCATCGCCTCTGTCTGGCATTGAGATATCTTTGATTGAAGAGATTTTTTAATATTTCACGGTTTGTTTTGATCTCAAAGCTTCGTCCTACTAGATAGTGCCTCCAAATTTTCATAGATAGCATTACAACTGCCAACTCTAAATCATGAGTAGCGTAAAGCTCCTCATGTTGCTTCAACTTTCTTAATGCATATGATATCACTCCCCCATCCTTGCTTTGAGGCATCTGTGCAGACTATGAAGTCTTTTTCCATATCCGACACTCTTATAATTGGTGCACTGGTTAGTAACCTCTTAAGCTCAATGAATGCAATATTTCATTCTTCTATCCATTCATACCTGACCCCCTTGTGCTGCAAGTTGATAATGGATTTCTCTATTTTAGAGAACCCTTCCACAAACCTCCGATAATAACCCGCTAGCCCCATGAAACTTTTTACCTCATGAGAATTTTTTAGCACTGGCCATTCCATAATGTCCTTTACCTTTTCTGGGTTCACAAAGATTCCTTCACCGGAAGTGATATGACTTAAATAGTGAATTTATTTATGGAAGAAAGAACACTTCGACAACTTGCCATATAATTTGTTCTCTCTAACGCACGACAACACCACTCGCGAGTGTTCCTCATGTTCTCTTTCATTCTTGGAATAGATGAGGATATCATCCAGAAAGACTTGTACAAAGTGGTCTAAGTACTTTCGAAATACACCATTCATGAGGATCATGAATACTGTTGGCGCATTGTTCAAACCAAAAGTTACTACAACGAACTCGCAATTCCCAAACTGAGTTCGAAAGACAGTTTTAGGAATATTTCCTTCCTTAATCCTTAACTGGTGATACCCTGATCAGAGATCAATTTTTGAGAAAATTGTTACTCCTTTCATATGATCAAAGAGGTCATCTATCTGTGGCATTGGGTACCTATTTTTCACTGTATCACGGTTCAAGTCCCTGTAATCTATACACAGTCGTAAGGAACCATCTTCTTCAAAAAAAAATTGTTGGTGCACCCCAAGGTGAGACACTATGCCTTATTATCCCTAATTCAAGTAGTTCCTTCAATTTCATCTTCAAATCACAAAGTTCTAGCACTATCATCCTATACGAAGTCTTGGAAATTGGCTCCACAATAGGTTTTATCTCAATGGTAAATCAAGCTCCCTCTCAGGAGGTAACCCTGGCAACTCTTTTGGGAAAACATCCTTAAACTCCAACAATATTGGATATTGATCCAAGGAAGGTCCTTTCCCTTCATTAACTGTGTCTGCTACATATAATCGACAAACTTGCCTCATGCAACGTTTAACCTTCATGGTCGAGATAAAGCATAGAGACACCTTCCTCCATACACCGTGGATTTCCACTGACGTTCCTTCATCGTCAACACAAATCACCCTTTTTGTGAAACAATATACCATAGCTTGATGGGCTTCTAACTAGTCCATCCCAATGATTAGGTCATACATCCCTAGAGTAGTGATGTACACCCTATAGTACACACTCCCAGGTCTACTAGAAAATTATCGATGCTAGGTCCTACCTCTTTTTTTTCCCCCGAAGCCATCTTGACTTGTTTAAAGTCATCGTGCTCATAGGCTACCAACCCACACTTTTCTAATGCACAAGGTGAAATGAAACTATCTGTAGTACTAGAATCAAATAAAATCTTAACATTGACATGATTTAGCATACATGATGACTCCACCACAGTGGATTGATGCTATGCCTGGTGGTTATTGATCGTTGCATTAATTTGGTGGCTACTACTCGCTCTTCCCATCGAGGCCTTTCCTTCTCTAAGCACAAAGCCTACTTGTGACTATGGGCAGTCACATTGGTAATGAGGTCCTCCACAGCCCCAACAAGTAACACGAGATGGAACCTGTACAGTACCCTGTGATGGTATCTGAAATGAATTTCTTCCCTTGGAACCCCTGCCCTTACTTGTTGCACCCTAAGAAAGTAGTGGACCTTCCTACGTCGTTGGCGATGAGTGGGATGTTGCACTTGTTTCCATTGAAATACTTCTTGTAACTGCTCTAGGTGCGACTCTATTTCCATAAGGAGGTGGCCTAGAGATTCCTCCCCTAAAGAATATCCTAGGGTCCTTCCCCACGAATCAAGTATGTTTTGGAATGGTTGAACTCATACCTCTGTTTAAGCTCATATGCACCTCTACGTAACGAGCATTTTCAACTTCTTCGACTATTGACGATGGTTTCCACATATGTACCATGGCCCTTATCTTAGGGTTTAACCCGTACACAAAATGTTCTACTTGTAATTGATCGGTATCCATGTATGAGACATGTTTTAATAACTCCATGAACCTAATCTCGTAGTCTTCCACGGTCTTGTTTCCCTGAACTAGAGCATGAAATGCTCCTACCTGTTGTTCCTCATAGTAAGCAGAAAAATATTTCCTTCAGAACCTTTCCTCAAAAATCTCCCATGAGATGGTGTCTAGCATAAGTTGAAACTACCTCTCCAGATTACCCCACCAGTTCAAGGCACTTTCCCTCAACTGAAAGATCATTATCTTCACATTTGATGTGGAAGCATAGTCTCTTAAGGTGAAACATCACATCATTCCTTCGAACCATGCCTCTGCACGTTCACTTGCACGACCCACAACAAACTCTAGGAGTTTTATCTTCTGTAGTTCCCTGGTGATGTCTCCTAGTGGATACCCTTCCTCTAAGTCCCTCGATGCTTCAGGGTTACCCACTCCATATGGTGGGGGTTTGTTGGGCCCTAACAACCCCCTTCTTTGTCTTTAATCAAAATCTAGGGTCCCTCTAAATTTTACTTGGATTCTTCCTTTGTTTCCATTTGACTTGATTGGATTGGTATTGGTTTTCTTTGTTTAGAGGTTGGTTTGAGTTTATATTATTTTCTTCTATTTGGTTTCAATTTCATGAAATTCAATTTCCATTTCGTTTTGCTTTCTACAGAGTTTTGATGTTAATGGATGAGCTTCATAATTTGAGAGTTTGTTATTACCTCTTCCTTATTGAATTTATCTGCTATGAGAATGGCTTGGTTGAAGACATGTATTAATAACAATGATTTTACATGAATAAAACTTGTTGCGACACATCTTTTCTATGACACTTGTTCACATTTGATCAAATTTGAATGAAGGAGAGACGAGCATAGAAATCTTAATTTAAACGAAAACATTAATTTTTATCAACTATTTACTTTCGTTTAAATTATGATTATGTTTTCATCTTTTGCTCATTAGAAAGTTTGACTATTCTAAATAATGGGTTCACTACTTCATCAAATAATATCTTGGTTGGTTTCTCATTTTGACAAAATCATTTGGTAGGTTCAATTAATTAAATTATTTTGTCAGTTTGCATCTCATTTCAAAATAAAAATAAAAATAAAAAAAGAATTATCTATCATTTGTTTGATTTTGTGGAAACCCAAATTAATATTTTTCTCCTCTCCATCAAATTGAAGCTTCTAGAATTTTAAGATCATATTTGAAAGGAAAATATAACCAATATTTGTTTACAACTTATAGTTAGCTTTTAGTTTAAATTCATTTTAATTTTATTGTTCTAGATTTTGTTTTATTCACAATTTTTATATTTAGGTTATTAAATTGGTTTATTTTTGTTTCACAGGTTTCTATTATCAGATATTTGGTATGGATCTGATCATGGCTTGATTTTATTATCTAAATACGTTGAAGATAATTGATCCAAAAATAACATTGGATTGTTGCAAATAATTTATGAGCAACAACAGATAAGATTTGGAAATGCGTTCAATAACAGAAAGTTGATTTTGCAGGATTGATTGTAGCCAAACCATGAGGAATCTCAATAAATGGCTAAAAACACATGTGCAGAATGTGCCCATTTAGCTTAATCGCAATATTTTCCCCCCAAAAATGCGCGATTTGAGAGATATGTTGGTCTCTTTCCGAGGCAAATTTCAAGTGGCGGAAATTGTTAGTGACGCCCAGACTATTCAGTCATTGCATAAATATATGAGAAAGTTCAGAGCCACGGAAGAGATTTGAATAAATTCAGAGGAGTTTTTTTATCCTTTCTTTAGTATATTATTTATTTTGTAAACTTTTTCTTTTCAAATGGAGTAACGGATAGTTGGAATTTTTGGGATAATGGACCAGTATTTTCGAAGAAGAATATCAAATTCTAGATTTAAATGCTTAATGGCTTTTGTCATGTGAGTAAACAAGTTTTGTTTTCATTATAATATATTTTTATTATGGTTCATATTCTTTGAGTAATTGATTATGCATTGATTTAAATTAGATTTAGTTTGTTTTATCAATACATGGTTAATTGCTATCATTTATGTATTAATTTTGTCAATCTTTAACAGTCTATTATCCCAATTATCTTGGTCTTGGTGATTGTATTATTTTGATACAAATCTTGTATTATATTGAGTTTATTCATGTAATTCAGATTTGTAAAGATATAATTGTTCAATTGAGATTTTTCTTATTGTCGATTAGTCTATTATATCTTCACTAAGAATCATGATTTGAAAGTTGTTCTTTATGCGTTTTAAATAAGATTTAAATTGTCAGTCAAAGTGATTTTCATCATGACACTGTCACAATCTTAGAATTACACAACCTTCTACTATAGATTTCTCTTAACAAACAGGTTGTTGGAGCAACGTTATACAGGAAGACAAAACCAAAAGTTCTCTTTAAATACTGGCCAGTCATAGGCTAATGATTTTCTATTTGTTTTGATTCATATTTTGTGAATGTAAATTAACATTTAAGCTTAAATACTTTTTTTATTTAAGTTAAAACATTATTATTTACATTCATTTATTTTCCTCTTTTTTTAGTTTCAAGGTTAAAATTAGATTAGTAGTATGTTCTAGATCTATTTAATTTTTCTTGAGATTCGGTTCTCTTGTACAACTTTAGTTTACAAGGTTTCTCGTAAATCTTGCACTTGTTTATTTGTATATGTTGTATATAAAAGGGAGAATAATGAATGTATATAGTAGATCTTCATTAATGCATAGTTGGTTATTTTATTTTCGTAGTTCAAATTAGATCCCTTTATCGACTAACAGAGTCGTTAAACCTGTCAGGGGTAGTTATTCCAAACGACTTGAGTTATTTAGACAACCTCGGACCAAACTATTCCCTTCCAGTTGATGGTGTGTCATAAACTCCTGTCAACAAGGTTCCACTTCGAAATTAGCTGACTGGCGTCCCTTTAATGTCTCATTAATAGCCTCTAAAGAGCGCAAAATGAGAGCTAATTCAAATGATGGTGGTGGCAATGTCGGTGTTGGCGGTCCTTGTGACGATGCCCCTCGGCCTCGATCTCCCCGAGTCCTAACCATATTGAATAATTGAATCTACATCAAACCAAATACTTATCAAGGAAGAGTTTAAGTCATTCCACATTTGCTCAAACTTATACTTTCAAACATAGGTTTAGACGTAAGTTTGTTTTTTACTTGTCTGTAAATAGACATTACTCTCTTTAGGGTAAGTGGCTAAAGGTCAAGGTTGAAAGCCTCTAAGATTGGTAACTTGTTCGGGTAAGTTGATAACTCCCTTGCCTTGCTAGATATGTTAGCCCTATAACACACTTGCTAATATGCATCAAATCCCCTTTACTAAAATTAATAAATAGCCATAAATTTTGTTTTTATTTTACCAAAGAAACATTTTTCTTTTTATAAGTTAATGAATTCAAAAGAATTTTAACTCCATTAAATAATAAAATAAAATAAAAATCTAAAATAAATAATTTGTCTAGTCAAATGCATTGTCAATACTTTCACTAATGCAGTGTAAATACTTTCAAGGAACGTGAGTTAATGTTATTAACCACTAACAAACTTACCTCCCATACTATTGTTTTCAAACTTACAAGAAAAGTATGTGTCTATGTAGTTATGTTTTCTCTTTTTTTTTATTTTTTTTATTTATAGTTATAGAAATGATACACATTAATATGTTTTAAAGTAATCAATACTTTTTTTTGTTATGTAATTATATTTTTTTGTTATTCTATCTCTAAGTACAAAAATGAAGCAATACTTTATGTGTTGTGTAATTTTTTTTTTTGTTATTCTATCTCTAAGTACAAAATGAAGCAATAGACAAGTCATGTGAAAGCACACTATAGATATATATTTTTATTATAAATATATGTATAATATATATTTATAATAAATAAATTGAATAATAAATAAAATTTTAATTAAATGAATACAATTAAAATCATATAATCCTGCAATGTGTGACCTCTCATGAGGCCCATGTGCCTCTTCCTCCCCCACACACTCATCGGTAGTGTTGGTGTCAGAAGTCACTCTTGGATTGTGGCAGGAGCAGAGCCTAATGCCCATTAGTTTTATGTCATGATTGGTTTATAAAAGGGTGGTCGACTAGGAGTAAACTCAATACAATATCATTTTAACTCATAATTCTGGACTCATGCTAAGCATGAACAGGAGAGGTCTTGATTTAACTTCAGATAGTATGTTGTAATAACGATGAGTAGGAGGAATATTTCGGAGATAAACTACAAAGGTCTATTGTGGGAATCAAGCTTTCAAAAGTCCGGAGAAGATAAGATTAAACACAAGAACTTCTTATATTCAAGTTACAAGACCATTGAAAGAAGTCGTAACAACGCTACAATTAAAGCCTTTATCGTAACACAGTCACAACGATTCATGTGAGTCAGTCAATCATGAACTCTTTCTGCATTAGGGAGAAACAAGATGTAGTAAGAAAGTTGTATGTCATTAAACAAGAAGCTTCACTTATAGATGCATAACCAGAGAAAACCAGTGCTTCATCAAAACTTTACAATAGGGAGCTTAGCTCTACCAACGATGCCTATAAAAATGGAAAAAATGCCTTCATATACTTGGAGCAAAACCCAACAGAAGCTTCGAGTTACTGCATTGAAGGCATTACACCTGCATGTTTACTGGCAGACTCTGCATGCAGTCTCTGGACCATCGTGCATTTCGGTCATACGCCACCGTGTTCTAGAACGGGCCTGCGAGGAGTTGACAAGTTGACAGTCCTCTCCTAGACCTTCCATTTATGGTGGAAACGATGTCCACCCACCACCAACCGCTTCAATAACTGCTTTCTTGGAATCAGAAACAACCTCGGTCAACTCTGCACCTTTGGGACATGGAGGTCTTCTTGTGTTGCCACCTTGATCTGCTAAACGGCTTCATGGTAAGTCCTGGAGGTAGACGTGAAGACAGGGGCACCTGACGGGAAGCGGTGGATGAGCGGTGACCAGGCAGGGGTGATTTGGCATACTAGGTGTGGAAGTGAGATGAGGGGAGGCCAGTGGACGGATGTGGCAGATCTTGTGGGGGCCATGAAGATATGGTGGTGAGATGTGATTTGAAGAGGGATAACACGTCTCTTATAACGGGATGACGTGGTAGGGAGAGGGATAGGTGTGGGAAGACAAGAGGGAGCGAAAAGAAAAATGATATGCCACGGGGGTGAGTGGAAGGCAAGCGTGGCATAATGAGACAAGGGGGAAGCAAGTGATGTGACTAGTGGACATGAGGCCCAGTGGAACACAGGTGGCAAGAGGAAGGGGGGTGATGCAAGGGGGAGGCGCCATGATAGCAAAGGGTCCCACACTAGAAAACTACCCATATCGGACCCCCCCCCCATTAAAGGTAGAAGGGCGGGGGGAGGTCCGAAATGGGACCTCAACTGTAGATCTGGGCGTGGATCGCTTGACCCTCCAAATTCGTACACTGGA
>ML778868.1:82803-129020 GCA_009831015.1 Picea engelmannii | reverse complement strand
CCCCCCCACTCATTAAAGGTAGGACGACGAGGGGGGTCTGAAATTGAATATGGACCAAAGATCTGGGAGTGCATATTTTGACTACCCAGATCTGCGTGCTGCATAATCCAGAGCGCTTATGCGCCCTTGACTTAGGATAGGTGGGTTTTTTACCCATTCTTTGCCACTTTTTCTCCAAAGAGGGCACTTCATAAGAAAACACCCCTCATACAAGATTATGTGCTAACATTAGGCTCCATGGGGGATGGCTTGCTCCCTGTGAGACGCCAAGAACTATTTTGCAGTTTCAGTGCCTTACTGTTGGGCTATGGAGTCATTATTAAAAATGAAAAATAAACTGAAAAACAATATTTACAAACATAGAGGAGCCATGTGTGGCTCAAAAGAAACATTTCTTCAGAAAATGCCCATTCATAGGTCCATTGAAAACTTCCTCACCGTCCAAATCCTACAGCCTGTAGTTGTTATTCAAAAACACTTTAAATATTTTGAAGGGCCCGATCCATAGGGCTTCGAATTTGCCATGTTTTCCCTTATCCTTCTTGGGAGCATCCCCTTTTAATACCAGATCTCCTAGTTGGAAATCCTCTTTCCTGACCCTCCTGTCAAAGACCTGCTTGATCTTCTGCTGATGATTGTGAGCTATGTTCATTACCTGCTCCCTGGTCTGTTGCACTTCCACCATTTGATGGATCCTTCTGACCATATGGTCTGGCTCTCCTTCATATTCTTGAAATAATTTTTCTATAGGTAGAGCCAACTGAGTGGGAAAAACAGCTTTTGTCCCATAAACAAGTTGAAAAGGGAAGGTGCCTAGGTATTTCTTTGTTGTCACTCGGTTAGCCCACAGAGCGAATTTGATTTTTGAGTCCCAGGCCTTCTTATTATCTTCCAACAATCTCTTAATGAGCTTAATCAGGATTTTATTGGAAGACTCTGCCAGTCCATTTCCTTGTGGGTAATAGGGAGTGGAATAAACCAATGAAATCTCAAACTGCTCATAGAACCTCACCAGAGGCTCAGACTTGAAAGATGCAGCATTATCAATGACAATTCTACTGGGGCATCCAAACCTTGCTATGATATCCTCTAGGAAGTTGATGATAACTTTGTGTGAACCACTCTTGGTGGGGATAGCTTATTTCCACTTGGTAAAATAGTCATTTTCAATTAGGATCCATCTGTGCTGGCCTCTTGAGGAAGGATGAATCTCTCCAATGAATTCCAACCCCCATTGTTGAAAGGGTGTTGTAGCTATTACAGGTTTTAGTGGCAGATATTTGAGTTGTTGCTTTCTTGAGAACCTTTTGCATTTGATGCAGGCTCTCACCTCTCTGTAGACATCAGTGAATAAGGTGGGCCAGTAGTACCCATCCCTGAGAATCTTGTGGGATGTGGTCTTCCAAAAATGGTGTCCCCCACAGAGGCTGCTATGGAAATCAAATGTCACTTTCTGGGCCTCCTGTGGGTTCAGACACCTCAAAAACACCCCTACAGGGTCTCTCCAGTACAAGACTTGGTCAATAAGGCAATATTTGACTGCTTTGAGATTTAAATATCTTTCCTTACTCTTCCCCATTTCATCAAGGGGATTTAATTTTAGAAAAAAATATATGATATCTCTATACTAGGTGCACTCTCCTAGTGGAGGACTATCTTGAGGATTGCCATCAGACAATTCATCCTGTTGATTTCCTGAGCAACCATCGATGAATTTAGCCCCCAAGGATTTG
Source organism: Picea engelmannii (assembly GCA_009831015.1). Taxonomy (NCBI): domain Eukaryota; kingdom Viridiplantae; phylum Streptophyta; class Pinopsida; order Pinales; family Pinaceae; genus Picea; species Picea engelmannii. The sequence continues at coordinate 127,287 of ML778868.1, read as the reverse complement.
CAATTTGATTAAGCTAGTAGCTTTTCTAAGCCCTTCCCTTTAACCAACTTGGTTGGCTTAATCTCCAGGTCAAAATCAAGGATCTTGGCAATCCACTTGCTTCTTTTCCCATCTATGTCAGGTTGAATGAGAATGTCCTTCACAGAAGCTGGAGGAACATATGCAATGATTTTTGAATGAAGAACATAGACTTTGAATGCTTTAAGGGCCTTGACCAAGGCATGGGCTTGTTTCTCCATGATGTCATATTTGACCTCTGCATCTCCTAATGCCCTGCTAAAAAATGAAATGGGCTGCTCCATCCCTTCAACATTCTTCTATAATAGAATGGTTGCTTCTATATCAAAAGAAGAAAAAGAAAAAATTAGGAAGTCCTTGGAATAATCAAGACTGATCAGCACAGGTGCCTTAGTCAAAGCCTTTTTTATTTGGACAAGGGATTCCCTGGGTTCAACAATCCATTTTACTTCATTCCCCTTCCTGAGCATGGCGGTGATGTGTTTTACTAACTCAGCAAAATTTGAGACAAATCTCCTCAGGAAGTTAATTTTGCCCAGGAAAGACTGGACCTCTTTCTTGGATCTCGGGAGTGACAAGGCTTGGATTGCTTCAACTCTGCTGGGATCAATCCTGACTCCCTCAGTTGATACTATATGGCCTAACAACTTCTCCTCCTTCATAGAAAACAAATATTTCTTGGGGTTTAAGGAAAGGCCAAACCTCCTGCATTTCAAGAAAACCTTCCTTAAGTGACAACAGTGCTCTTTATTAGATTTGAAGAAGACAATGATGTCATCCAGATATATCACCACAAACTGATCTTTCTCCCCATTGAAGGCTATATCCATGGATCGTTGAAATTTTTCTCTTGAATTCATCAATCCAAAAGGCATTTTGGCATACATGATTGTGCCCCAATGAGTGGTGAAGGTTGTTTTTTCTCTATCCTCAAGCAGGACTGATATTTGATTGTAGCCAAAAAATCTATCAATCATGGATATCCTAGATGCACAAGTTACCCTATGCAATATATGCTCCATTTTAAGTAGGGGGTAATTGTCCTTTCTTGAGCTTCTGTTCAGTTTCCTAAAATCAACACAAAGTCTAATTTCTCCACTCTTCTTTCTTACTGGCACCAGATTAGCCACCCACTCAGAATATCTCAAAGGGACTATGATTTGGGCATCTAACAGTGTCCTCACTTCTCTCTCCATAACAGGCAGTAACATGGGATTAATTTGTCTTAGCTTATGCCTTAATGGCTTAGCCTCTTCCTTCAGTGGGACCTTGTGCTCAATGACATATGTGTCATAGGTATTGATGTCTTCATATGTCCAGGCGAACACATCAGCAAATTCTTTTAATAACGCAACATACTCGTCTCTCTTCTCCCTTGACAGGCCGCTTGACAACTTGACGAACTTAGGATCCTCCTCTGTGCCAATATTTCACTTTGTTACCTCAACATCCTCATTTGAAACCTTACCCTTTACTGCCACATCATTCCCATCGAACAATATTTCCAAAGGAACTAGTCCCTTTGGAATGTGATTGCTAGGCAACTGAACAATATGGTGATTAGCAATTTTATTTAAAAATATCTCAGGGTGAGAGTCACCTTCGGGATCAAGATCTTGATCAATGTGCAATGTAGAGAATTCATCAACAAACTCAAGAAATTTTCTGATTTCAAGATCATCCTCAAATACCTTCCAATGCTTGATATTGTCTAGTACAGATGACCTATTTCTTCTCTCAACATCATATTTGATCTTAGGTGGCAGAGGGATCCTAAATAGGCTAGCTGAGATAGCTAGGGAATTGGCCAAAGTATTTTCCTCTCTTGGAACAAATGAAATGTTGAAAGATGAGAAGAAATTGTCAATCAAGTCCCATACCTCATTTTTGTAACTTCTGAGCCGAGGATGTTTAGCCCGATAAGCATTTATGACCTGCTGGACTATCAATTCAGCATCTCCAAACACTGCTACCTCCGCAATTCCCATGTCCTTTGCAGCCCTCAAACCTAAAACAAGAGCTTCATATTCTACCACATTATTGGTAGTTTCAAATTCTAGCTTGTATGACAGGGATATGGTTTCCTGACAAGGTGACACAAAAACCACTCCGGCACCAACACCCTCACTAGAAGAGGCTTCGTCAAAGAACATATTCCACACAGAGGTAGTTGGAGGAGGGATCTTAGGATAGGAAATGGGGTTCTTTCTTACTTCAAGAGGAGTTTCAGGGGTATCAGTGAGATGCAACAAACTAGATAGCAAATCAGTGTCAAGTGCAAATATAGGGTGATTAGTGGGATCTGCTTCATCACTAACAATGTAGGCCATTTGAGCTTCTTTGCACATTCTTCTTTGTTCCCCTCCAAAGACTGGGATGGTGGCATATGTAAGGTCCATCTGTAATGTTACTCCAAGATTTTTAATCCAAGATCTTGACAGTAGCATGCCAAACTTGGGAGGAACATCATCTACCACAACGTCCATGACCACACTCTTCATTGGCAGCTGAAATAAGGACACCACCAGGTCTTTGATGACTCCAAGACATTGCACCCTCCTTGAATCAAAAGAGTACAAATCATGAAAGGCCTTTGTTACTTCCAGTCCTAATTCTTCCATGACTATTTTGGGCATGAGGTTATGGGAAGCCCCCGAATCCATCAGGCAGTTATGCAGCACCTTATCATGTATGTTCAGGGATCTGTAGAAGGGAGGGGATGATTCATCTCTATCTTTCACCATGGGACCTTGGATGATTGTTGTCTTTTCATCTTGGATATTTAATGAGAATGTGGCAAGCTGAGGTGGCTCAAACAACAACAGTTTGGAGAGGGACCTTTTGAAATCTTCATTTTTAACAAGTTCCGAGAGGGGTATAGGAATTATGATCTTTTGAATTTCATGCTCAAAACTAAAGGAGGAAGGAGGCTTAGGAATTTCCCTCACCTCTGGGACAGAGGCTTTGGCTATTGGCGAGATATTCTGAGCTTTATTTTCCTTGGCAATGTTTGTTGCAGGCTTAGCAGGCCTTTCTGCTAGAAGAGGCTGATCAGAGATATCAGACTTCCCTTCTTTCTTCTTTGACTTGAGGCTATACCTGTTAGGATTGTTGTCTTTGGCTTTCTCCCTTTTACTCAGTTCATTGATTTGACTATTAATGAGGGATTCTTCATATGCAGACTGAGTCAAATGGGGAAAAGGGGAGGTGTCTTCAATACAGTGAATTTCATGGTCAAGCTCCTCCTCTTCCCTCTCCTCATCGTTAACCAGGTTATTTTGGAGAGGGGATTGAATCCTTTGATCATCCCTATCTATGTCTCTTTGTTCCCTTGGCATAACATGTGCCACATTGTTATTAGGCCTTCTGAAACCTCTGTTATCAATATTTTGGGGATTTATGTACATGGGCTTCCCTTCTAACTCCAACCTTTCCATTCTAGCTGAAAGTGTCTTTAGCATCTTAGTTACTTCATCCATCTAAGGGGGAAGGGTAGAGGAACCGGATGTGGAGGCTCCATCTCTCCTTGTGGGTATGTATCTATCATCTTTATTTCTAAGTCGATCGACAGCCAAAATATTTGACTCAACTTCCACAACCACGTCTTGCATGTGAGCCAGGGAAGTGGCTTGCCTTTCCCTCAACAAAAGGTAGAAATCAGGGTCAAAGGCACTGGCATGAGTAATTTTGGCTGAATCTTATGAGGGATTTATCTCAGCAGGAATATTATGGTACATCTTATTGAACCTCTTGGAGAAGTCAGAGACAGACTCTCCTTCCTTTCTCTTCAAAGACCCAAACTCTGTCATGTAATACATGAAGTCTTTCTTATCTCCCCACTGTCTCAAGAAGGCAAAATCCAAAGCCTCTATCCCATCAACAAATCCAGGAGGCAAGGCCCTAAACCATTTCCTAGCCTCGCCTTCAAGGCTATGAACAAAAATTATCATCCATACATCTGCATGCATGATGACATGATGATCTGTAAAACTGTAAAGGCTTCAACGTGTTCTTTTGCAGTTATATCTCCTTCGCTTGTAAACTTGGGAAGCTACTTAAGGTAGCCATATGCTGGAAGGGCATTGAGAGGTTGAGGTAACACAAGGGGAGCATACCTAGCAGCTATTATAGCCTCCATTCTGGTCATGGGGGGGTTTTCTCCTGCTATAGGAATATTAGGTGGAGGAGAACTAGGAGGAGAAGGAGTTTGAACATGGGAGACTAGAACTGAGCTTGCAGGAGGAAAGGGAAACAACGGAGGATTTAGAAAGGAGGATGATGGGTTTAGTAAGATAGAGGGTTGTGTTATCACAACAGTAGCAACAGTAATAGGAGGAGGGGTGGTAAAGCCTAAGGTAGAAAAATATTCTGAATTCCTCGGTCTAGACCAGGCTGCAACGTTAGGGGATATAGGAGTGAAAAGAGTTTATCCCTCTAGTCCTAGACCAGGAGAAGAAATCTCAGCAGGAACACTCCCAAAGTTTAGAAAACGAGAAACTTCAGTAAAAGGTCTGTTAGGAAACTGAGAAGTAGATAATGGAGTTTCTATTAGAGGAAGGTGAGAACTGTCAGAAATACCTGGTTTAGCATCAGAAGCTCCTTCTCTGAGGCCCTTTCCCTTTCTGAAAAGCTTCCCTGGATTCAGGTGTCGCCAAGGGAAGCTGAGGGGTAGATCTCGTGTGTCTACCTCTGGAAGCCATGACTGAAACAATAGGTTTGCCTCAATGGAGTCACCAAGTGCACAGTAGAAATCTTGAAGGGCTCTAATGACTGATGCACCTTCAGAATCAGAGGCTCAATGTCGTTCAATTCTGGGGGAAATCTTCAAATTCGTCCCCGACAATGAAACTAGAAATGTTGGCATCAAAAGTCACTCCTGGATTGCAGTAGGAGTAAAGCCTGATGCCCATCAGCTTTATGTCACGATTGGTTTATAAAAGGGTGATCGATTGGGAGTAAACTCAATACAATGTCGTTTTAACTAAGAATTCTGGACTGAGGCTAAGCATGAACAGGAGAGGTCTTGATTTAACTTCAGACAGTAAGTTGTAATAAGGGTGAGTAGGAGGAAGATTTCGGAGATAAACTGCAAAGGCCTATTGTGGGAATCAAGCTTTCAAAAGCCTAGAGAAGATAAACTTAAACACAAGAACTTCTTATGTTCAAGTTACAAGACCGTTGAAAGAAGTCATAACAATGCTACAATTAAAGCCTTTATCATAACATAGTCACAACGATTCATGTGAGTCAGTCAATCATGAACTCTTTCTGCATTAGGGATAAACAAGATGTAGTAAGAAATATGTCTGTCATTAAACAATAAGCTTCACTTATAGATGCATAACCAGAGAAAACCAGTGCTTCATCAAAACTTTGCAATAGGGAGTTTAGCTCTACCAACGATGCCTACAAAAATGGAAAAAATGCTTTCATATACTTGGAGAAAAACCCAACAGAAGCTTCAAGTTACTGCATTGAGGGCATTACATCTGCATGTTTACTGGAAGACTATGCATGCATTCTCTAGACCATTGTGCATTTCGGTCAGATGCTACTGTGTTCTGGAATGGGCCTGCGAGGATTTGACAAGTTGACAGTCCTCTCCTGTACCTTCCATTTATGGTGGAAATGATTTCCACACACCACACACCACCAACCACTTCAATAACTTCTTTCTTGGGATCGGAAATAGACCCGGTCAACTCTGCACCTTTGGGACGTGGAGGTATTCTCATGCTACCACCTTGATCTGCTAAATGGCTTCATGGTAAGTCCTGGAGGTAGACATGAAGACTAGGGAACCTGACGGGAAGCGGCGGATGAGAGGTGACCAACAGGGGTGATTTGGCATACTAGGTGTGGAAGTGAGATGAGGGAAGTCCAGTGGACAGATGTGGAAGATCTTGTGGGGGACATGGAGATACGGTAGTGAGATGTGATTTGTCGAGGGAGGACATGTATCTTATAATAGGACAACGTGATAGGGAGAGGGATAGATGTGGGAAGAAAAGAGGGAGTGAAACAAAAAATGATATGCCACGCAGGTGAGTGGAAGGCAAGCGTGGCATAACAAGACAAGGGGGAAGCGAGTGATGTGACTGGTGGACAGGAGGCCTAGTGGAACACAGGTGGCAAGAGGAAGGGGGGCGACGCAAGGGGGAGGTGTCACGATAGAAAAGGGGCCCACACTGGAAAACTGCCCATATCGGACCCCCCCATTAAAGGTAGAACGACGGGGAGAGTCTGAAATGGGACCTCAACTGTAGATCTGGGCATGGATCGCCTGACCCTCCAGATTCACACACTGGAAAACCATCATATCAGACCCCCCCCCACTCATTAAAGGTAGGATAGCGAGGGGGGTCCGGAATTGAATCTGGACCGAATATATGGGCGTGCATATTCTGATCGCCTAGATCTGCGTGCTGCATAATCTAGAGCGCTTATGCGCGCCTGACTTAGGATAAGTGGGGTTTCTACCCATTCTTTGCCATTTTTTCACCAAAGAGGGAACTTCATAGGAAAACACCCCTCATACAAGATTATTTGCTAACAGGTAGACTCAACAAAACCCTATCCTCCCTTTCTCTCATTAGGGTTTTCAATAATCGTTTCGAGACAAGGGATTGAAAGGGTGCGGTGCATGTCTCCATGGTCAGCCACCCGAAGGGCACAACCATGGTCAACCTATTCTTGGTGAACTAAGTTTTGACCTATCCTGAGCATGTCAATGAGATTTTCATGGCCGACAGAGATAAGAGTTTATGGAGAGTCTACCAGGGATTGCGACCAGAGGCGTAGTGCACTTACACTCCTCTCCTCGTCTTGGCTCATGGTTTAGTGCTTGGTGTGCTAAACTGTATTTGGATAAATGTGGTCTCCCCGTGTGGATTCCTCCTCTTGGTTTGGTTCTTGCACCTTGTAGTCTCTCCTTCTCATTGTATTGTGTTGTCTTGTTGGCAATCGAAGGAAGCCTAAGGCACTCAGGGTTTCGAGCCAGGGTCTATGGATGTCAGCCGTATGGTGGGAATTCACACCATTTTCATAATGGTGATCCCATCACAATGGTCCATACATAGTAGAAGAACTCATGGAGCGAAGACATCAAAAGACGAAGAATACAAGAGATTGGTCCAGCAGCGTTAGACCGACACCAGGAGTGAAGCACTCGCTCTATACAGAGATATTATAAGAGCCTCGTGTTTCTTCCTGTGGACGAATGAGAAATGAATTCCTTGGAGAGACATCCTGAGGGATAATGTTAGATGGGAGTTCGTAGAGGCATTTTTCGAAACAAGTCCGAAGGTTATTTTCCGGCTTCTGGTCAGAGGTCGGGATGTTGTTTGATTTTCAATGATGAAATTTCAATGTAACAAATCAACTTTGTATGGTAGCACTGGTCAAATCATTAATAATAGAGATGGGGATCACGAAGGAGATGGTAGGGACGACCTTGACCACCAAGCTGCAACCAACTTACCTGAATGTGATCGATATATCTGGAGGGTAACTTTCCTAAACCTTGGATATGTGATTTCTTTGTTGTATCTTGAGCATCTCCCCTATATCTAATATCTAATTTTTTTGTTCATTAAAATAAACACCCCCCCTTTTCTTTGTACATGTATGCTCAAAGTCGGTTTAAGCTATGGAATGTTGTTTATTTGGAACTTGTGACCTTATTAGATGTCGCACAAGATTTTCAATTGAGGTAGTTTTTGCCCAATTTGAAGGGAAGAAGTTGCTTGAGCGACATCATATGGTAAATTCAATACTTGCAGAAGAATTAAAAGAAATTCATGCTCTTTCAATAAAGAAGGCATTTAATCCATAGCAGTGGTAGGACCTATAGGCTCAAGAAGTCCCTCCAGCTAAGAAGGATTTGGTTCCAGTTAATTTTAAATGTTTCCTTATAAATCGTTATATCCTTTGCAGTTATAATGAGATTAATACATTTTTTTTGGTATCAATACATAATAAAAAAAATGAAAAAATTGTTGAGGGCCAACCTTGTTGTATAAAATTTAAAAAAATCAGAATACCTTATAGATTATTTAGAGACATCAAAGCCATATAAATTAGGAGTAACCATGCCTGAGGAGTTCTCAGGCTTTAAGTAAATCAATATTTTCCTATTCATGGGTTGTCTTTTGATTGAAAGGAACTATGCCTTTGTACAAGTTAATTTAAATATATTTTGATTATGTTTATAATTTAACCTTTCTGGTTATAATCCAAGGTGAGAGCATTTTATTAAGTGTGATTTCACGAGAAAAAGCTTTCTACGTTTCTGTTTTTTATATCTGATATATATATATATATTTATTTAAGAGGTTTCTATGGTCTAACCCTTGTAATTATTTCCTCTTGTTCTTTTGCAGGTTTCCTCTTGTTCTTTTGCAGGTGAGAGTGAGTATGTTTACAGGTACACGTTTGGAACAGTGGAGCAAGGAACATGTGGATATGGCACTAGAAGAGGTGTGGGAGGGTCTTTTCCATGGTTCACTCACCCTCTTCTCCAATACTTTTCTGGGTAGTTTCCTTAGGTTTTATGGGATGTAAATAAAGGGTTTCTAGGATGTAGGTTAGGGGTTTGGGAACATATTGTAAAGTTATGTGGGTGGTCAAGCCCAGGTTTCAATTTTTGAAACTAGGCTCTGATTACATTTGTAAGGCCTTCCTATTTCAGAGACTCTAATAAATAATATATATTTTGTTGTTTCCTACTGAAATAATCTGCAATTTAATTTGTTGTTTTCTTTCATGGTTTTTATTTATACCAGGAGTAAACCGATAAACAAAATAATCAAAACATCAACATAATCACAAAAACAACATAATGATATACATACCTCAACATAATCACAACAACAACTTAATAAAATGCATACCTCTACCTGCAGGTTGGATGATTTAGTCCCTCGTTCTCTTGTTCTTGAGATTTCCCAAACTGCCCAACTAAATATTAACCTCCCAACCAACTAGGAACAACCTCTCTGGCTCCCTAGCTCCAGGAATCCTTACAGTTTCCTATCCCTCGAGCCCATAGTTCCCAGCAACAACAGTGCGTTGTGAGAGTTTCCAAAATGATCTGTTCTCCCAATTTTCCTCCTCCTTCACCTCTTGCAGAAATTTCCAATACAAAATGAGACTCCTCTCCAAGTCCCATCTTCTCTTCCTTTTCATCCCCTCTCCTTCAATTCCCCAACTACCTTATCCCCCTCATTTATTCTCCAATAGCCTTATCCCTTCATTAATTACTTCACCTACGATTTAATAATAAAATAATAAAAATACTTATTTATTTTAATAAAAAAAAAATTAAATTAACAACTATGAAAATTAAATAGTCAATTTGGGTTGTTACATAATACAATAGGGACACAGATATACGTGGCTCACTCAGTGTAGGATACATCCACCAGAGAAATTGTTAGGTCCTTCCTTATTATTATCCAACAAAATGAAGGGATACAACCTACAACACACTTGTTGTAACTTCCTCTTCTTTTTCTCACAGTCTCCTCTCTTGGAATACAATATTCGCGATAATACAAAGCCGCAATACACTTCTCTCATAAAAGAGGGTTTCCTTCTAGGGAAAAAAAAATTTAAATAAATTCTACCGTTAGATTTGCGACCTTATAATGAACGGTCTGGATTGACTACGAGATTACAATATTTTACAACACAATTTTTCCCAATTTTTCGTTTCGGGGCATTGCCCCCGAATCCCCAGCAAGGGGCGGGGGGGGGGCTACAAAAATTGTTGCCTTACCTCCTTGGACCCCCCTGGAGAAAATTGTGGGGGGGGGGGGGGGGAGGAGTATTCCCCACACCCCCCGTTAGGGAATGGGGTCCAAGCACGACTGAAACAAACCTTTGAATTAGGAAGATAATTAGGCTCCACAACCAACAATCTCCCATTTGGAGACTAATCAAAATAACTCCATTGTTGATGTACCTACTGGACTATACTCCACCTTGGACCTATCAAACTTCTCATATTCACCTTCATTATTGAAGGCTAACTAAAATTGAGTAGGAACTCAGTTTCTCCCTGGTTACTCCCTTTGTTAACATGTCTATAGGATTTTGGCTAGTATGTATCTTTTCCAACTTCAAATTTCCATCTTCCAAGATGGATCATATGAAATGGTACTTGAGATGTATATGATTAGTCTTTGAATGGAAGGCTAAGTTATTTTCAATATGAATGGAACTCTCGTTGTCATAGTACAACCTGTTATTCTCCTGCTTATTTCCCAATTCCTCCATAAACCTATGGAACCAAATCATTTCTTTACTAGCCTTTGTAGTAGCAACATACTCTGCTTCTTTTGTTGAAAGTGCAACAACCTTTTGTAGTTTTGAAATCCAGCTTAATGTTGTTCCACCTACAATAAAAACATACCCTGTGGTGCAACTCCTGTTGTCTTTATCACCTGCCATATCTGAATCAACATATCCATGTAGAACAGTGTTTGAACCTCCAAAACATAATGCATGAGTAGAATTACCTCTCAAATACCTGAGAATCCACTTTATTGCCTCCCAATGTTCTTTACCTGGATTGTTCATATACATGCTCACAAGTCCCACTGCATGTGCAATATCTGGCCTTGTGCAAACCATCACATACATCAAGTTGCCAACTGTTGATGAATAAGAGACCCTGGACATGTATTATATCTCCTCATGTGTCTTGGGACACATTTCCTTAGTTAATTTGAAATGGCTGGCCAAAAGTGTACTAACTGGTTTTGTATTTTGCATTCTAAACCTCTCCAACACCTTCTCTATGTACTCACCCTGAGACAATGTCAATTTGCGATTTTTCCTGTCTCTTGTTATTCTCATACCAAGGATTTTCTTTGCAGCACCCAAATCCTTCATCACAAATGAATTATCTAATTTCTTCTTGAGCACATTTATATCCTGCATATTAGACCCTGCAACAAGCATGTCTTCTATATACAATAGCAAGATAATATAGCCTCCATTTTCTAGCCTTTTAAAATAATCATAGTGATCAGAATGACATCTACTATAACCTTGTTCTGTCATAAACCTGTCAAACTTCAAATACCATTGCCTTGCAGCTTTCTTTAGGCCATACAAGCTCTTCTTTAACCTGCATACCAAATTTTCCTTCCCTTTGATCTCATACCCTTGTGGTTGCTGCATATAAATTTCTTCCTCCAAATCCCCATGGAGAAATGTTGTTTTTACATCTAATTGTTCAAGATGAAAATATTCTACTTCCACAAGATTTAAAATAGTCCTAATTGAAGTCATTTTAACAACACAATAAATTATTTCATTAAAATCTATACCTTTCTTTTGTGCAAACCCATTTACAACAAGTCTATCCTTGTACCGTTTTTTTCGTCCATCTTCTTCCTTCAACTTGTAAACCTATATATTCTACAATGCTCTTTTTTCTACAGGAAAGTGAACCAAGTCCCAAGTCTGGTTATTTACTAAGGAGTCCATTTCCTCTTTCATTCTTTTCTCCCACTTCTTTTTAGTTTCTACCTGCATTGCCTCTTCATAACTTTCTAGTTCACCAAAATCAGTCAACAATAAATAATACAATGAAGGAGAGTATCATTCAGGGGGTCTACTTAACCTGGTAGATCTTCCAATAACACTTGCAATAGTTTGAGGTACTTGTTTCTCATGTTGTTGTACATTTTTATTTTTTGGTACCTTTGGAATATATTTTTCAGTAATCTCACTAAGCACCGTGGATTCTGGTTTTCCTTTTTCCTATTTCTTTCCTTACAACTGATCTTTGTACATGACCTTCTCATTGAATATGAAATCTCTACTCCTAATGATTTTTTGATTTTGATAATCCCATAAGCGATAACCAAAATCATTAACACTGTATCCAATAAAGGTACTCTTCTTGGATTTTTCCTCAAGCTTTGTTATATTTTCTTTATCAATATGGACAAATTCTTCACAACCGAAAGTCTACAAAAAATAATAGTTTACATTTTTACCTGTCCATTCCTCCTCTGGAATTCCACCACCCAAATATATTGAAGGTAATTTGTTTATTAAGTAAACAATAGTATCTACAACATCTACCCAGAACTATAAGGGAAACCCAACATGCAATCTCATACTCCTTGCACGCTCCATGATTGTCCTGTTCATCCTTTCTGAACACCATTTTTCTTTGGTGTTCCTGGAACTGTTTTCTCTCTACGAATCCCATGGTATGAACATTAATCATCAATTTACATGTTGAAATATTCACCTCCATTGTTTGATCTGAGACACTTCAACCTTTTTCCTATCTCATTCTCAACCAAAGATTTCCATTTCTTAAAAGTATCAAAAACATCATATTTTTGTCGAATGCAATAAACCCAAGATTTTCTATTTGCATCATCAATAAAAGTAACATAATAATGAGATCCACCAAGAGATGATACCTAAGTTGGTCCCCATACATCTGTATGCACAAGCTCTAACCTTTCACTCTTCTTTTCTTTTCCAACTCTGAGAAATATGACTCTCTTTTGTTTTCCATAAACACAATGCTCACAGAAATCCAGATCAATTTGTTTAAGATCTGGAAAAAAAAATCTTTTGTGAAGTATTTGCATCCCCTTCTCACTCATGTGTCCAAGCATATGATGCCACAGTGTTGTATCCACTCCTATAGAAGATAAATAGATAGAAGAATCAATATTACCAGTACATAAATACAATGTACCTGCCTTCTCTCCTTTTGCTATCACCAGTGATCCTTTGGTGACCTTCCACGCCTTATTTGTAAATATAGATATAAAACATTCACTTTCCAACTACCCTGTTGAAATCATATTTTTCCTTAGATATGGTACATGTCTTACCTATTTCAATAACCCTTGGTTTCCATTCTTTTTCTTTATTTGTACCTTACCCATTCTAACAATTTTGCATGGTGCATCATCACCCAAATGAACCTGTCCAAAATCACCTTGAACATAATCTAGAAAATGTTTCCTATGGGGTGTGGCATGAAATGAAGCCCTTGAACCTACTACACAAGACTCATAAATATTATCTATATAAATAATCAAAGCATCTTGTAACACATCACCTATTACATTTGCTTCTTGATTTTTCTCTTGTTGTCCATCTCTTTGTTTCTTTGGAGCTCTGCAGTCTTTCTTCAAATGTCATTTCTTCCCACAATTCCAACACTCTATCTTTCCTAGTCTGTATTTGGATCTGCCCTTCCTAGAATTCCCATGGTTCCCTGAGCCCTTCCCTCTATCCTTTTGTCCTCCCCTATTCTCCACAGTCAACGCATTACCTGATGTCCACTTGTGCTTTTCTGTTACATTTGCTCGCTAAGGATAACACCAACAACATCATCAAATTTTAGAGTGTTTGAACCAAAGACAGAGTTAATTACAGCCATGACCAATCCATTCCATATTTCTAGAAATGAGAACAAGATTATAAGATCCCTAACCTCATCATCAAAGTCCACGTTTACAGAACTTAGTTGATTAGTAACTGCATTAAATTCATTTAAATGATCTGCAACAAACCCACCTTCTGACATATTCATATTAAATAATATATTCATTAAAAATACCTTATTGGAAGCTGAGGGTTTTTCATATATTTTATCCAATGCATCCATCAGCTCCTTCATTGTATTTCCCTTTGAAATATTTAAATCCACCAACGCTGCCAGGCTTAGTTGTATCATTCCTAGTGCCTTTCTATCAAGAACCTCCCATTCTTCGTCCTTCATGGTCATCGACTTATTTGCTATTCCACCCAATGGTAGGAATAGATCCTTCTGATATAAGTAATCTTACATTTGCATATTTCATAATTGGTAGTTTTGGCCATTAATTTCTTGACCCTAAACTTTCCATCTTCCGCCATTTCTCCCACTCGAACCAAGAACCCTCTTTCCATGTGAGTTACATTTTTCTCTGATGCTGATTGTTAGAAAAAAATGATCGTGAAGCAATAAAATAAAACAAATGTAGAAATAAAACACAGAAGATACACAATACAATAGAGACACAGATATACGTGGTTCACCCAGTGTGGGCTACGTCCACTAGAGAAATTTCCATGACCTTCCTTATTATTATCCATCAAAATGAAGGGATACAACCTACAACACACTCGTTGTAACTTTCTCTTCTTTTTCTCATAGTATCCTCTCTCGGAATACAATATTAACGATAATACACAACCGCAATACAATTACCTCATAAAAGAGGGTTGCATTCTAGGGATAAAAACCCTATAAATAACTTCTACCGTCAGATCTGTGACCTTATAATGAATGGCCCAGATTGACTACGGAATTACAATATTTTACAAGGAAACTTTTCCCAATATTTCACTTTGGGGGCCCTGTCCCCAAATCCCCTGCTAGCGGGGGGGGATACAAAAATTGTCACCGCCCCCCTAGACCCCCATGGAAAAATTTGTGGGGGGGGGAATCCCCCCCACACCCCCCTGTTAGGGAATGGGGTCCAAGAACGACTGAAACAAACATCTGAATAAGGAATATAATCAGGCTCCACAACCAACAAATGTTTCCACTTTGGAAAAAATTTAAGATCTTCTCCTCTTGTGTGAGGAAAGGTTATGATGAAAATGAATGGTGGCTAGCCATATTTATATGGGAAATCCTATCCACCAAAAAGTCACGACTTTTCAATAATTGATCCTACTTCTTAATTTTCCCATTCAAATTAAATAAAAATCATTTTTTACAAGAATAAAACCCTAAATGGCAACGTCATTCCATTCTAAGGTGATGTTGAGCTCCTAGATAGGATGCTAGGTTGGAAAAGGTGTAACGTTAGGCCTCCAAGGGCCATACTTCATGCCCACATGTTCCAAGTGTCCAAATCATAATTTTCCTCTATTGCAACATCACCTCCTCTAAGCCGTAATGATGTCATAGGCTAGTAGGGTGACATCCAAGCCTCCAAAGGCTAGCGTCCAAGTGGAAGGAAGTAGGGGCTCATCCACTAGCCATGCCAGAATGCTTCCAAAGGAACCGACCTCCTCCTTCAATGCAAAAATGGTGATCATAATCCCACCCCAGACGTGGGGTTTTTGCGTCCATCCTTGGGCTCCAAAGCCCCCATGAAGATCTAAAGAAAGTCATCTCCCCATGAATACATGTCCATTGGGAAAGGTCATGCAAAGACAAACAAATGTGCCCTCCAAGGGTCCATAATTACAATAATCATTCCAAGTAAGCCACATATAATAATGGAACCACCCAAACATGTGCATCAAACCCCCCTTTTCAAACTAAACAAATGCTCAAACACCTTATACAATTTGTTAAATTTAGGTATGGGAGGGGTGTTAAGGAATCCTATTGGGTTAGTCGATCCCAAAGTCAAAGGTGTTTCCATAGGGAAACCTATCTAAGCCATGCGTGAGTGTGAGGTGGAGTGGGGTAAGACTTATGGTCATGGGGTTCATGACATGCAAGGGTTCGTATCACCTCATTTATGGGTGTTTCTATAGAGGGTGTGTTTCCCTCCGTTCATGATGCAACATTTTTCCAAGCCCATTTTCCATTAACTTATTAGAGTGTGGAAAAGTTGAAGACAATAAGGGGAAATAAAAGGAAATGCATAACCCACATACACTCTACCTTGGCCATCATGCTTCCCCAAGTTGAAGACAATAGGGGGCACTAAAAATGAAATTCCTAGCCCACATCTCTACCTTGGTTGGCATGATAGATTAGTTAGTTATTTATTTTACGGGTCCCTCATTTTTTGAGAAGCATTTCATTGTTATCGGGATCCCTGGGTGATCATCTGGAAGATTTATGATTGGATTTTATCTTTTTCCAGCTACATTTCCCTCTGGGCCTCCACCCCTTTCTTCCCATGAAATGAGGTACAATCCCTTCTTGGGTAAGTGCACCCGAAAACTCAAAAGATGAGGAGATGAAATGGAAAGATTATGGAAAGTGATAAGTATGATCAGGAATGGCATGATAAATTTTTCAAGGAACCCCTAGTAGCACCCAATTCTCGAGGGTGACCAACTTACTAGGATGCAATGACACCCACCAAGGTTAAATAAGGAAAAAGGTATAATTTACAAGAAAATGTTATATAATCAAGAAATAATTATTTGCAACATATTCAAATGCTTAAATTATTATAGTGACACTTACCATGGTACCAGACTTATTACCTCATGAAGAAAGACCTGTTGTCATATGGGGCCAGACCGATGTGATGGATGTTTCTCTTCTACTGGTGATGTATGGTGATGCATCAATGAATAGGATGGGGCGCTGCAGGGATATGCTAGTCAGTCTGGCTCTCGACACTCCATGTTTTCTATCTATGGTCCTCGAGACATGATCCCCTTATTTACCCCTAGTTTGAGGGGGTAAAAATACTATTTATTGTATTTTAATTGTTGAGATATATTAATGCAAAGATCAACACCTTTATTTACAATGATTAAATGACATCATGGTTGATAACCACCAAGAATAATCCAACATTGAATATTAATCAAAAAATAGTGACATAGCCCATTCGCCACCTTGCAAGGTAGTAATGAGGAAGGGACCAATTCCCCAAGATTGTCTTTTACATAGGCGGCCAAGGGAGGTAATCTAGAGTGGATTGGGCATGATGTCATCTTGTAGAGTTAATTACATTATGGGGAAGCAGAACTGGGAAGGGAAGGAGTAATGTGAAATGATGTTGGATATTAGTGGGAGCGATATGGTTTTTATGACTAGTTGTGCTAATGAGGGAGAGCTTCATCATTCCCATAATTGGTGGGAAGAGTCAGGGTGTGGAAATGAGAAGGAGTGATTGGGCCTTAAGGCTTGTCTTAGGTGCAAGTCAAGACAATTTTTGGGTGAGAGAGAGAGAGGTGGGTAAGAACTTAACTCATGTTGGACTCAAATAGTCTAAGCAATGAGGAGAGGAGTGGACGTAATGGTGGTGGGGTTCTAGTGATCAGGGATGAGAATTATCAGGGGTCTAGGCACTACAGAACTTCTCCAAGGGAAGAGTTGGGTGAGGTGACCAAGAGAAGATACAGTTTGACTACTCGTCGATTTTCTCTTGGTTCATATCAAGAGACAAGGGGGAGTACTGAAGTGGTAAATAAGGTTTGTATTCTAGAGGTTTGTGTGATGTGGGATAGGATGATAGCTCGTGGTGTAGGAAAAGGTGGGAAATACAAGGGTGGAAAGGGGAGAATGGGTTATGCTTCTTCCTTGTCACACATACATGGGGATGGGACCCAAGCAAAGCAAGCAACGACTAGTGCGGAAAGGGATTATGAAGAGAAGTGTTCGAAGAAGGAAAAGGAGGAATTCAAGGAGGTGGAAACTGCAGTGATTTCCAAGAGGGAGAATATACCTATGAAGAGATCCTAGATGAAGTGAGGGACCAGTTGAGGACCCAGTCTACTCATGGACCAGGGATACCAAGTATTTTCATATTGAAGAAACATATTGGCTAGTTAAAACATTGGTTTCTTAGGCTTTAGAAAAAGTCAAAGAGGACTAGAAGGAGATCCTCCACACCCTGTCAATCTTCGAGGGGAAATTGAGGCTATCTACAACACATTATTTGGGGTGAAAATCACCATCACCAAAGCCATGGAAGTGGAAGTTCAGGGTAAGAAGGAAGTGGGCTCCACTATCTTGACAGGCACTCGCGAGCATCCAATTGGGGTCGGCAATATGCAACAAGTCCACGAGGATGGAAAAGAGGAAAACAATGACATCTAGCTAGTAGTGGATGTGACCACAAAGAAAATGCATCCCATTCTAATCATGGGTTGATGCGTTTGCAATTTTCTGTGTTCTCCTTTTTTAATTAGCTGGTATGGGTGGACATAATCTTATAGGAGTATATATGGTTTTCTAACATTCTTGGAAGAAGAAGAACCAAAATACTTTTGGTAGTTTTGATGACATTGACTAGTGAGGGCATGGTTTCCTATATTGGCAGGACTCCACCGGGTTGTGGTTGTATGACTATCTATTTATATATTAATATAAATTAGAGATTGTTTTTAGATTAAAAAAAAATAGTGACATAGAATATGAAACACAAATCTTTATATATTAATATAAATTAAAGTCCGGATTTAGATTAACAAAAAAATATAGTGACATAGAATATGAATCACAACTAAATGAAAAGTCTATATCACACAAAAAGATGATAACACATACATCGATATAAACCAAAAATGATTGACATGAACATGTTAATGCAATGACGTTTAATGACCATTTTGAAGTTCAGTGATTATCTCTTCTTCAACACCATAATTTTTTTTATTAAAATAGTCATATTATCCTTTTCAATTTATGATTTAAAATAGTCAAGTGGATTGATTAAATCTCTCAATGCTTAAAAACTAGCCGATATAAGAACATGTTAAAATATGAATTGTGAAATCTACCACCAAATTAAACTCTTATCGACTTGTTTGCTTATAGAAGCTTAGCCATAAATTTATTGTACAATTTCAAAATATTTTGTAAGGTAAAGTACATGTTGAGATTGCTTCTAGTATAATCAACAAATGAAACTACGTCCATTCCCACATAAACTATTTTATCTATATATTCCATAGACCGTATATTAAAAAATTTGAAGGTAGATTCTCTTTGTTGTTAGGTAGTTGCTCTTTATTGTTTAGTTTTTCTTTCTTCAGATTAACTAGATTTTATAACAATCTATGCACATGCCCGTAATTTTTAATTATATAGATGAGAATTTGCTTTATCTCATTATTTAAATAATATTTAAATAATAATAATGAGAAAAAAAAAACATATATAACCATCAATGCACATGTCTGTAATTTTTAATTATATAGATGTGAATTTGCTTCATCTCATTATTTAAATAATAATAATAAGAAAAAAAAAACATATATTAACAAAAACTTGAGCTATGAAAATGATGAGCTTTTATCTTTCTCAAAAACATATCACTTTCCCTTATCTTCATTGAATGCAAATCTATGGCAATCTTTTTAAAATTTTCCCAAAATTACTATTGTAACCTAAAGATCAATGTAGAATGCATTCCTCACAAAACAACCAAATATTTATTTTTTTCATCAATGACATTTAAAATAAATGTATATGACATGTTCATGTAATCAATTGTAAATTATGAATTATCTCTTTCTAGTTTGAATATCTGAATATCTCATTGAGTGATTCCTATTAAGGCCTTCAACTAGTAGTTATTGAGCATATTCCATGCATTTTTTTGAAAAAAATCATTTTAATCACAAGCAATCGACGCAATCTTGAATTAATTATCCTAATTCAAATAAAATTCAAGTGTGTCACCTTTGAGGTGTAGGGAAATCGGTGACAGAGTGTAGTATTAAGGAACTCTGTTATGTGGAGTCACTAGTTCGAAACTCTGGTTTACCTGTGTGATGTGTATAGGGTAGCGTGGGCACACCTAGAGGTTACAGTGGTAAGCGTCAGATAACATGACCTTGTCTCACATGAGTACGTTTCGATTAGTTGTTGATTCTGCTAGTCACAAAAAAAAATCAAGTATGCCAATGGAGCCCGACCTCTTATTGTAGGAATCCTTCATCTCTTAAAAAAATGATGAAATCCATCTATGTTCTCCCTATCATGCTTACATTGAATACTTTTCCAATTTCAACTTAATTTAGTTACAATACTAGTGAGGAGGCAACATCCATGCATTATGGTTCTAGACCTTTATAAGGTAGTAATGTAGGTGGGAGATATATATTCCATACACCGATTGGAAATCATACATGGTTAAATCGAGAATATAATTATGTAGTGGACATGATTACTATGTGCATGTACAAATGCATCCATGTGCATCTAGTTGAAGGGAAATAGAGAACTAAGTAAGGGAGGTTCAATTATCATCCTAATAAACTATATTTAAAACACACCATTTAAGTGAAAGATAATGGTATTAATTTTAAAACACATTATTATATTTCATTTCCAATTTACATTGAGATTTGACGTAATGTAAATTATTATTCCATGTATGAGTAGAATCGGCCATGAGGCATTATCATGGAAAAGTGTGTTAGAGATGAGAATGGATGTTCTCCACTTCATATTGAAGTGGCAATGATTTCTTGTATTTATGCATGTTCTCCACTTGTTATTGAATTAGTAACAGAGGAGGTTTCGAGTTCCCACTAGTCTACGTAGGAAGGGGCTCACTTAGGCTACCCCTCAGTGCCTTCCCATTTATGATCAAGTTTAGAGGGGCATTATTCATAACATTTTAGTAGAGAAATGTGAGGTGGATGTCACCAATCTTAGCTTCCATGATCACAACTCCTACTGAACAGTATTACCACCACTACTAATTATCAGGCAATTTGAAACAAAAAAGATATCTCATATTAGGCTTTTTTTTCTTCAATTTATGTTATTTCTCAATTTTTTTATAACTATACTACTTGGCAATTTGCAAATGTTTTCTAATTTTTTCTTGATTTTTATGTTTTCAACCCTTGCTTAGTAATCATTATACACAAAGGACCAAAGAAGGGCTCACAATTGATAACATGTGGATGAAAATGTGAGATCAAGCGAGGAAAGATGTAGAGGATGAGCTCTTGCTAGTAAGATTTTTGTTCACTACAATCTTAACTCAATGGTTACCACATCTCCCAACTCTCAATCTCTAAGACTTTTGTTCACTACAATCTTAACTCAATGGTTACCCTGCCACTTGTTCCTCAACCATCGACCAATATCTTGTCTCCAGATATCTTCTTCACCCACTCAAGTTTTAGGGATTAAGAAATTTACGGCAACCGCCTCCACGTTGCTTTTTCCACGTGTTCTTGTACGGGTTAACCCTCTGAAGAAGCTCGATGCCTGCCGATAGTGGATAGTCTGCGATATCTCTATAATGTGATCGACGCATTGTTTTAAATTTGGGAGTGAATTATATAATATATATTAATTTAATTTAAATGTGTACGAATTAATAAATTTTAAATCTATAAATTTAAATTTTATATAATAAATTTTATATTATAACTTTTAATTTTATATAATAAATTTTAATTTTATATAATAAATAAATTTTGAATTTTATTTTTTAATGGATATTTTAATTTCTTTAAATTTATAATTTATATTTTTTTAAATCTATAATTTAAATTTATTTTTGTGTAAAATGAATCATAGTATTTGTTTTTTTTTTTTTATGTATTTATTAGATTTTTATATTAAACCATATTGTTATTAATGGGTAGTTAGTGTATATGGTTGTAGTTTAAATCTTTGAAATGACTTTTATCCGACGATATTTTTCGGGGACATTTTCCTAAAATCTGGCAAAAAATTGTTAGATTCGCAGATTTGAGTTATTATTTTAGTATAATCTGAGACTCCAAAGGTTTTTCAACATGTTCGAATTCATTTATGCATTCAGAAATGGATTTTAAACAACAAAAAATAGTGATTTCGTGCAGATATATATTGTCAGATTCCAGGGAAAAAATCCATTTACTAGAACAGTTAGACAACACCAATGTTTATGTATTTATTACATTTTCCATATTAAAACAATTTGTATATGAAAAAAAATAATGAAAATGGTGAATTGATGGTAATTAAAGATAGTTGATTCCTAT
Organism: Picea engelmannii; assembly: GCA_009831015.1. Lineage (NCBI taxonomy): Eukaryota > Viridiplantae > Streptophyta > Pinopsida > Pinales > Pinaceae > Picea > Picea engelmannii. The sequence continues at coordinate 105,597 of ML778868.1, read as the reverse complement.
CAGTGTTCATTGTCCACTTATTATGTGGATGTGCTAGTTATTATTACACCAAAGGTGTTTTATAAGGGAGGGTTCCTTGATAGGTCTTCATCGTCGGTTCAAAGCCTATAACATAAGGCCACCCATCGTAATTTTTACACTAGACCTGCCACCTATCTGCAGTATGCAGTGTTTTCTATGGTTAATTTCATTTTTTCCATTTAATGGACATCGTTTCCATTGTCTCCATCGACACATTGAACAATGCATTGTATTGCATCTGTTAATGCGTATATGAACATCACCGCCATTGTTTCCACCAACACAGAGAAAAATGCTATGTATTGCATCTGTTAACGGGTAAATGAACATCACTCCCAATGTCTCCATTGGCACAGTGGGAGATGCAATGTATTGTCATTGTTAATGCATAGAGTGACCTGTATATGGATTGGTCTTTATCAGGCCATCATTTTAAAAAATCAAGTTGCACCCTCAACAATGGAACTCTTTATCTTCAGAATAGCCCCAAAATTTGGACTCCAAGGCCCTTAATTGTTTTGAAAACAGTAAGAGCTCTCTTCCTTTTCATGAAGTCAGTAAGAGCTCTCTTCCTTTTCATGAAGTCATTTTTAGTCATAATGTTTTCTCAATGGATGCATCCTCCATGCTTCAAATACGTGAGCAACAAACTAAATCAAAACCCTGAATTGCAAGACATAGACAACTAAGAAAAGGAAGACACCTTGTGAGAATCACCTTGCCGAATAACTTCTTGATCTCCTCCTTCAAAATTTCGATATTTTTCCTCCACATCACCTCTTTTATTTCCTTGATCCGTTGAATTTCCTCCTCACAGAGGGTGTTGAGCCTGTCGAGGTAGAAGAACTCAACCTCCTCCTAGAGCTCTCACAGAATGTTGACGTCCTGCAGCTACACGATGTCGCTACGGAGATAATTCAAGACGAAGGTAAACCTATGGCCATCCCTGTCGATTCTGAAGATACAATTCTTGCTATTCTTGTCATCCTTGCCGAGCTGACATAGAACTGGGGTGGCGAGCATGGATTTCTAGTCCGCATATAGCGTTTGTTGCGGGGTTTCAAACATTGACCTCTGACTCAGCACCATCCAATCGTTCTCCTCCCTGCCATTTCTCGGATCTTCCTTCTAGTCAGAAAAGGTATCCTGCATCATTGAATGCATTGGTTTTCCCTATCAAATTCTAATTCTATCGTTCCTATGTTTTAGATGGAGTAAATGTGATTCAAACTGGGACTGAACGATGGAGAGTTTTTTCACCCTCTGCTCCACACGTGACCATCCTGAGAGGGACTTAAGAGCTAAGTATCACAGATTTATCGAACCATCCAAAAAGCATAGGGAATACTCATTTGCCTTTTGTCAAATTTATGGTCCAAAACGCATCCAAAGTACTCTTTTTTTTTTGGCAAATTGAGCAATAAGTCATGAATAATGAGTTTATTTTGTAGCTTACAATTCATGTTCTTATTTTGTAGCTTGGAATCACATCCATAATACTCTTTTTTGCAGATTGATCAATAAGTCATGAATAATGAGTTTATTTTATAGCTTATAATCGTGACCTTTTCTGCCCACAACTTAACTAGACAATGTTATGGCTTTTAGGAGATTTTATTTTGTAGCTTACAATTGTGACTTTTTCTTCCCACAACTTAAGCAAATGATGTTTTGTTTTTTAGGAAAGACCGCATCAACAACTATTGGTTGATTGTGCACTTTATGTCAATGTTATTGAGATTGTATCTTGTAGGGTGGATTAATAAGAAATGAAACTTTTATATTTTTACATGTATCTTCTTCCTCTTCCATTTTTCTTTGGAAAATTCGATTACATATTTGTGATTTTTGCAGGTGGGAATGCATGGCGATTTAGTTTTGAATTATAGAATTGTTGAAAATATTTTGTTGGATGTGGAATGAATATGGACCTTGTGAAGTATTCATTTTCCATCAAAGACAAAATTATATGGTATTTAAACAACGTCACCACCCCAATTCACTTCGGTGTTTCATTTCCCCTACTTCGGGGGTATGCTAGTTTTTAAAATTGATTATTTTATACAAATACCCCAATGCCAAACAAGCCAAAAAGAAATTTCCTAAAGAAATTTCCTTTTGTTTGAGGGAGGAAATATTTAGGACACATTTTTTATAGGTAACATAGTCATTGGAAATATTTATGCTTTTCGCATTTGTGGCATGTTTAGGTTGTAATGGTGGAAGAGTTACCATGGTTGTCATGGCCCAAGGATTACACTTTCCATATATGCACAACCTCTTTCCATATATGCACAACCTCCTACAAGAGGGAAAAAAAGAGAGAGCAGGGTTTTATTTTATTTTTATATTGAATATATGAAAGAAGTGAGTACAGTTTTCATGTACTGTTAATTTTTATTTTCTTTGATGTCACCTTTAGATGCAAATTATATAACAATTCAATAAAAGAAATACTTATGAAATAGAAAATCTGACCCGAAATAAAATTCCATACAATTATATCATGAATTAATATGCACAGTTTATGTTTTCATAATTTTTTTACATGGATTCCTTTCTCACTTAATTGTTATCGTGATTAAAATTAGCATTGGAAAAAGGTAGGTAATGAAAAATCTACATTTGGAAACAAAGAAATTGGTATATATATATTAATTAGAATTAGCATTGGTAAAAGGCAGGTAATTCAAAAGCTACATTTGGAAGAAAAGAAATTGGCATATCTAGAATTGATACTTGAATGCTCCATTGGAAATGTGGATTGATGCTTGAATGCTAGACTGGAATCAACGTGGATTGTTGGGCTATTACAGTACAAGTAAAAGCTTAGCAGTGAAAAAACTAGAAAAAATAATAGTGAGTCGAGTCCCTTTGATTCAATGATATACTAAATTTTAGCAATGAAAAAACTAGAAAAAATAATAGTGAGTCGAGTCCCTTTGATTCAATGATATACTAAATTTTATAGCCATGTATACAAGTAATGCATGAAAATGACTAAATCCCATGGTGACAAAAAAATGTAGTGCAAATTTACAAATCTCACGAGATTTGTATAGCAACAAAGGTTACAATATGTGAATCCTCCATTTACATATATGTGAGATATATGTACTTATTATGATAAAATCATGGAGATACATATGTGTTTATTATCAAGGACAACAAATGTTTGCATATGTGGATTATGTATTAACGTTTGCATGTGCGGATTACAGATTTCCTTGACATAAAAATATGTATTTATTATCATAAATCTCATGGAGATATGTGGATTATGTATTAATTATCGATGACAATACATGTTTGTATTTGTGGATTATGTATTTAATATCATTAATAAAATAGTTGTGCTAAGATTAGGTGGCAATCTAAGATTTGTTTTTAATATTTTTTTTAATGTGACAGTTTTCCATCCAAACAGGGTATATTGTCACTTTGGCATTTTTAACCAATCATAAAATATAATTAGCAAATTTCAAATATTCAAAAAAAATATTATATTTTCAAAATATCAAATTTAATACACAAATATCGCAAAACATTTGAAAAATTTATACTAATAAATGTATAGTGAAATTTATTTGACCACAAACTGATTTCTATATTCCTCGGGTTCTACGCGGGGACTAATAATACACCAATTTATGAAAGTAGTCTAATTTTTTTTTCTTTTCATAGATTTGAATCTTCCAAATATATATTAAAACATGCTAAATGGATTTTTGAAAATGAACCTATGTATATTAATATTAAGGTATAAGTTGCAAGTACATAATAGGTGCATTTTATTTTCATGATTTTTATTTTTTTTTAAGTAAGAGATCTATAAATTACCTTTCATAAACAAGATGTACAGTCATGGCATCCATAGCATGATAGCTCAACGTATGAACTGCCCCAGATGGAAACTAATTCAAACCAGTGAGCAGAATAAAACTGTGACCAAAAAAGTTCTAAAAGTAGCAGTTCTTAACTGTGTAGGTGACACATTGCCACGTAGGGCCCAAATATAAAAAGTCCAAATCAACATGATAAAAAAAAGACATAATCAAAACCTGGGACTAGAATCAAAGCTATTAGCATGGAGAAGGCCTTGTTCCTCTTTCATTCATGTGGAGACCCCTAACCACAGTCATGTTCACACCAGCAACCCCGACAAGCTCTGGAATGGGAGGATGAGCGATTACTACATGAGTGGCCTCTTGATTGAAAAAAGTAGTCAGAAGAGATTCCATTGTTTCCCCCCGTAGGTCCATCATCTCTAATTTAAATTTCATATCCACCAATTCTCGACGCACCTCGAAGACAAGGCTTTGTAGAATTTCCATGGAATCCAAAAGACACGAGAAATCCCCATACATGTGACTATTCACTTGTTGGATTGGAGGATGATTCTTAGCTTGTAGAGTGTCCAGCTTTCCAGAGGTATGGGAAGAGGAGGGGTTGATGTAAGTCAACCTCGGAGCAAAGCCCAACAATTTTCCTTGATTATAAAACCACTCAATAGGGCAAGACCAGGGGGGCTTCCATGGCCTGGACTGTGCAGACCATTAGAATACAGGGAGGAAGAGGAATCCATAGGACTATGAGGTGTCTAATCCTCGACAATGTTCATGTTCATCATTTTTTTGTAAGTGTTGTACCAAGCCGACCCACGCTTCGAACGGCCTCGCAGGTTCGACATAACCAAGAGGCAGAGGAGCAAGGAGAGATTAAGAGAGTTATGTAGACACAACCCATAGAGAAAGAAAAACCATATATCTCAACCACCAACAATGGGACAAGTAGTTGTATATCCATCTATACCATAGAAAACCATGAAAACCAATGCTGAAAACATAAGCCGGAGGTCAAGATCTCACGTGCCATGACTTGACATACCATGCAAGCTGACCAATGCCACTAAGTTCAAACTGGAGCTAAGGTGCAGAGCCAACAGAGGTTTGTACATAATGAAGTGAATGTGCAAGGGGTTGGGCATTAAAAAGGATGGAGGGGCAAGCACATTGCAGGAGACCTAGCATCCCAAGGCCGCACCACTCCAACCACCCTCATTAAATGACTGTGATGTGTGACACCCCATCCGAGGGTATTTTCATGAATTATTAAGGAAGGGTGGATTTTATTATTTTTCACCATTTCAAAAATTGTGTTTTATTGAGCAATAAAGTATTTAAGTAAGGCCCACTTCATCTAATATATCTAAATATACATTAATGTGATGCAAGTAGCATATAATAGATATTTTCTATGATAATAGTGATAATTATGAAGGAATCAGTATATGGATCAATGGAAGCATAAAATATGGAAATGGGATATTCAATTAAAGATTCAACTTTTTATATGGCTGGCTTTGGATCAATTTTTTTTAACATGGGATAGCTTACAAAAGAAAGGATGGGAAGGCCCCAACCTATGTGTCTTATGCAAGAGCAATTCAGAGGATATCTATAATCTCTTTATAGACTGTGTGTTCACAAAAAAGATCTGGGAAAGAATAAAGTTTACTCTGAAAATTAAAGGGAAATGGGAAGGTAAGGATGTTTCTGACTGTTTCTATCATTGGGTTAAAGACAAATCTGTTTCTCCTTCTCTTGCAGCTATTGCTTGTTGGTTTATATGGCTCGAGAGGAACATAACTACCTTTGAGAATTTGAATCCCTCAGTACATTCAGTGATGATTAAGGTATTGGGTCTTTATAATCTACATTCGTCAACTCAAGCTCATGTTCCCATTAAGGAATGTATGATCCTGTATTCAGATGGTTCTTCCATTGCATTTTTTGATGGGGCAGCACAAAGTGATAAACTTTCTTGCGGGACTGGGGGTGTGATAAAAACAATGGAATCTCTTGTTTATAGATGGCACCTTAATTGTGGAGAAGGTACTAATACGAAGGTAGAGCTCTTGGGTATTAGGGCGACACTTACCTTAGCTAGCCATCTATATCTCCCAATATTACAAGATTTTGGAGACTCCAGAGTGATTATCGATTGGCTCAATGATGGAGGACAACTAAAGGTATGTTCCATTGAAGGCTGGAAGATTCGTACAAAAGCACTGATCAAGAAGTTCCAGGTTATTAGCTTCCACCACATTTATAGAGACTTCAACAAAGAGGCAGACAAGCTATCAAAAGAAGCCCTTCTAGTGCCTGAAGGAAATATAACTTATTATCGGTGGGACCTGGTGGAGCAGGTCCAATGAATCGTTTGGAAATTTTCTGATTACTTTCCAGTTTTGAGCGAGTTAGCATTTACAGTTTTATGTTATCTAGTTTAGACCCGTTTTAAATTTCCTGAAGGATATGTATTACCTTTTTGTTTGATTTCACCTTCGATATTACTAAATTATGCATTATATGTAAGCTATTTATGTATGATAAAGCTTATATTCAGTCATACTTTTTGAAATGGACTATAACCTTGGATGTTATTATGTAAAAAAATTTATATCTGAATATAATGTTGTGCTAATTTTCATTTGGGAAAAAAAAGAGATAAAAAATATTAATTAAGAAAATGAGATCAAAGACATGATTTTTATACATTCCTAAGGAGAAAAGTTCTCTTATGATGATGAGACCAGACCAATGATGAGGAAGTGCACAAAATGAAAAAGTAGAACCCAAACCACTACCTATATCAAATACTATTATTTCACTTAATAGACGCACATCACATTTCTCCATCTTATATATTTAGGTTGTGGCTCTTTTAAATTTATAGTGTAAAAGTTTCATATAAATACAAAGAAAAGATAATGAAATATGTTGAAGAACATTGATTAACTATTTAATAAGTATTTTCCAAATATGAAGAAGATATATTAAATTTTACAAATTCTAATCAAATAAAAATAATAATTACAATACATGAAAAATTATATATAATGATGGAAAGCATCATGTTATAGAATTTATAAATAGTTTACAAACATAACTAAACCATAATGAAGCTTCCCAATGGCTCAACCATAGTCAAGATTCCCAATAGCTTACGATTTCCATAGTCAAGCTTCCCAATTCCAATTGCTTAAGATTGATCACAATATGTATAAGAGAAATTATATATAATGATGAAAAGCATCATTTTATACTATTTATAAATAGTTTACAAACACAGCAACCACAATCAAGCTTCCCAATTGCTTATTTGTGGGTGCCATGAAAATCACATTATAGTTTGTGCAATAAAACAATCCCTATAACGCTAGAGTTGTTTATAGAACTTAATTTTAATAGACCATAATTTGGCTCGAGCTAAGTATATGGATAAAGTTTAGGTCAATATGTGCAACTATACATTTAGTATAAGAAGGTAATTTTGGTTTACATTGTTTCTTGATTTAATTCTATGGTTCCATAAACATTATGATGTCAATGTACGCCATTCAAATTTGAATAAAAATTTACATTTATTAAAAGTGAATATATGGATTCATTATGTATTTATGGTTCCATAAACATTATGAGGTCAATGTATGTCATTAAAGTTTTAATAAAAATTACATTTATTAAAAGTGAATATATGGATTCATTATGTATGCAACTTTTGTGAGAGGAAGAAAAGACATTTACAATAGTTTTATTTTGTGGTTGTTTTTAATATTTATAATTAAATATTTTTATATGATAATAAGGAAGAATATAAAGTATAAGTGGAAAAAATTGAGTAAGCTATACTTAATTTGTGAAATTTGTTTTTTTTTTTTTTATATATTGGGGGAATCGACAACTTGGCTTGAATATATATATTGAAAATGGATTAAAGTATTTTAAGTAAGTGTTGTCTATTATGCTTATGCTCTATTTCTTAATATTCTAACTTTTCTCTTTTAGTACTAAAGAGATCCTTGAAAATAAATTTATGTATATTAATTAAAAATGAAACTATGTATATTAATGTTTGAAGTATGATTATGCTTTATTTCTTAATACTTTAACTTTACTTTTTTTTTAGTGCTAAAGAGATCCTTGAAAATGAATTTATATATATATTAATTGAAAATAAATTTATGTATATTAATGTTGAAGTATGAGTTACAAATAAATAATATGTGCATCTTCTTTTTATTATCCAATTTTATTATCCAAAGGTGAATTTTGTTATTTCTTACTTTTTCAAAAATTGTGTATTATTGAAGATGAATTAAATAAGGTCTATTTCATCTAATATGTTTAAATATTAATGTGAAGTAAATGACATAGAATATATTTGTTTTTATGAAAATAGTGGTAAGATTGAAGGGGAAGAAATAATATTAATTAAGAGGGTGAGATCAAAATTTATGTATATTGATTGAAAATAAATCTATGTATATTAATGTTGAAGTATGAGTTACAAATAAATAATATGTGCATCTTCTTTTTATTATGCAAAGGTGAATTTTGTTATTTCTTACCTTTTCAAAAATTGTGTTTTTATTGAAGATGAATTAAATAAGTTTCATTTCATCTAATATGTTTAAATATTAATGTGAAGTAAATGATATAGAATATATTTGTTTTTTATGAAAATAGTGGTAATATTGAAGGGGAAGAAATAATATTAATTAAGAGAGTGAGATCAAAATTTATGTATATTAATTGAAAATAAATCTATGTATATTAATGTTGAAGTATGAGTTACAAATAAATAATATGTGTATCTTCTTTTTATTATCCAAAGGTGAATTTTGTTATTTCTTACCTTTTCAAAAATTGTGTTTTATTGAAGATGAATTAAATAAGGTCCATTTCATTTAATATGTGTAAATATTAATGTGAAGTAAATGACATAGACTATATTTGTTTTTATGAAAATAGTGATAATATTGAAGGGGAAGAAATAATATTAATTAAAAGGGTGAGATCAAAATTTATGTATATTAATTGAAAATAAATCTATGTATATTAATGTTGAAGTATGAGTTATAAATAAATAATATGTCATCTTCTTTTTATTATCCAAAGGTGAATTTTGTTATTTCTTACCTTTTCAAAAATTGTGTTTTATTGAAAATAAATTAAATAAGGTCCATTTCATCTAATATGTGTAAATATTAATGTGAAGTAAATGACATAAAATATATTTGTTTTTATGAAAATAGTGGTAATATTGAAGAGGAAGAAATAATATTAATTAAGAGGGTGAGATCAAAATTTATGTATATTAATTGAAAATAAATCTATGTATATTAATGTTGAAGTATGAGTTACAAATAAATAAAATATGTATCTTCTTTTTATTATCCAAAGGTGAATTTTGTTATTTTTTACCTTTTCAAAAATTGTGTTTTATTGAAGATGAATTAAATAAGATCTATTTCAACTAATATGTTTAAATATTAATGTAAAATAAATAACATAGAATTTATTTTTATAAAAAAATTGGTAATATTAAAGGGGAAAAAATAATATTAATTAAGAGGGTGAGATCAAAGATACATGTACTTTATGCATTCTTAAAGAGGGAAATGCTCTTATTATGATGATGAGACCAAATGTGATAAGAAATTGCATGGGAAGTATGAATATATTTTGAAAAAGTAGAATCCAAACCACTACATATGCTGAATAATGTTATTTTACTTTATGGACACACATATCACAATGTTCCATCTACTAAATGTGGATTGCAATTTTTTAAAAATACATGATGTAAAAATTCCAAATAAATGCGAAGATGAGATAATGAAATATATTAAACCATTGTATTCAAATATGGACATTGTTTAATTTTTTAGTAAATATTTTTCAAGTATGTATTCATTAGTAATTTTGTGATAGAAATAAAAATACATTGGCAATTGTTTTAATTTGTAATTATTTTCTAAAAGGGTCTCCTTTTGGGGTCGCTCTCCATTATGGGAGTAAGTGCTTCGATATTCTTTGCAGAGAAACCTAAGAAGAAATGAACGAAGGTCCATGGGGAAGAGGGGAGGGCACTTTACTTTTCTTGGAAACCCATTGTTTTGAGCAATAACCTCAGAGGAAGAAGGCCCCGCTTAAGAAGGGTTTCTTTTTCCCTAATTTGGACCATTTCCTAATTTATTTGGTACTTTTTTCCATTGTTCTTTACCTCTTGTGTTGGAGTTTTTTGAATTATTGGATTTTTTTGCAATATTTAGCAAAGTGTTTGTATTCGTGACACACTTTATATTTGAAAACAACTTGTTTGTAATTTAGTTGTTGAAGATGCTTCCAGTTGTCTAACGAAATCATTATAGCCTCTGGTAAACCCTTCTCCAAATTAACCTCCACACAAATCCTTGCACAGGAGAACATATTATCTCTAGGTTATGCTCTATCAATATATTTTCCCAAGGCATTTCCGATGCACCTTAGTTCATCATCGCTCTAGCAATGGAGGGGTAGGTGGGGAAGCCTAACTCACACTAGAACCACATAAGGGATATCTTTCTCAGGGATGAAATATGGGGATCATCTATTGAAATACAACCCTCTTGATCCTAGAAAATATGGGCCACTTCTGAATATTAGGTCTATGTCCTCTTTAAACTCAAACAAGAAGGCGAAAAACCCTCATCCATAGAAAAATTGATGAAATATTCCTTTGATTAGCGTCTTCCATGATTTCTATACCTAAGAGGTTACTTTCCAAGGGGATGGCCAAATCCCCGTAAACTGGGCAACTAACACCCTATCTGCCAGAGCAAGAGCCTTTCGTCTTGAGGAAGATGGAGGGAGTTTGGCCTCATGAATTTCCTCAATTCTCTTGATAAATCTAGTTGGTTGTGCCTTAGAATTCCTCGCACAAGATGAAACCATTTCCTGGAAAGAAATGATGTCATTGTCCGAGGAGGGTTTCCCCATGCACGCACATGAATCCATTCCCAGTCACTCAAGCTTGTGATTTTTAGATCACTTGCAACTCGCGTTCTAATATGTTAGATCTTAAAACAATATTGAAACAAAATATTTTAACAATATCTAACCACAATAGAGATAAAAATATTGATAACTAAAATCTGTCCCAAATAATATGTATTTATTATCATAAATCTCATGAAGATATGTATTTATTATCGAAAACAATAAATGTTTGTATATGTGAATTATGTATTTAATATCATTAATAAAATAATTATGTAAAGACCAAGTGATAATCTAAGATTTTTTTTTATAAATTGTAATTATTTTTTAATATGACAATTTCCCATTTAAATAGGATTATATTATCGCTTAAATATTTTTAACAAATTAAAAAAAATAGAAAATATCAAATATTAAAAAAATAATTTGTATTGTGAAAATATTAAATTTAATACACAAATATCACAAAACACAAAACATTTGAAAGCATTTTTTTATTTTTTTAATATAAAGTGAAACCACAAACCAATAGCTATATTCCCATGCACTAATAATACACATAGAAGTAGTCTAAGATTTGTTCTTTTCATTAATTTGAATCTTCCAAATATATGTTAAAAACTGCTAAAGAGGTTCTTGAAAATAAATCTATGTATATCAATGTTAAGGTATGAGTTGCAAATAAATAACAAGGTGCATTTTATTTTCATGTGCTATTAACGAAAGGTGGATTTTGTTATTTTTTACCATTTCAAAAATTGTGTTTTGTTGAACAATGGAGTATTTAACTAAGGCCCACTTCATCTAATATATCTAAGCATGCATTAATGTGTATTTAATTATACATTAATGTGATGCAAGTAGCATATAATAAATATTTTAGATGATAATAGCGATAGTTATGAAGGGATAGGGAAATGGAGAATATTGATTAAGAGGGTGACATTAAAGACATGATGTGATGCAAGTAGCATATAATAAATATTTTATATGATAATAGCGATAGTTATGAAGGGATAGGGAAATGGAGAATATTGATTAAGAGGGTGACATTAAAGACATGGATTTTATGCATTTTTAAGATGGGAAGTGTTTTTATGATGATTAGTATATATAATAGATATTCACTATGATAATAGTGATAGTTACGATAATAGTGATAGTTATGAAGGGATATGGAAATGGAGAATATTGATTAAGAAGATGAAATCAAAGACATGAATTTTATGCATTTTTAAGGAGCGAAGTGATCTTATGTTGATCTAAGATAATAAAGAAATGCATGTGAAGAATAAATATATTTTGAAAAAGTAAAACTTAAACTACTACTTATACTAACATACTCCTTAAGTGGGTGAATGGGAATGTCGAAGTAATGGTCTTTTTTTAGATTAACGGTATTTGATATAAAAGATGTGGAAGAAATAAGAAAAAAAATGAGCATTAAAGAAATGTGTACAAATTGGAAGCTTAACCTTAACCTTATGTTATGTGTTTTTCATCTTAAATCAATGTAAAAGAAGTATATGAAGGTATACGAAATAGGAAAAGTGAGTTGAAAATTTTTAAGGAATAAAAAAGAACAAGAAAATGTGTGCTAAATATATTAAGAAACAAGAAGCATCCATGACATATGAAGGACAAAGAGATGGAGTAAATTTAGTCATATGAGAAAAGTAAGAATGGGTTACAACTTGAAACCATATAAGCTTGCTTCCACTAAGTGTGGTATTTGAAAAGACATTATAAGAAACTAGATGAATCCATGAGGATATGATGGAAAAAGTGATGAAGTACATATCACAGAGTTATGGGTTATAATGACAAAGCATTTAAGTGTGCTTCTTTTTTTCTCATTGCAACAAATGTGCTATCTTGCATTTTTGCATAATGGTCAAAAGAGAAGAAGGGGGAGATGCGCAAACCTACTAATGATTTGACGCGTGATATTGCAGTGAAGGTTAAGCTATGTCGTTCAACCTTTCCAATGTCTATGGTTTCCTTGGAGAGTATAGTCAAACCCCGTGCCATTTTGAGTGGGATTTGTTTCTTATTGCCACGTTTAATGGGTGGGATTGGTATTTTGTTGGGGTTGAAATCGTCCGATGGTGGACCGAGATATGTATCAAAATCCACAATGACATATGTTGGCAAGCTTGGAGGGTTGACTCCTTCTGTGTAGGAAATTTGAGTGACCAATCCTAGTGCTCCATTAACCAATCATGTTTGGATCCATAAATTGCAGGTCAACATAACACATTGGCCAATGCATAACAAGATTTGTTGTTCTAATTGATGGTCATCATCTTTCTTAGAGATATAAGATCTAAGGCATTTTGTGATGCAGCGTGCTATTGGCCTATTCAAGGATTGAATCATTTTTTTATTATGTTGGTACACCAAAGTATTTGTTGCAAATAGGTGTATGGCCACATCGAAGTCTTTGCATTCTGTTGTAGACAAGTATGTATTTGTATGGGATTGAATGATCTCCCAATCTTCTTGTAGTGGAGTTGCATTTCAGATGTTTGTCAATAGGCAATGAAATTCGACTTGTTGTATATCCTGCACTTGTTGGCAGAAGCTTGTTTTCAAGGTTACAACAGTAGTAAAGGAGTTCCACAAAGACCTTAATGGTGTTGCACATGTATACAAAGGTTTATCCATAACAGGCGGGAGTTGTCCTAGATCACCAACAAGAATTATAGAGCAATGACCAAATGGAAAATTGTTGGTTTCTAGAAAGGATTCACGTAGACGGCTTTCAATCTGCACAAACAGTTTAGGCCTGATGAATCTCATCTCATCAATGTGGACATACTAGATATGTTTCATCACTTCCTGGAACGCTACCAATGTTTGTGTTTGCAAAGGTTGGAAATTTTTTATTGGAATCTTAAGTGTTGAATGTATGGTGGTTGCTTGTATGTTGAAAGTTGCAACTCGAATGGGAGAAAGAAGTAGTATTGGACTATGTCCATATGGATATTTTCCATTCAAAGAAACTTTAATGCAATTGATCAGATAAGATTTTCTAGTGCCAACAGTTCCTTGGATGATCATCATTAGGGGTGCTTTTTTTTCTTTTTGTTGTGAATGATGTAATAATATATTGAATGCATGTTATTGTTTGTGTGACAATGTATTAGCCCCTAGATTGATAGGTTCGTGCCTTTGTAGCACATCCATACAAGGCCGATTGGTTTCAATGAACTGTGTTTCATAAGCAAGAACTGCTTTTGGAATGTCTGGGTTGTTCCAAAAATAGTTGGTGTCAAAGTCACGATGTCCAAGAATGTCAAGCTCGTTGAAGCCTATATTGGCAGCAGGGATCAATCGTGATAATAATTCCCACTCATTTATCTCCATGTCGGGATGCATATTTGTATCATTTTCTTCAACTTCATCTAATGGTGTTTCTTCAACATTTGCAAGGGAACGGTCTACATCCCATGCATGGTAGGTTCATTTTATGTTCTGTCAATTGTGTATGATAGTATCTCTTGAGAGGCCTATATCAGTTGCAAATTTACTGAATGGTTTGTATAGTAGCAACTCACTCCAATAGAATTCTTCAAAGGATTTGGAATCTAGTGTCAGAATGATTGTGAAGTGTAGCCAAATAAAGATAATTACTGGAGAGCTCCTTCGTCGCCAAGGGTTAATTTTTCGATGGCAACTATATGACCAATATTTTGCAATTTCAATGAGAGGGAGGGGTTTAAGGCAAGGAGGTCGATTGACATAGGCATAAATGAAGGTAGATCCAAATAAACAATCAGATGGATATTTGGAGACTTGATGAAAGATATGGCGACCAACATTTAGTGTCATGAAAAGACAACTACATGTGACAAGGGGGAGTTTTTGTAGCATATGACAGGTTTCCTGGGTACCTATATCTTGGTCGACTATATCTTCTGTGTGAAAACGCCTATAGGCAAATGAAGTAGGATTTGTTGGACTCAATGTATCTGTGATTCTAGTCAACATACGATGATAGCTCTCTGACCGACCCTCTGCTTTAGAAGCGTATTTGGAAATATATTTCATAACTGCGTGACGGGAGAGGATAGGTTGAAAATCCATATTTGCTCGCCATATTATTAGTATGTCAGGGTTATGGATGTTTAGACGATCATCATTCCTAGCAGGTTCATATTTGTTTTGACCAAAAGCATCAATGAAGAGAGAATAAGTAAACTGTAAGGTCCATGGGAAATTATATCTGCATTGGAGCTTGGAGGCTTTCATACAGAGACATGTTGTCTCTGTGAACTTTGTATGGCATTGTTCCCTATTGAGGAGCTTTGTGTAGTCCTTAAATGGATGTGAAGTAAGGAGGTTTGTTGTATCTTTTAAACAATGTTCATCCTCAATGCATCGGTGCATGTGTATATTTGTAGTATGGTCACTTCGAGGATTCCAAGTTGTTACATATTTTTCAAAGAAACCCTTAGCATAACTTATTTGTATGGGGTCTTCCCAATCCAAATTTTCCATTTCTGGAGCACCTTGTAACCATAAGAAACCATGCATATGTGCGGAGCCTCAGTGTTTCCATTCATACCTGCATGAAAACCAATAATAGAATGTTAGAGAGATGTACAAGTTGTATGTTTTACCTAGAATTAATTGGGATGAAAGTAAGATGTGATATACTTGTACCAAAAGTATTGAGTATGGAAGTATTTTTGAAGCATTTCTTGATGAAATATTTCAAACCTTTTATGCATGTACAAAGCAACAGTGTGGGGTCGTTGAATGACATTGTAGGTCCTCCATTGTTGACGTAGAAGTGGATTTGAAGGTGGAGAGGTACCCATTATAGCATGCAAGTTTGTCCATTTTGTGTCTGCTAAGATGAGTGTGAAAAATAATGTGGGGCACCCTAGTTGTGTGATCATTTATGTCAATTCTCTTCTACGAGAATTCTAGTGTACTCTAGTCCCTCGAAGATGTGCACCAAAACGCATAACATGCTCGGGTAGTTTATTAGCAGGTAAAGATTGTAGGTAGGATCGGAGGGCCTCATTAGTGGTTGGAATGTTTTTCTCTTGGCTTTTCTTTACAAACATTGATGCACTTGATTGACTATGATGGTGCATGATGAGTTTGTATAGGAAGTAGCAAAGTCTTCGGTGGCTACCAAATATGTTGCCATGATAGCGCATCAAGTGGAGTGCATATTGGTCAATGTGAATGTTTTTTTGTTGTGGTTGGCCATGGACTGCATGGCTAGTTGGGAATAGAGAAGGAAATGCCATATCAAATAATCCCTTGGTAGTATATCCATTCACTGGTGTTGCACCTATTTGTGGCCATTCAAGTAGATTTAATGGGGGGGGATTTGTTTTGGATAAAATGATTGATTTATGTCAGTTCTTGATGCATATTAGGCAGGCGGAAGGCAAAAGAAGTTTGGTTTTCAACAAAGTTTGGAGCAACTTGAGTTGTATCTGAAATATCAGAAGAAATGGTGCGGAGTTGAGAAGAGATGTTTGTAGGTAAAACAAGAAGTGAAGAAATTGAGGTGTGGTTGAGTTGGACATCTTTGTAATATCTATCATTTTGTATCTTGTAGAGAAGTGCATTCATGATATCAGATCTGGTCACATAACAATCATATGATTTTCCCTCGATTACATGTCTTCTAACTATTAAGATGTCCAAATCTTCAAGGTGGCATGGGAGTTAATTAACAATTGTGTTAATGTTTTGTGGGAAAATAATAGTGTGACCACTATATTTGTATTGGCCACCTTGAGCATGGCTAACCTGCAATAGCGGGCTCACTCTAGCGATGAACATTTCTTCTACTTGGGTGAGAATTTATAGGACAAGGGGTTGTTCTCCAGGATCCATATTATTCCATTTAGAGAAGATGTGACCATTAGTTTCCTTGTGGAAATGAGAACAAATAAAGCCATCGGGTGATATGGTTGTACGAATCCCAGGGTAAGATTCCGTACAAGTATTGCAAGTATGTATTTTCGACAAGGCATCGATACGAGTACAAAATGTTTTAGTAATATGGGCAAGGGATTGGTGTTGAGCAGGTTCAAATGGGAAATCCATTGAAAGGTGTTTTCCCTTGGATCTTGCAACTCGTCTACACTTATTTAGTTCATCTTTGTGATGTAAATATTGTTTGCAATGTTTTTCATTTGCTAGGGTATTTAGTGTAGATGGAATACTATTGATTTGGTTGGTGAGATTTGAAATTGAGGTTAGAGGAGGTATGGGAGGTATTGATTAAAGGGATGTTATCAGTAGTTGAGGGCATAAATGGTAATGATGGGTTTGTTTTTGAAGTTGATGGAAAAATGTTTGGTTGCATAATGGTTTGTGCAAGTGGAAGATGGATTTCATTTGGATGAGGTAAAAATGGTGGTAGTATAGTTTGAATTGGGTGAGTCCATGAACTTGTTTCCTAATTGTTGAAGATGTGTAGAATGGTGTAGTAGTATGGGTAAGGGCTTGGTGTTGAATAGGATCAACTAGAAATTCCATGGAAGGATACTTTTGCTTGGATCTTGTGAGTTGTCTATGTTTATTTAATTCATCTTTGTGACATGCATATTGTTTGTAGTGCCTCTCGTGTTTTAGGGAGGTTGGGGTAGATGCAAGACTATTGTGTTGGTTGGTTACATTGAATGTAAGGTTGGAAAATGTATGGGAGTTCTTTGAGAAAGGGAGGGTGTCATCATTTTTTGCTTGTAGAGATGGTAAACATGGATTTGTTGTTGAAGTTGATGGAATGGTGTGTGGTTTCATAATGATGTTTGTTGGTTGAAATTGGAATTCTTTAGATGAGGTAAAAATGCARGGAACATATTTTGTAATGGAATGAATTGATGGTTGTGTTRGCCAATTGGTGCACATTCTTCRAGGTGGCCATTGTGGAGCTTATGATATTTATCCAAATGAAGTGATGTATCTTTGAGYTRTTCAATACTTTGAATTGTGAGTTGATTGTGTTTCTGTACAAACATAATCATTGWTTTATARTACATATCAATATTTCTTTGAAAGGTATATTGAATATTTGAAAAAACATATATTGAGATAAATAAATTTATGATTAGAATATATATAACAAAACAAATAGTATAATGAGTTAAGTAAAAGTAAAAATGATAAATGTAACATAAAAAAAATGAATATAGATACATGAATTAAAGAAACAAAAGAGGTGTATACAAACGTAATATTAGTATACAATGATAGGAATAGTAATTTACAATTTTAAGAAAGTGTAAGAATAATATGTAACCCTTGATTATTGAAAAAAAAACATAGTACATAGCAATGGGAATATACTTTAGAAACCAATTTTAAGAGCATACTATAATTATTGATTTTCATGAAATTGTTATGATTTTTAATAGAAGACAATTTATAATTTCCACTTGTAAAATTTGTTGAAACTATATATATATATATATATATATATATATATATATATATATGGGTTACAAACGTTTATGTTGCACATGGGTTGTATATAGTAAAGTAAGGTAGTATTGCAAGTATTGTCAGAATGAAAAACATGCGTATAAAATATATACAATATAGAGAGTGGTGGCATACATATTTTGCATCAAAAAAATAAAGGTACTATGTTAAGTCATTGCAGGAATAAATACATAATAACATTGTTTACTTTGTATCAAGAGTTGTAGCTAGTGGCATTTTTTCTTCCCCTCTGGTTTGGTCTCGACTTTGTCTGATGCAATAAAAATGGACTGTACTTGTTTCTCATTGCCAAATGTGTCTTCATGTATCAACAATTTGAAGATGTATTTATTAAAGAACAAGTTGCCAAAAAGCTCTGTAGTTTCAGTATTGTTCTCCTCCTCTGTGAGCGCATATAGTTGCCTAACAGGGATTCCAATAAGCATTTTTGTTGCTTCTTGGAATGCAATAACATTGGTTGTTCATGTATGGTCCTCTGTTGTGAAGTGGAACATGTACCTGTAATCACATTTAGAAATAGTTTGGTTGCATCTGTGACAATGCCACTGTCCCACTTTAGTTATAGTAACTTTTTTGTTGCATTGGCGATTATTAAAAAGGATAGGACAAGCAATGTACCAACAATCATCTCTTTTTACAAAAGTGATACTCACCTCAACCAAAATGTAATCTAGATGTTGATGATCTCGACCAAGGCCCTCCTTTTCAATGTCAACGATTGTCTTCTAAACAGAGGGGTGACCACCAGAGGAACCATGTGTAGATAAGGAGTGAGATTTAAGGGTTGTGCCTTCTTTCTCAAACCAAGTTTTTAAATTATGAGATTCTTTGATGTCAGGATTGATGGAAACTTGGGATGTGAAAGTTGTACTAATCCATCTCCTATTGAAAACGCTTATTCTTCCAGCCTTTATAGCAATCATTGGAAATAAATTGGAAGTTGAATTTTGTTGGAGGCCATCTTTATTACAAAACACCCCCCATAATGTAAGGTCAACACTACAGCCTGACATGTCCTTCAATTCAAGGGTTCTCTTTTGGGTCTCAGTTCCATTCTTCCTTAATATGGTGGTTACTTGACTAATAGATATAGCAAGACCAAGGATATCAACAAAAGAGTTAGTAGGTAAAGTTGATAGCTCATTGATAGGGGTAAACTTGAAGTTGTGGTTTGCAATTAAATTGTCATCCTCATTGGAGGGCTCTATAATTGAGGTATTATCTAGAGTGATTTCCCATTCGTTTTCTAAATGGTTGTATTCTTTGTTTATAGGTTTGATCAACCCTCTAAAGATTAGGTAAAATTTACCAATTTGTATTGAAGGGTGGAAATGTAATGCTTGTGTATTAAATAAAGTAATGTGGATCTCGGCATTTTCATTGTCAAGTACATCAAAGCTAAATACTTGACCAACTCCCTTGGAATTTGTGAAAGTACGTATATCACACTTTGAAATGATTCTAGCTTTGATGGTCCATGAATGCATGTATGCATTCAAAGAGTTGATAGGGATTATTTTTTGAGGCATGACATTTATTTGTAACATCTGCATGGTAGAATGACGTACATTTGTGTGTTGTTGTGGGTCGCCAAGGATGTCAGCTTTTAGAGCTAGAACCAGAATATCAGTAACTATAACCAGCCTGCAAAATGGAATAAATTATGGTAGGTATCAATAAGGTATTGCAAAAACATTAATTAATGAAAATCATGTAAAAAGATTGTATGTGAGAATTCATACTTGTTGTGTTGGGTAGATCTACAAGTGAAGTTGTTAAGTTGAACCAGTGAGCCATTTTCAATTTTTCTTGATGTGAAATAATCCACAAGGCTTGAAGAAAATATTCTTTGTATAGTATCACTTCCATCAGAGAGGAGTACAATATAACTTTATGTTGCACTTTTTTTGAAGTCTAGAACTTGTAGGATAGGAATAAATTCTTCTTCACCATTTTGGATTTTTGTTACAACCTTGTCTGTTAAGATAAAAGACAATGTCTTGGAATTTGTTTTTTTCGGAAGAAGTATATGATGAAAATATATACTTTCCTACATAGAACATGTCCAAATGAATATATTAGTACAATTAGATATATGGATATGAATGTGATCTATGAAAGGAATATATTGTATCTATGATTGTCAGTATACAACACATGGAATAAAAGGTGCCTACAGAGAACATGTCCACATGAATATATTAGTACAATTAGATACATGGATATGAATGTGATCTATGAAAGCAATATATTGTATCTATGATTGTCATTATACAACATGTAGAATAAAAGGCACATCTATAAGCTTTGGTAATTTATAAATTAGCTTGATGGTGTAAACATATGAATGACATAGCTTAGAAATTGTTTAGTTTGTGAATGACATATATCATAAATTGGTTTATTGTATGTTTAATGTGTAAGTAAGATTTCAATAGGCATCCACATTAATAAATTTGTTGGAAATTGTATTTGTGTGTTTGTATTAAAATGATTTTTTGTTTGTTTGTTTTTAAATTGTTGTCAGTTAATAGTTTGTAATAGTATGAGAGTACAATATTTATTGAATTATTTTATTGTATTCTAGGAGAGTAGTTATACTAAAACCAAAATACATATTTCACAAATTTTCATTAAGTAGAATGTATTTAAATATGAAGGTAGCACATATAAAATACATATTAGTTTAAAAAGAATAAAGAATGGTAGAAGTGAAGAAGTGCTTAACATGTTAAGTAATAAAAAAAATATACCCCCATGTAGGAAAATAGTCTAAAGAAAGAATGGTAGGGAAAGAAAAATATTTCATATTTGAGACTACCATGATATACATATCTTGGAGAAAACTATACAAATACAAAAAGTTGAGTAGCTAGTTGTGTTTCTTAATCTCACATATTTTTTTAGCTCAAGTTTTAAACTCTTTGATATTATTGTCATGACAAGCTTTAAGACCATTTTGAGTTAAACGTTGTTTTGATTCATGTTTCAATGCGTCTGTTATGTTGTCATAGATTAGTCCGAAACCTGTAGAGAAAGTACCATTTGTTGTGAAGCCAGAGATGAATATTGTTTGTCTATCTGAAACATTGTATTTGTGTGCAAGTTCCTCTTTTATTTTTGGTCTGGAAATATTACCGCTTCCAGGATGGATAACTTTGATTTGGAATTGTCTTCTATGTAGATGCAAGTCATCCAAAATATGGCTTGTGCAAACTATATAGCATTTATTTGGGTCCAAACGTGTTGTAGGTGGGTTTTCCATGGTTTTCAAAGTTGAATATCTGAAATAGCATATAGAAAGAAAAATGAAGAATAAGTTGTGTATGACAATGTAATTTTTTAGAATAAGAAGGAAAAATAGCAAGATGAAAAAATTCCACATAAGAAAAAAAGTGCATATATATATGTGTGTGTGTGTGTGTATAAGGGTGAGCAACCAAATTTAATTAGTACAATTAGTTTAAATACATGTAATATGTAAAATAAATTGCTAGAAGTAAATGAGCAATAAAAAATGTTTAAAGTAAAGCAATAATACAAACAAAATGGATAAAATGTCGAAGTATATAGGGTGAGTAATTTCATAAAGAGATAAAATGTTGAAGTAGATAGGGTGAGTAATTCTGGAAATGGATAAAATGTTGAATTAGAAATGGCAAGTAATTTCATAATGCATTGTTGTATATAGTTGTCTAAGTATAAAGGGCTAGTAATTATCAAATGTATTGGTGTATATAATTGGTGGCAGGTCCCTCGTTAAATGGGGTCAAAGAAATGTCCATTTTCAGTCTACCATCCAACTTGGGATGTGTAAGGGTGGCTTCATAAATCCACACAATCCTTACTCCTGATGTAAGATAACATTTCTCATCCATCAGATTCTGAGTTTGAATAGTATTTCCAAGTGCTACTCTGTAATGTATCCATCAATCTAGCAATGAAGAGTAATATACGAACTATTTAATTTCCCTATTGCATGAATATTTGAAAATGATAAAATCTAATCATATAGGTATAGCATTTAAAGTTAAATATAAATAGAATGGAACTAATATAAGTAAAATATAATTGTCCAATAAATTAAAGTAAAGTGAAATCAAGACATGAGTATAGAGTAAGAAGAAAACATATTATGTTGTATATAAACATATTCAAGCCAAGTGTAATGAAAATAAGGACTACAAGATGTTTATATTGTGATGTGTATATATTAAGTATAAAATAAATGACATTGAATATAAACAAAATGAAAAATAATAAAGTTATTAAAAAAATGTAAATCAATTAACAAGCGAGAGTTAGACTATTAGGCAATGATTGATAAAAAATTAAAGATACCATTCAAACTCAAATATAGGATAGATTCTTAGGGTTCAAGAGTGAATTGCAGACAATGAAGGATAGAATTCAAGAAATGGAAAAACATAAACAATCAACCCAAGAAGGAGGGGTTGAAGAAAATCAC
>ML778868.1:66421-80416 GCA_009831015.1 Picea engelmannii | reverse complement strand
AAAGCTTATTATGGGCTTGAAAACAATTGTAAATCAGCTGATCTTTGGAGTTGGGATAAGAAGAAACTCCTCTTTGAGACTCTTGTTACACCTATTATTCTTTATGGATGTGAAGTCTGGGGCTGTAGTATCTCTTGTGAATCTTGGAGAAAGATAGAGCAAATACAAAATAATTTTATAACCTATAATCTCAAAATTAAAGGAAATACGACCTATCCCATCCTCCTCGTAGAAACAAGACTCTCCCCCATTGAGAGCATGGCTATGACTAGATACCTAATGTATAAGAACAAGTTAAACAACATGGAAGACAAGAGGCTACCTAAAATTTCTTCAAAGTCAAGTCATAACCACCAGCGACTCAAGCGAGGATGGCATAAAGACGCCCGGTCTTGGCTAAACTATTGGGGAATCATGTAAGAAACCATTTTGCAGAATAAAGATACTATTAAAAAAAAACATCAAATCAAAGTTTAAGGAAAAAATGTTGTGTGATAAAGAGTTAGAGGAAAAAAGAAAATTAAGGTATTATAAAGATGTAATAAACCCTAATCTAGAAGATCAAAATTATCTATCTGTTTTTCCAAGTGTAAAGAAAAAAATAAGCATTGTTAAGATAAGAACAAATTCTCACGAGCTCCATAGTGAAATTGGGCGTTGGTCAATTCCTAAAACATCATGGGATGAAAGAGTGTGTCACCTTTGTGACACTAAGAAGGTTGAATATGAAAAGCACTTTCTCTTAGATTCTCCAGCCTATACCCATATTAGATCTCATTTTCAAAATATTGATCACACTACCAACCTTCCTAACCTCTTAACTCAACAAAAGTATGGTGATCTTGGAAAGCTTCTCTTAATGCTTTTCGAGCACAGAAACAAAATTCTAAAGAATCACAAGTAATCACTTACCCTCTTAAGGTCTGATAGACCAATTAGGTCTTAGTGGACATTAATCATCATCATCATTTAAATTTAAGTATAAATAGAATAGAAGTATAAAAAATAAAATATCATTGGGCAACCAATAAAAATAAAATGAAATTAAGAATATATATATTTTATAACAAAATAACAAATATAACTAAATTAAAACAACATTAATCATATATATTTATATGAGTATATATTAAATATATAAGATATAGATTTAGAAAGAAGAAGAATGAAATTAAAGAAATTGTTTGGAAAATTATAACTAATCTATAAGACATAGGTTTTAATAAAAGTGCATAATTCTAACATAAGTATACAATATTGTAAAATGTATAATATTCAATATTAGTAAAATAAATGGTAGTAAATTCAAATAAAAATAAAATAAATAAATAATATTATCCTTATTTATAATTTAGTAAATTTGATAATTATGTATAATGTTAATAATAAAAATTCAAGTATTAATACATTAGTAATTATATATAAACAATTTTATAAATAAATTTAAAGTATAAAAAGTAAAGAAAAAAAAATATAAGTATAATAATATTTAATGACAATATACACACTATTAAAATAAAAATTTAATAAATAAATAGGAAAAAAAATAACACATAAAAACAACATACATATATTCACAAAATAAAACATTACAGAAAGAAGAAATATATAAACACATTACATAAGAATATGTAAAAGAGAAACATCTTAGTCACTTATGTATCTAATATTTCAAAAAAAAAAATTATTATATAAAATGTGCAATATTCCACATGAATTTACAATTTGTCACGATAAAATGACTTGAATTATAAATTTCAAGTTTATACTACAAACAAATTGTTGTAAATGTAATTTTTTACAACAAACATATTGTAAATGTAATTGGAAATATTTTTTGTTTTACTCTTAAATGCTCTAAATTTTATGATATGATAGAAAAAAAACGTTTAATTTATAATATATAATATAGGATAATTTATCAAAATATAATATAAGATATAGTATAAGAGTATTTACTCTTTTAATTTATCAATATATAATATAAGATAATTTATAAATTTATAATATAATAATGTAAATTTATTTTGACTTTTAATTTATCAATATATAAAACAATTTGTGAAGCATATTGTTTATGTTACCCCATTTTTTCTCACTAATTTTTTTTTTCATATTATTTTAAATTATTTTAATGTTTACAATCCATATATATTGATAATTAAATATATCCTATTACTTGCATTTAATTAAATATGATATATTGTTATATTTATAATATTACAATAAGCTAACTCGGTCTAGACTTTGTCTTTTTCATATTATTTTAAATTATTTTAATGTTTACAATCCATATATATTGATAATTAAATATATCCTATTACTTGCATTTAATTAAATATGATATATTGTTATATTTATAATATTACAATAAGCTAACTCGGTCTAGACTTTGTCCTATGTAAATTTTAATTAAAGGGAGGGTACTTTAACAATGGAATAGTTAATCTTTTTTAATTATAATTTTTAATTAAATAAAATTATTAAATTATTATAATGTTTACAATCCATATAATCCATATATATTGATAATTAAATATATCCTATTACTTGCATTTAATTAAATATGATATATTGTTATATTTATAATATTATAATAAGCTAACTCGGTCTAGACTTTGTCCTATGTAAATTTTAATTAAAGGGAGGGTACTTTAACAATGGAATAATTAATCTATTTTAATTATAATTTTTAGTTAATCTTTTTTAATTATATGTTTTAATTTATGGAATAGTTAATCTATTTTAATTATAATTTTTAATTTATGGAATAGTTAATCTTTTTTAATTATAATTTTTAGGCAAAAATATTAAAGTTTAATTTTTGAGTGAAACTCAATTCTGCATTCTTTGAATATTAAAATTACTTACAAAATGAAACAAGAACATTGTTTGAGTTGTGTAATGTTTTCTTTATCCTTTTCACTAAAGCCTTAATATAGTGACTTTAAATAAGTCGTTTAAACAAAATGAAAAATGTGCATTACACTGAGCATACTAATAAGCAGTTGTACTTGGTCAATTTGTAAAACTGTATGCATATTAGAATGACGACCCATATCCTTAAGCTCTTTAAAATAAAGAATACATCTGAAAAAATCACAAATCGACAATGTAGCACTATGACTATTCTCGTGGCTTGCTTTGTGCTTCATATTAACAACATGCCTTCCTCCAATTGTTGGCGTAGTTTTTCCTCTACTCCCACGCCCAACTGCAGATTTGGACATCTAGAGGCATCAAGTTTTTCCAACCATCTCAAATGTTCAATACCAAGCAACTCCTCTAGCATCTAGTTTTTTAAGTTTTCTCAGCTGCACCAATCCCGATATTTTAGTCAATTTAGAACAACCAAACAAGTTCAGTTATATGAGTGCATTTGGCAATGTTCCAATCTCCTTACAACACTTTATTGAGAGATACTTCAAATTGCTTAGTTCTCCAATTGAACTTGGCAATGATTTCAAATTTGTATCAGACAAATCTAGTGTTTCCAAAAACCTTTGATTCATTATTTTTGGGGAGGTCAAACTTCAATTTTGGAATAGTTGGAAAGTCGAAGGTATTCAAGTGCTCTTATATTTCTAAGTGTTTCGGTGGACATGGTTAAGTTATGATAACCAAGAAAATCAAGAAATTGAAGCCTAACTAAATTCCCGAAGGAATTTAGAAGCCTCTCCAAACTCTCAAATGAATGTAGATGGATGTGTTCGAGGTTTGTTAAATCCCCGAAGGATTCTGGCAGTGACTCCATTTGTGTGAAACCTGTTAACACCAAGCTCTTCAACGACTGCAGATGATAGAAATCATCTGGGAATTTTAACATTGGCACTAGCAACCATTGATCTTAATTAATATTACCCGATTCTATACAACATACAACCATAGTTTCAATGTGCTCGAGCTTCCCTATCGACTTTGGAATATTTGACAGGGGCTCCAATGATATTTCAGGGGAGCCCAACAAAACCAGGACCAGATGATATTTTGGGGGAGCCCAGGCTATGTGAGTGTTTTTCCTATTTCAAATGGATACATAATATGGCATATTTTACTGAGACAAGCAAACAAGCAAGATAAAAGTGACATTATATTTTCCATCCTGGATGTTTGAAAAAATGAAGCACACATAAATGTAGTTCTTTAGAATTGTTGTCTATGAGTTTTGAGTAAGACACTTCCATTGAGCACTTCACAAAGATCACACACCAAAGAAGTTCCAAAGCAGGCATAAATGGTATGAATATCTAATTAAAGAGAGAAAGAGTAGGAACATAGCAAGAAAAGGTAAGAAATTAACCTGTAATGAAGAAACACAATTGATTTACACCTATGTCAGAGTTGAGAAGACCACAATTGATTCAGAACTGTGCCAAAGTATTGATTCAGATCCGCCATGCAACCATTTTCACATATAGGAAAGTAGAGAAAATTCCACGTTCATGAAAACAGAGAAAGAAGTCCATGAGAGTGCGTTAAATCCATGGACATGGAAGGTTGTCATGTGATACACTCAACCCCCATCTCAGCTACCCCATCTCGTAATTGTCCAATGCATTCAAAAGTTGCTAGCTGGTTATCAAGATTTAATCTGGAGCTAGAACGAGTAAATTTGCCTTCTGATGCACTCAACCTCCATGTTTTTCTGAGTAAATGTGGCTTATGATGCACTCAACCTCGACTAGGTAGATGGAACCCTGTGAAACCAAGAAATAAGGTGCACGAAGAGTGGTAGAGGTAAGTTGTAGAAAACGAAGAGCGGTGGAGGTAAGTTGTAGAAAATCAACGAGGTGGTTGGAGGAAGCTTCAGGAAGAGTGGCAGCGTTATGGGGCAAAGGTGACATAAGCATCAACATCAGTGTTGCCTTGTGTCCAAATAACCTTCTCACAATATTGTTCTTTCCCTTTGCTACAGGAATCACAATGATGACAACTCCCTACCATACAGCCCACGCCTACTCGATCTCCAGCAGCAAAATTCTTCACTTCTGAACCAACTTCAACTACTGTGCCTACTATTTCGTGGCTGAAAAATAAATGAGTAAATTAAAGTTGAGTAGGAATTGCTAGGCATATATTCTCGCTGACTTTCTATTTAAATTGAAGTGGTGTTGAACCATATAAACACATTACCCATGAACCATTGGGTACTGGGAACCTTTCCAGTCGTTACGAATTTGGTGTAGATCAGAGTGACAGATTCCGCAGTATACGATCTGGAAAGTAACGTCATGCGGCCCAGTTTTCCTGTCAATGCAATTTAAAATGTCAACAAAATGAACTTTCCCATGCACACTTCGTACAAAAGTCAACAACCATAGGGCATCTCTCATTAACTAAATGCATCTCTCATGTTCTAAGAGGGAGGGTGAGTATGCGGGGTCGTAGGGGTTCGATCCCATTTGTCAGCTCAACATCGACGTGGCAGAGTGCACGACGTCCATCCAGTGGTTTTCCAAGTTCCTCCTCTGTTGGAGACAACGTCTTCAAATAAACACGTTGGTGATGTTTGGTTACTTGAGGAAGGTCCCAAATGGTTGGGGCACGTGGCGTTAGGATACCACCGACATTGACCAATCGTTTGTGTGCAAATGATTTTATAGGTTTTTATGTTACTTTGTGTGCAAATGATTTTATTGGTTTGTGTGTAAATGATTTTATTGTGAAAAGATAAAAAAAAATGACTTCAAAAAAACTGTCAACCAATTGACATGTTTTCTACAAAACCTAACACTAAAATATGCCTTCGGTATAATTAAATACTATTATTTTGACTTAATAGACACACATCACATTACTCCCATTTTATGAACATAGATTGTGACTCTTTTAAATTCATGGTATAAAAGTTTCATATAAATGCAAAGATAAGATAATGATATATGTTGAAGAACATTGATTAAACTTTTAAATAAGTATTTTCTTAATATACAGAGATGTTAAATTTTGCAAAGTATAATTAAATAAAAAACAAATAATCACAATATGTATAGAAAATTAAGAAATTATATATAATGATGGAAAGCATTATGTTATAGAATTTATAAATAGTTTACACACATCAACCATACAAGCTTCCAATTGCTTTTTAGGCGGATGCCATGAAAATCAATTGTTTTTTTGGTGGATGCCATGAAAATCACATTATCGTTTGTCCAATAAAACAATCCCTATAAGGGTAGAGTTGTTTATAGAACTTAATTTTAATAGACCATAGTTTGGTTGGGGCTAAGCATGTGGATAAAGTTTAGGTAAATATATAAAACTATACATTTGGTTTACATTGTTTCTAGATTTAATTCCCTAAACATTATGGATGTCAATGCATACCATTCAAATTTACATTAGTAAAAGTGAATATGTGAATTCATTATTTATGCATGTATTCATTAACACTTTTGTGATACGAAGAAAAGTACATTTACCATAGTTTTATCTTGGGGTTATTTTTTTTAATAATTATAATTGAATATAGTTACATGATGATGATGAGGAGGAGGAAAAACATAAAGTGTAAAGTGTAAGTGGATGAAAATTTGAGTAACTTATCTTGTTATTGATTACATGGCCTAACTCGATGGGGACATCGAGTGAGGTCTAACAATATCAATAATATAGTGGGTGGGGATTTGACTTCAAGACCTCTTGTATTATAATCATAACATTCATTCATTCGAGCTAACCTATCTCACTTTTTTTTTTTCAGGTTACAAAGCTCGAGGAAAAATATTTCCCCTCATTTTGAGAATGGTACCCAGGGTGAACCCTAGAATCTTCAGGACATAAAGCCGATCAATAAGAGGGCTCGAAGCTTTCAAATATGTATTCATTGGTACTTTTATGATATTATTTTCTAATATTCTTGAATATAGTTTTTTTTCCAGGAAAAAAATTGCTCAATTATATTAGTGAAAATATAATTTTTTTACATCTTCTTGACCCCACAAGAGATCATATCAGTACTGGTCCAAAGACCATGTTCAAAAAACACCTACACATACATCCCATCATGCAGGTTGCAAAAAGAGATACATAAACATGGCAAAAAACCCCAACAGTAACCAATAAAGAAGTTAAACCAGTAGTTGCATGCCCTCAAAGGACTGCGAAATGTTTACCCAACACCGCACGCCCCCAAAGGACCTCAAAGTGTAAACCAAAACACCGCATGCCCGCAGTGGACCTCAAAGATCTAGTCCAAAACCTCTTCAAGCCAAGGAGAGAGAGGACAACAGGGTCCAGGAAACCGAAGAAAATACAAGAAACCGACCACAACAATATCCCCGAAGCCATCACCTCTGCAAAACTCCGACACTATCATCCACTCGGATACGAGCCCTCGAGCTGCCTAGAGAGATTTAGGCACGCAGGCTCAGGGAATCATATTCGGCTCCGATTTGTCTCCTCGACCCCTAACATCTGCCTCAGAGTAACCGCCACAAAAAGGTCTACACCCATACATTGACGCTCTACCAGTAAGTCATCCCCGCCGCCACCCAAATCCTCCACCGCCGCCATCTGAGACCACTAAAAAATGCCCATTCCCGCCTACCCGCCCTGGAAGGGTCTTTAGCCCACTCTCGCCCTTCTCCAAGGAGGCAAGGGATGCAGCTAGCGAAACTAACCAAAGAGCCTACAAAGCCATAACCCTAAATGACTCTCAAACCCGCCCAAACTTTGTTGCCGCCTCAAAGTTGCATGATGACAAAGAAGAACATAAAATACAAACATTCAAGATACAAGACCGATCAAATAAGAGGACTAGAAACCTTCAAATATATATTCATTAGTAATTTTGTGATATTATTTTCTAATATTATTGAATGGCATTGGCTAAACGTTCTACCTTTTGGATTTTTTGACTGAAATTCGTCAATGTAAATCTAGACAAAATCACTATTTTCTATTTCATTTGTGAATGTATAAATGAATTCAACGTGCTGAAAAACTAGACACTCAGATTATACAAACTTAACCACTCAAATCTGCAGATCCAATCATTCTTCACCAGACAAAATCAAACAAAAAAATTAACTCAAAAATAACAAAAAAAATATAATACAATTGATGAAGGAAAAGCCCCTCCTCAACGGCCATTCCCCAAGCCCCTTGTAGGCTAACCCTCACCACATGAATAATGAACTAAGACCACCTCTGTGGCACGAGCTCCATGTTAAACGAATATTGTGCCAAGAATGCCTCCTTTATGACACCGACGATAGATCCCAAAACTGTTTATGGGATATCGTGTGATCAATTAAGCCAAATTTTTCGGATCAATAAAATCTATTTTATTCTTCATGAACTATACCCTTTTACAACGTTTCTATATTATAGAAGCTCATCGGCCCACTCTCAACAACATGCTATCACATATAATCCCCCTATAGATGATCGTCAACACGTATGGCCTCCACCATCCATGGAGACCACGGACACCCCTAAGTAGCGCACTAATCACTCTTGTGCACTTTGTGGGCAATATGGCCATTACACACACCATTTCCCCGCCATCCCAGAGTTTCGTTTACTCCGTGCTGCCCAACAACAGCAGCCTCCATGAGCCCCCTGACAAGAAAGAACATAAAAAATAACAAAAAAAATAGAATACAATTGATGACAAGAAAGAACATAAAGTACAAACGGTTTGGGCAAGTTGAAAAATTAAGTAAGCAACACTCAAGCTCTAAAGATCGAAGTCAAAGTGAGATTCCAAGAAGTTATCTTGGACTAACAAGTGGCATGATGAGAAAGATGGAGTGGTTCACACTCAACCTTGACATTCCGTGACCATCCAAGTACCACGAAATTTTCTTCACTCCCCATGAATCCATCGTACCTAATGAACCCATAATGCCATCTATGAAAGGCGTACCATTAAGTGTTTCACGTGATTGGTTAATTAGAGCTATCTTACATCCACGTCGATTCAATAGTTATGATGCCTTTCAACAATAACTTGGATTTATCTTCACAAAGCTAAGTTGCTTAATATTATAATAATATTTTAATTTAATAATAATATTTTAATTAATGTTTTTTATTTGTTAATTTGTTTGTGATCTGCGAGACTAGTATGTGGCTTGAGCAGGGGCATGTAAGTCGTCAAAATCACTCAGGGATTGCATTCGGCTTGAGACACACCAGCCTTTAAAAAGGTTGGATTTATTTTCCCCGTGGGTTTTGAACCGGTGAGTTAACATCACAGAGTGCCTTAATAGCACACTCAGTCACCGACTGTCCTACACCTCGGGGACAATATTATAATTAATGTTACAATGCGTGAAATTTCAAATTAATATATGAAACTTTTTGTTTATAGGATAAAAGATGGTGTTGTTTAAACATTCTATGTTTTGGTCATTTTCGATGGAATCCAACGACATACAGTTAGACGAATTCGTC
Source organism: Picea engelmannii (assembly GCA_009831015.1). Classification (NCBI taxonomy): domain Eukaryota; kingdom Viridiplantae; phylum Streptophyta; class Pinopsida; order Pinales; family Pinaceae; genus Picea; species Picea engelmannii. The sequence goes on along the minus strand of ML778868.1, from coordinate 71,011 downwards.
ATTTTTCATTGTTTAAATTGCATTTCTGAATGTATAGATGGATTCAGTGTGCTAAAAACCCCCGCGACACTCGAATTATACAAATTTAACAACTTAAATATAGATGACTGCATAAAAAAATTTCTTTCACGTAATAATTTCATTTTTTAGTTTATTAAAATATGTACTTTACTTTTTTACCTTTGTTATTTCAACATATAGGAAAAAATACATCTTCTTAATTATTGAACTTATTCATACTATATTATATGAAACTTTATATTCATATTCATAACCATTCAACGTCAATATGTCAATAGTCATAACCATTCAAAGCCAATATGAACAAAGATCACATAAATATAACTAGATTTTTTTTGCTTTCCGTTGTATTCTTAAGCTCACCATCTCTCCCCTTCATATACAAGAAAAACAAGGGTTGCATGGCAACGTAGTCCCTGCCGAGTTAGTTGGGAAATACATGTTAAACAATGAAACTTAATATAACTGAATGCATAAGTAATGAATATTTTTTTTCAAAAGATAATAATTGAGGGTTGTTTGTTATTCAAAATGTATAATGAACCCTGAGTTGAATGGAACTGTAATATTCATAAATATAATATAAATATAATAATAAATAATATATTAGATAATAAATATAATAATGCATAATAATAAATACATAGTACAACTTTTTATATTTAGATGCGGTGATTGGTGAAATTCATTGATTATGTAATTAATTCTACATATTGAAAGACGTGAAGAGAGCAATAACACTTCAATTCTATCAACCAATTAAAAATGAGAAACACAAATATTTTTATTATATTCAAAAATATATATTTGTTTTCCTATGTTAAACATTACATTGCATACAAAAATTTATGGTAAAAGACAAATTAATGTCACATCAAAAGCAAACTCATTGCTATAGTCCTATGGATGGGACTAATAAAACTTAAAATCTTGAATACAAATTTGCACATCTTATTTTTTATATGTAAAAGGACATGGGAATGGATGAATGAATGTGATAGTGAGCAAATGTAAAGTCCATTCATATGGTTCTATGGGATGGGGTTGGAGATTTTGGTTTTTTCACATGGTTTTGAGGATCTTGAGCCTTTTCCAACTCCTATTTAATGTAATATTGAGAAAAATGTAAAGTCCATTCATATGGTTCTATAGGATGGGGTTGGAGATTTTGGTTTTTTCACATGGTTTTGAGGATCTTGAGATTTTTCCAACTACTATTTAATGTGATACTGAGCAAAATGTAAAGTCCATTCATATAGTTCTATGAGATGGGGTTGGAGATTTTGGTTTTTTCACATGGTTTTGAGGATCTTGAACCTTTTCCAACTTTATAAAAATAGGAGTGTTTCTTATTGCATTCTTTGTACATGTTTACACACTCAAATTCTTTAGGAGGAAAAGTAAGATGTAAAATCAATTTTCACAATGGATGTCCTAAGATTACTAAATTTGTCACAAACTCCCTTATAATTTGGAAATTTTTTTCTTTCATGGATGGACTTCTTTCATGGCACTTTTATATGTTAATATTGCCTATTTTTATACTTTAAAAGTAGTTAGTTTCTTCATGGTTGTTTGATTCTCAGTTATCTAAATGTGATGCAAAGATGTTGGATTTAATTATTGTTCTTTCACTTTTATTTATAGGAGTCAACATCTCATTGTAAATTTGAGTGTATCTATTATTTTAAGTTTGATGCAAAGATGTTGGATTTAGCTATTGTTTTTTCACTTTTATGCATAACAATCCACATCTAATTGTAAATTTGGGGTTTATAAATAAATTTGAGGTGTATCTATTATTTTATTTTTGTTTAGGTATATATATATATTTTTAATGTATATCAAATCTTATTTCCTCTTTCATAAGCTTCCGTAGTTTGTTTAACATTTGTAATGATGGATTTTTTTTGCGTAATGGTTTGTAAGATAATTTAACATGATTAAGTTCCCTTTTGTCTGGGTTATTTTTAGGTTTTATGTCTCTTCTTCTTTCCGATTTGTTTTGTCACCATTTATTGCTTCCAAAATATTTAAGGGAATAAAACAACAAACAATTGCTTGATTGTGTTTTCATTATGAAATTTTTTAGCAATTTGTTATGTTAAGTTTGTTTTGGGAAAAATTGTATTTTAATTTGCACTTACATATCCTTGCTTTTAATTATTATTGATAGAATATTTTGGTTAATTTGATTTCATTTTCAAGTCATTCACCAAAGGAAGCAAACTAAGGTCTATTTTCCCTCAACAACACTACGACTCACAAAGAGATCCCACTTTGTGTATTTGACACAAATTGACAAGTTTCTAATTTTTTGGACTAACCCAACTAGATAATTTTGATCCTCATTATGCACATTATGCATGGGATTTCTCAATCATTATTAACTTGCCAGAACCTATGGTTAAACATTAAAGGGAAAACATAAACTATTCCATTCCATTCCACTACTCTACTTGCAAGTGTAATATAAATAAAATAAAAGGCAATCTCATTCCTTAACATTGTTACATATTAGAAAAACACAACACCATCACCATATAAACAGAAGATAATTAATTTTTTTAAAGGGGGCCTTATTCCATTGATATGAAGAATGTAGTCTTCTCCCTTTTCTTTGGGTAGGCGACATCCTCCTTTCACCACCTCTTCATCAATCACTTGAGTTCTCGCCTCATGTCTTGGTCCTTTTCATCCTCCAATTTCAATGCTCTTTGTTGCTCCTAACGACCTCTGTGTTATGTTCCACAACTCATATCTACATTCTTTGGTTTCTCTTAGACACCTTGTCCTCCTCACCAATGCATTCATTCTTCCTTAGAAAATCCATATTCAAAATGAGAGGCCCAACAAGCCCTAACCACATTCGTTTACTTGATAATCAACTTGATGCTTCATTTGGATTTGAGCCATGAATAGATTATCCTTAATAGTGTGGAGAATGTCAGTTTGAGTTGTGAGGGTTTTATCGACCTCCTGCACCTTGGAGACTCCTAGTAAATAGGATAGTACTAATGAGGGATTTTGGCCATAGATAGCCTCAAAGGGAGTCATTCGAGTGGAACCATGATAAGTTGTATTATACCACCATTTGGATAGAGGGAGCCATTGGACCCATTAGGATTGTCTCTTTGAAGTAAATAACCTCAAATATGCTTCCAAGGACTCATTGACATCTTCAGTTTGAGGGTGATATATGATGTTGAGATTCAATTGAGTGCCCTGGAGATGAAACAATTATTGCTAAAAATTGCTAGTAAAGGTGGGGTCATGATCTGTCACAATCGAGTGCATCATTACATGGAGTTTAAATATATTATCCATGAATTATTGAGTGACCATATAGGCCTTGAAGGGGTGTTGGAGAGCATAAAAGTGAACATATTTGGAAAGGTGATCAACCACAACCATGGTTATATATTTATTGCTATATTTTGGTAACCCCACAACAAAGTTCATAGAAATGTCAGTCCATACAACTGGAAGAATGAGTAAAGGTTGGATTTCATCTAGAGGTTTCACTATATATCCCTTGTTTCATTGGGAAATGCCACATTTTTCCATAAAGGTGCATATGTCCTTCTTCATGCCTTCCTAGAAAATGGACATTTGATCCTTTCATATTTTTTATGAAACCTAAAATGACATACTATGGGAAAAGAATGTAGTTCGGATAACACTTGTGAATTAAACACTAATTTGTTTTTCAAATAAATACATCCTTTATAGTGAAGCTCTTCATTTTCCCAAGTGTAGCCCTGATATGCATGGGGTTGAATTTGACGTTGTTGGATTATGCTAGGGATCTTGGGATTTGTTAGCCATTCTTTATGAACATTATTCAACCAATATAATACTATGAAATAGAGTGAAAAGAGGGGCCTAATGCTAAGAGAGAGTGTATTCTACCACATTCTCCTTACCCTTCTTATAAATTATCTCATAGTCATACCCCAATAGTTTGGTGACCCATTTTTGTTTCTTAGGGGAATATATCCTTTTCTCTAGGAATTATTTCAGGCTACGATGATCGGTTTTAATTTGGAAATGTTTCCCAAGTAGGTATGTATTCCAAATATCCATAGCATGTAATACATCCGTCATGTTTTTTTCATAAGTGGATTTTCCCAACTGTCTCTCACAGAGTTGTTTGCTGGTAAAAGCCAACGGTCATCCTTTTTGAATGAGTACTACTATGATGCCTTTACCATAGTTCCTCATGAACTTCCTGTAATGACTAGTGAGACCAAGAAAACCTCTTAAACTTTTAAGAGTTTTACAGAAAGTCCAATCTTTCATTGCTTCAATTGTTTTTTTTTCCACATGCACACCATCATGACTACCAATATGGCCCAAATATTCTAATTCAGAGACACCAAAGGCATATTTTGTTAAGCCCTAAATAGTGGCTCATTACCCCTTAATTGGGGATTATTACATTAGTAATGTTATTTTATTTATGTCGACTTGAGTCCATTAGTTGTAATTGTACCTCCTAGTCTCCTATATATACCAAGGAGACATTTTCATTTGGAATCATATTGTACTTGAACATTTATGTGGTGT
>ML778868.1:33175-52369 GCA_009831015.1 Picea engelmannii | reverse complement strand
AAATAAGGAAAATAGGTTAAGTGACCTAGAAATGGGTTAAGTGACCTAAAAATGGGTTAAGTGACCTAGAGGATGAAAGTATAAATAAGATAGCAATGGTCTCTTGTAGATCATCCTTTTTGTGGATCAATGAAGAGCTTCTTATGAGAATATCTTTTGGAGTATTGATGGAGAGCTTCTTGTGAGAGATTCTTGAGCATTTTTGGTGTGGAACACTTGAGAATATTGAATATCTATAGGTGACTGAGGTAACCAAGGATATATAAGCCGAATTTCAGAAGGAAGGTGAAGAAAAGAGGGTTGGAATTGAAGGGAGGATAAATTCTTTTGATGATGCTTTCTAAGGTATGTTATTTACAGGTCATCTCACCATTTTCGCTATAACTTTTTTTTCTATAATGATTCAGACTGTGAAATTGCTATGCCATTGATAAAACATACCCCAATATCCATGGTAAACAATTCAGCTTGCGTGTCTTTGTATTTTGGGAGTTACACTCCGTGGAAAATAGGGTTTGTGGCTAGTCCTGAAACTAGTCAAAAACAGGTGTTTTGGGTAAAAACGTCATAACTTCTTCATAACAGATCCAAATTCAGTGAGACCAAATTTGTTGGTTAGGTTATAGTCTGCAGTATGTTGTGTAACATTTTCATATCAATTCAATAAATAGTTTGTGCGAGGAACGCTCTACAAGGTTGCTCTCTAGAATAAGCCAGAATTCAACAAGGTATGCCATTTTTGCGATAACTCCTTTTCTGAGAGGTTCCAAGTAGTGACACCTAGATGAATTGCATAAAACACACTGAATAAATTTTTTTATCATTTTCAGATCTTTATTCATTACAGGTACAAAGTTATGATTATTTCAAGTTGGGGTTGTTGACTAATCCAAAAACTAGTCATGGTTGAGACAAGCAATTGATGAGTTGGAACATACATGAGGTGTATAGTTGATGATGTTGGTACATATTGATGAGTAATTGTTTATGAGTAGTTGACATATTATTGGTATATACTTGGTACATGGTTGTATGCACTTGTTTATGATACAGGTTGATTACAAGTTGTTTGGCACAGGTTGGTGCATGGTTGATGCACTTGTTTATGTTGACAGATTGATATCTGTTGAGGATTGTTGCCTCATCTCATTTAGTGTTGAGAATGTAAGTTGAGTCTTGCATATAGATCTAGTTCTCTTGTATATTTTTACTCTATTCATTTGTTGCTGAAAAACCCTCGGATTGAAGTCCATAATAAAAGGAAAAAATGTACATACATCTTGTGTACTTTGTGTTCCTTGTGGAGATGATTTATTGATGATATGTTGCTGATATTTATTTACATATAACTGATTATAAATGACAGAAATGAGTAATGAGAAAATGTTGAATGTTAACTAAGGAGTTTTTGTGTAAGAGGGAAGTTTTGGGAAAATGATCCCCACACTCATTCACCCCCCCTCTAAGTGTGGTAGGTGTGTCCAACAAGGACTTCCGATGAGGTCTGAGTCGGATAGTTCTTCCTAGTCGACTGGTATAAGGAACTCTGCAAGCCATTCCTTAGTTATTTCTTCCATGTTCTCCTCTGTGACCTTATAATAAGATTGGAGCTCTTCTTTATTTTCATTTTCGCGCGCAGTGATATAAATAAAATGTCTATCTATGCGGAACTTCACAAATGGTCTGAAACTGTGTAGGGTGTTTGATGTCATACGAGGGAAAGACTCAATAGCCCTCTTCAACTGCAAGTAATAGGTGTGGAACACTGTGTTTGACTGCCATTGTTTATCCATGTCGCTCGAATACCAGAGCGTAGTGAACTTCGTAGCTAAGGGATTGGACGACTCAATCTCAGGGAAGGTCGCACCTTCCGACATCTCCCAAGCAATAAAGGCGACTAGGATCAACAACCAACTGAAATGAAATTCATAGCCCTAATCTTGAGCTTTACGATAGTCTTGCTCTAACTTGCTGACGAGGTAGCTCGCCCAGTTCATCTGTAGTCCTTCAATGCACTTTCTCGCGAGGTCAACAACAAACCCCGTGACCTGCATGGGTCTATTCTTCCTTGCTAGATTACCAGCGATCAACTGGCAGGATAGGCGCACTCTGAATGGAGGCTAACTTGTAGCCTCACTTCCCCTTCTCCACATTGCCACAAGTATCTTTAATTTTTTGCACCAGGGTGCGATCTACAACCTTCCCTGGATAAAATTCTTGTGGGTCTGGTCCTTGCATGCTTAATCTAGTGATTTGATGGATCAACATCGGATCTATGGTGATGCATCTGTCTAACCATAGATAACCGCCATGGAATCACGACAGTAGGAGTTTAATGCACGCGTTAACCTCCTGGTGCCTTCCAAAGTGGGGTATTTTCATTACGTTTAGGATGGTGGACCTCGCGATGTCCATGGTCCATGGTTGGGGGATGATATTTGGCTTCTTCCCCTTTGTCTTGGTCAAATACTTATGTGGTGTGATCATTCCATGGTTCTTGTGGTCTCCCAAGTTGAAGTCACTGATATTCAACGTCATTATCTGTCCTAGTTGTGGTCCATCTGGGAGTATCCCCTTCGGGAGGTACACAGTGATCACAGTGTAGTTGAAGTCCCTCGGGACATTGTCATGACTAACCACGCTAGCCAGAGGTGGGATATAGTCGGGCAAGATAGATGGGATGAGATTTGAATTCACCAATTCATCACGATGCTTGGTTCATTTCTCTGTCGCAGCTCGGGATGGTCCAAATCCACGAGAAGTCGATGGGGATTCTTACACTCCTCTCATAGATGAGGCTTGGACTCCTATGGACATGACCTTCTCATCCATGAGGTCTATGAGTATCTCTTCGACGTATTTCTCTAGTTCACTGAAGTCACTCGACATGCACGCTCGAGATCAGGTCGGTGATCAAATATTCAACGGGTGGCGAGGTCTCAATAGGCACAACGCAAAATCCACTAGTTCTCCGTAGGCTCGAATAATCATTGTTTGCAAAAGTGTTCTCGGTGCAACACTCGACAGGATAAATATCTAACATCGTAACTGATTCCTCCAATGGGTAGGAACACCTCAATCAATGCAATTCCATTCGTTATGGCATATTCCAAATAGTCTAATGGAGATATTTCTGGCCATAACTGTAGTTCAAGATGTTCTAGAGCATCGGTGTAATGGTTGGGACACCTCCACCGGTCATATTGCTTCACCGTAGCGAAGTGTCAATATTCGCTATTCTATTATCCCGACGAAGTTCGAGTTCTGTAAACCTTCTTTCTGCGAAGTCCTCTCTGGATCTTTCTGCAATTTTTCTAACCTTGCTTTCTTCTTGCTAAGCTTTCTGGCTTTCTTCCCTATGATTTGAGTCATTGGGTTCCTCTTTCCATTATTGTTCTTATCTTCTCTTAGCATAGTAACTTCGCACTGTTGCGGGTTATTCAAGGGTAATACTTCTTCTCTTTCTGGAGTAGGTGCTCTACTCTCTTGTACAGACAGGTGTTTCAAGTCTTCCTGTGTTCTTTCAACTTCGACATCCAAATATCTGGTCCTCAGTAGCTTCGATTTGTCCTTTTGTTCTTCTATTAAGTGCTCTATTCTCCTAGACATGAAATCTCTTAGTTCTTGCTTTTTCTTTTCTAGATATTCCTCTTCTTGTTTCCTTGATATCTGATCTTTCTCAATCCAGGTCTTTCCTAGCAAAATAGCAAACGAGGCGTTGTTCTCAACAAACTTAATGACCTCAAATTCTTCCTTTGTCGAAGTTCCATGTGCACTCATAGGTATCTAGGTAATTCTTCCACATAGGGTTATCAATTTTCCTTTAATATTCCTCCCAATGAAAGAACCATAGTAGACTTTCCCAAAATTTCCCAAGTTCTTTCTGTCATGATATTCACCTGTGTTTCCTCATCCAGAGCACAGTCTATGTCGAAGTCTCCTATTCTTGTTTCTATACGCTCCTTCTCTTTTAAGATCTATGATAAGTTGATGTCTTTGTGATCATTCAGGGTATCTTTCATCTGTAATAATACAGTCTCTGATTCTTTCTGGGGTTCTATCATATCCTTAGTTTCCTGTCTTGTCTCATGGTTTTCTTGTCTCATATTCATCTTTTCAACTTTAGCAATCATTCTAGGGAAATCCAAAACTTCATGGTCCATAGCTTTATAGCAAAGACATCTAGGAATTCTACTAGGGAATTCCTTAGCAAGATGGCCCGGTCTTCTACAACAGTAACAAAGAGTTAATCCTCTCTTTCTTTTAAATGATCCCCAACCTTTCCTCTACTGCGTACTAGGATTACAGTAACTAACATGAAAAAAATTATTTCTAGGATCCTGCATCCATTTGTTAGTCCAAACATTCTTTCTATTCATTGGAATAAAATATCTTTCATTACTTTTATCAGATCTACTCATATCGAATCTTCTTTCTTCTAGCTGTGCCCTAGTTTTCAAACTAGGAAAAAATCTATCAAGCATTCCTAGATTCATTCTTTCGAAACAAAAATTTTCACTTATCTTACCTTTCTCAGAGCACAAATCTTTAAGATATTATCTCTTTTCTTCAGATCAGACTTATTTATTAGCACAGAGATTCACAATCAAGTAGGGTATTGCATACTAAAGTAGAAGATCCATGCACAAAGATTTTTCTTTTCTTCAGTTCCCAACAATCTTTTTTTCTCCTCCTTAGATTTATCAACCCCGAAAGCTTTGAGTTGAGACAATAAATCCTTGAATTTTGTAAAGAAATATTGGATATTGTGTCCCCTCATCTCATCATTTTTTCCAAATATCCATTCCAAGGTGGTCCAGGCTTCATTGGGAGTCTTACGGGAAGATATGTGAAAAAGGAGATCAGGAGAAATAAGACTACAAATTGTTCTGAATGCTTCATCCATTCGATTTAAGTACTTGGATTTTTCTATGGCTGATGTCGGTTTTGTGTCTGTATTCAAGGTTAACCTGTAAAATCCTCTGGTTCGAAGAGGTATGACTATTTTCTCCTTCCATGCAAAGTAGTTGTAAGGTGTAATAATGAATTCTTTTTGGAAATCCATCTTTCCACTGTCTTCAATCTTTTGTACTTGCAAAAAAAATTTGCTGTAGCTTTTGATTAGCAGTCCGTTGGCTCTAATACCATGTAAATGTGTTGAACATGCACATAATATATCTATCTAGAAAATACTACACACATTTGCAGAGAGAAATTGAGAAAGAAGAAGAAGGAGAGAAAGAATGGAAGAATTCTCATTAACCGTAATGAATAATGAATAATTTACACATGATATATTCTGTATAACTCAATCAATGCATACTGGAGGAGAACCAATGTGCCATAGTGGTGGTATAGAGAGATCTGGACACACACCAGCAGTTACAGGAGTGAACTGCCACCTAGCCTAGTCTCTTAGGCAATTACGGGAGTGAACTGCCACCTAGTTGAGTTAAATAGTCAACCAATCTTCAATTAACTGACTGAACAGAGTGTAATGAAGAGTAGATCAAGGAATCAAGGGTAATGTGCCAGTATGGTGATGATCCCAAGGAAAGTGCGCATTAGCATGGTGATGATCCCAATGTTTCATGGTGAAAAAACCAATGGAACATCTAGACTCAACTCAACTAGTCAAACTAAAGTGTCAACTGAAGAGAATATTTTCCAGGTGGAATATCCTCCCCTAAAATATACTAGAATGGATAATGACTAATAATGACTAAAAAACAAGGAAAAAAAATAGGAAAAGGAAATCCTAGGTGTGTGTGAAGTAACTCCAACATATACCTCCAACATTTTTCAATGCACAAGAACACTACCTCATACACCAAGTTGAGGAGATTGAAATTTGTGGACCTGTACACACAAGGTCAATGTGGATGGTGGAGAGGCACTTGAAATCATTGAAGGATTTGATTAGACAAAGAGCACGTCCTGAGGGTTCTATGGTGGAGGGATATATGGTATATCAATCCATGGTGTATATTAGATAGTATCTTCCTAAATTAGCAGCACCAACTATGCATGTAGTGGATCGCATTTGGGATGTGAACTCCATCAAAAAAATTGAAGATCAGGAGCACATGTTCGGGAAAGGTAGAATGGAAAAAAAGAGAGGTAATATATTAATAATTTTGGAGATTTATATAATTAATACATATAATTTTTCATTTTTTTTTTTGTATATGATCATACTCATTAATATATTAATATCTATTATTTCATAGATTGTTAATATTTACCATGGACATTATAACTAATATTTAATATTTGTGAATTATAATGATTTTTTGATTCAATTTCTCAAGATTGGGATGCACTTCATTTATACATTGTAAACAATCTTGACTGGATGAATGTATGGATTGAAAGATGTAAACAACATCATGGAGATAGGTTATCATGGAAACGAATGTTTGAATTGGTTAGAGAAGCTCCTTGTAACGGGGTTCCAATGTTACGCAAAGGGAAATTGATTTAGCATATGGTTTGAAAGATGGACAAGAAAGAAAATTCACCCATTTTATTCAGTTATTTTATATTATATTAATGTGACTACATGTGTACTATATTTTTCAGATACTTTCCAAGTTATATAAATTATGTGTTAATTTATTAATTGATAATGCATCTTTTACATATCTGGCATATTGCAGTTGAAACACCACAATGCTATGTGGTGCAATGGTCGTAAATTTCGCATCAAACAGTTGGATGATACCAGGAAATTTTTTGATAGTGGGATAACTATAGTATTCCACGTCACTAATGTTTCCTCTAGGAGAGACAGACATCCCCGAGAATCTGAAAATAGATACTATGGGTATTTGAATGATATACTTGAGTGTGACTTTAATTCCTTCAAATTAGTTATGTTCAACGTCAAATGGTATAGGTTACGAATGCATGAACGCAATGAGGAAAGAATTTTTATTCAGCATGCCAACGAATTTCCAATGATTAAAACAACGATGTTGGAAAGAGGACATGATCAATATGTTTTTCCAAGCCAATGTGAACATGTCTTTTACTCAAATGTTACAAGGTGAGAGGGATTGGTCATTTGTTGTTAGATATGATCCAAGAGGAAGGCCAGTTAAGTATACTCATGTATAGGAAGAAGATGATATTGAAGAACAAGATTATTCGCCAGATCAGACATAGATGGAAGATCATGCAGGGTAAATAGAAGAAGAAGACGAATAAGATCATGATCCAAACATAGGAGACAATATTGCAGTTCTTGATGACGATGTCGATGAAAATATGCTCAAAAATGACATTTATGACAATGATGATATCATCAATCCTTTCAACATCGTTTCTGAACTGGATGATGATACAGATGTCGAGTTCAATGAAGAAGAAGATACATAATAAGGATGATACATATGTTGAGTTGGATCAAGTACGTGACTATATATTTTAATTTGTATGAAATATTCTCTTAAAATAATTTACTTATGTCATGGGTTAATTACATGTTTTTAAGTTTTATGTGATGTTTTTATATCCTATGTTACATGTTGTTTAATTATTATGTGAAATCGATTAATAATAGTAATAATAAAATATTTAAAATGAATAGAGGTGAGATTTCTCTAGGCGCTAGGGTTAGTGTTGCTTTATCTCTGGTGCACTTGGCCTCCCCTGAAGGGGCTCAATGATTCCCATCGAAGGAGGGCCATGAGGAAACTCCTACAGTGAAGCAACGATGCATGGAAACATCAGAGGGGGTTCCAGGTGCCCAACATTTGAACCTCCTCTAGATCTACGCTCACAGCTCCTCTTTGAGGGCACATTCAAGGACAAAGAAATGGACATAGATGCAAGGAAAACCCCAACAAGTGCAACACATCCTTGGATACCTGGGAAATGTATTATATAAGTGCCGCAAACCCCGAAGTACATCATAAGCACACCTAGGATCAAAGAACAAAAGCAATACATGAGATAATACACCCTAGTAGGAAAATTTCTAAGGCTTTGGCTCTCTGAACGCGAGTTGGTAAAATGGATACAACAATGGTGGAAGCCCAAAGACCATTACGATATCCAGCTGGGATCCAAAGGATTCTTCACCATAATCTTGCATAATTTGGAGGAAAGGAATCACATTTTTTATGGATGACCTTATTTCTTCAACTCGGTGGGACTTTTCTTGAGATTCTGGACGGAGAAGTTTAGCCCTGAAATAGAGGAATTTTCACATGACCCAGTGTGGATAAGACTTTATTCCCTACTGCAGGAGTTCTGGTTGGAAGAGATACTAGCTGGAATCGACAATATCATTGGAGTATATGTTAAATCCTCAGAGGCCACGAAGTAATGAAGATATACCTCCTACACGTGCATTTGTGTTTACCTGAATATTTCAAAGTCGTTACCAGGATCCATTACTTTGGAATATCATGATGAGGACTGACTACAAACCATTAACTATGAACACATATTGTTTAGATGCAGAAAATTTCATGATCTTGGGCACCTCTTCAAGGATTTCCCCCTCAACATAATAAGCAAAGACGAAAACCCAGAAATAAGAAAAAAAAAAGATGTCATCATCCATGTGGCAGGAAGACGTAGACAAGGAGGAAGGAGAAAAGCAAGCCCAACCAATAAGGAATTTCCCTCCAAAAATTAATTTGAGGCTTTGCAACAACTTCCAGATAACATGGATGCCCCACAGGTCCCTCCGACAGAGAAATCAAATCAAAAACTAGAGAAAGGGAAAGTTGTGGACACCCCAGGTATGGTCCAAACCACTTCTCCACCCAACTCCAACACCAAAGACATAGAACCTTTAGAGATAGAAGATGGGGACGCAAAAATGGATCTAGATGAACAAGATCTAGTGGGAGTAGACATGGTTCATCTAGAACAAGCTTACTAGCACTAGAAAATTTATACCATCCCTCCATACCAACTGAGAAAAGTCCACAAAGTCTTCCTCAACTCCACAACAGGATCCACCGCTAGATCTTGTTCGAGTTTGGGAATACAAGGAAATACACAAAAAGAGCAACGCAAATCTCAGAAGGATGAAAAGAAAAGGGGAAGGAAATCAACCAACAAGCTCATCCAAGAGATAAGACACTTCATGGTCAAATCTAGTCAGATCCATCTCATATCTGGTAGCTTTCCCCCTCTCCCCTCTCCCCTCCCCATCCTCATCATGAATCTCATATCTTGGAATATAAGGGGACTCAACGGTCATAGTAAGCAGAAGCTACTACATGATATTATCATATCAGAAAAACTGGACATAATGATGCTTCAAGAAACAAAATGTGAAACAAAAGAAATGGATAAACTTCTTTGGAACCCAAGCTCAGTTACCCTAGAATTTTTTTTCACAACCAGATGGTCCATCTCTACCACATACCGACTCATCGGCTCCAACAATCCTAGATACCTGACAAATGTCTACGGACCAGCCACACCAAGGGACAAAAATTCCTTCTTAAGGAACCTGGAGGGACTGGACATCCTAACTTTAGGGAACAAATGGATTCTCAGAGGGGACTTCAAAATGATATGTAATATGGATGAGAAAAGAGGAGGAACGCGTTGACTCAAAGCGAAGTCTGGGAAATTTCAGGGCCTAATCGACAAGCTAGGCCTCATTGACATAGAAACTACAATGGCATCTTCACTTGGACGAATCAAAGAACTGGTACCCATCATATAGCTTTCCGGTTGGATCAGTTACTTATCTCTAATTCTCTCATGATGGAAGGCACAACACTGGAAGTGCTCATTCTCAATGTCCATGGGTCGGATCATTGGCCCATCCAACTTTGGCTTGACATTCCTGTCACTCTAGGACGTAAACCCTTCAGGATGGAGCGGTTTTGGCTCAACCACCTGGACTTTCAACAAAATTCCCACACTTGGTTGATGGAGGTGTATGTATCATATGGTTCCAAGATGTACAGATTCCAGCAGAAACTCAAAAACTTCAAGTAGAAGCTCAAGGCTTGGAATAAACAAACCTTTGGAAATATCTTTGAATCCCAAAAACAACTAACGGATCAAATGGGCATCATACAAAGCCTAATCCACAATTAGGGAATCTCTGAGGAACTCAAAACACAGGAAGCAGCAATGAGCCAAAAAATGGAGGAAAGGAAATCCCAAGAGGAGATCTTATGGAGGCAAAATTCTCGCATCCAATGGCTAAAGGAGGGTGATCAAAACACCAAGTTCTTCCACAGGTCTACCATTCAAAGAAGACATTCCAATCGCATTACGCAGATGATCACAGAAAATGGGAAAACCCTCCACTCTCATGAGGATATGGAAGCAGAGCTGGTCACCTACTATCAATATCTCTTGAAGGAACCTCAAGAGGATAGATCTCAAGCCATCGCACAAGTCACGTAGCACATACCTTCCACAATCATGGTGAAAGAGAATGCAGCTCTACTATGGCCCATCATGCTCAAGGAAGTGGATCAGGCACTCCATGACACCCCTATGGGGAAAGCTCTAGGACTAGATGGTTTTACTTCAGACTTTTTTCATAATTGTTGGAAAATGGTAAGGGAGGAGGTATGGGAAATCATTGAAGACTCTAGAGCCTCAGGTCAAGTCCTTCCGGCCCTTAATGCTACCTTCCTCACCCTTATGCCTAAAAAAGAGTTATTCAATCACCCCAAATAGTTCTGAACCATCGCTCTCTACAATGTCATCTACAAGCTCTTAAAAAAGGTGATCGCCCAGAGACTCAAACCTATCCTCCCCTTCATCATTTTGCCAGAGAAATCAGGGTACGTGGAAGGAAGAAAAATCTTGGATAGCATCATCCTGTCGCATGGAGTTATCCAATCTTTACAGAAGACTCACACTCCGGGTATGTTATTAAAACTTGACCTTTCCAAATCTTTTGACAAGTTAAGTTGGGCCTACATGCACTCAGTGCTCTTAGCCTTTGGTTTTGACCCTTCCTGGGTAAACTGGATCCTGAATCTCACCTCCTCGGATTTCTTTTCAATCCTCATCAACGAAGTCCCTTCTCTCCCTTTCTCTCCCACCCGAGGGATCATGCAAGGAGATCCTCTGTCCCTGTTCCTCTTCATTATCATGGCAGAAGGTCTTAGTCACTCCATTCAAGCTGCTATAGCAATTCAAACTCTAGCAGGACTACCCTTGCATGGCATAGATCCTCTGATCTCTCACATTCAATTTTTTGATGACACTCTAATGATGGGTTCCCCCATGGTCCATGAGGCCTAAACAATCCTCTCCATTATTCAAACCTTTTGTGAGGCTTTGGGAATGGATATTAATAAGGACAAGTCCCAGATCTTCTTCTTCAACACCCTAATGCCGATACAACTCCACATTACCGAAATCTTGGGTTTCACTCAAATCTCCCTTCCGTCCAAATATCTAGGTATCCCCCTCCTTAAAAAGCCCTCAGAAATAGCTCCTAGGAAAGTCTCCTCACCTCCTTTTCGAAATAGGTTTCCTCTTGGACCTACCGTTCTCTCAATATTCCCATTCGCCTCACCCTTCTCAAGTCCGTGTTGCAGGCCTTTCCAATCTACACCTTCTCAGCCCTTGCATCTCCTAGCTACATTCTCAATGCCATCAAAACACTGCAAAGAAACTTTCTTTGGCAGAAGTTCAAAACAGGGAAAAAATGGCGATGATCAGCTAGGAAAATCTTTGCATACCTAAGGCTCAAGGGGGTCTAGGAATAAAAGACCCATCAACTATGAACAAAGTCCTGAGAGCTAAGATATGGTGGATATGGATGAAGAGACCTCATGATCTCTGGGCCAAGATTTGGAAAAGAAATTACACACCCAACACAACTGAAAGAAACGTCATCATATGGAATAGAGACACCCTGGGCTCCTTGATTTGGATGGTGGCCAAACATAATCGAAGCTTAGTGGTCAATCATGCCTTCTGGGAAATTTGTAATGGTCAAACTACCTTCTTCTGGAATGACTCGTGGAAGTAGTTACCTATTCTAGCGCATGATGCCTAGGATGACACCTTCCTCACCCCGGCTACCCAAGCAGGGATGAAAAAAGTGGCAGATTATTGGAAGGACAACTCTTTGGATGCCACCTAGAGATGCTGAAAATCCACAAGAGAGGACCTTCACATCGAAGCGCACGTGGACTTACAACCCTGGTACAACCTGACCAACACCAATAAAATACCCATTCTTCCAGGAGAGGAGATCTTGCGATGGGGACATTTTTTAAGGGGCACTTTCAGTATCCAAGAAGCTTACGCCGTCAAGGAAAATTTCAATATCCTCCCCCCTGGGAAAGTTTGGAACAAAATCTGGTCACTCAAGCTTTGGGCAAAAATCAACATCTTCCTTTGGTTGGTGGCACATGGTAGCATTCTCATTTGAGACAATCTCATGAAAATGGGGTTCACAGGGCCTTCCATATGCCCATTATGCTTGAAGGAGGCGAAATCGATAAACCACTTGCTAAACATTTTCCCCTTCAGCACCCAAGTTTGGTATCAATGTGCATCTATCATGCACACTTCATATCACAAGCGGGAGAGCATACAAACAACTATCAAAGAGTGGAGAGATGTGGCCTTCTAATCACCCATATTAAACCGCATATGGTAGTTACTCCCCGGTTTCATCCTCTAGAAAATATGGAAGGAAAGGAATCGAAGAATCTTCTAAAACATTTAGCACGACTGGAAACACTGCTAGACCTGAAGTTGCACCAATATAACAGAAAAAATTAGTATGCAGCATTAGAACGAAACAAACCTATCCTGTCCAATTCAAGAATAAAGCATCTTGAAAAACTATAATCTCACGTTAAAACCGAGTTCACCCTCCACTCCTCAGCATCACTCTTTTAGGGACAACCCCTCTCATTGGTCCTCTCCTCCTGAAGATTTTATCAAATTAAATTTCGACGGAGCCTCCAAAGGAAATCCAAGTACAACAGGATTCAGAGTGGTCTTTCGAAACCATCAGGGGAAAAAATTTCTCATCTTGGCGGGAATAATAGGCCACACCACCAACAATGCTACAGAACAGTGGGGGCTTACAAGAGGTTTGCAACTAACTCTAGAACAAAATTTTCATAAACTAATTGTGGAAGTCGATTCGCAAGTGGTGCTGAATCTCTTCCGGAAAATCCTGAACAGTGCATATCCATAAAAAATCTCTCCCTATTGAATACTTTCTTATGGACTCAGGACAATTGTGATGCTTATTAGACCCAATCAAGCCCTTATCCCCTCGCATGTGATACAGAAAGTGAATCAGATCGCAGACGATCTCGCCAATATTGGAATAGACTTGGAGGGACAAGACCTTCTATGCCAAGCTTCCATACACTAGACGCATCCCATCCTCCAGAGATGCAAGGAAAAGGCTCTAGCCATCGACAGTTCCCCGGATGGGGTCATAGTGCAACCCAGGTGTCATATGGAAAGGATCGATGATGACCATCATGGTACCATCCATGTGACAAGTGCGTGCCCTTCCCTCCCTCCTGCACCATGTATTTAATGCAGCTCCATTACAACCAGAGCACAATTACTCCTAGTGTTCCCTGCTCTGGCCTCTCGTCCCCTCGATGGATCAATTCAATGGATAAATATTTACTCGTCTCATGTGTGTCCTCTTCCACTAGCGATATTTTCACCATGAATCTCACCATCCTTGCTCGCATCTCTATTCTCTTCTAGTCGAGTCCTCCAGTAGACTGTGCTCTCCCCTACTGCTCCTTGGATTCCTTATCTTTCTTCCCATGCTTTGTAGCCCTTCCCACACCCCATTCATGTCGAGACAGCAAGGGAAATCCAAATGAGTCTTGGCTTGGTAACCAAATTGTCTGCGTTTGGAAATCAGACCCCTGCCTGCCCCTACACCCTCTCACATTTCATCACCTTCCTCGCCAACCTCCTCGACACAGTCTGGCCATAGCCTCAACGGTCTTTCACCCCTCTCCTTTCCCTATGCATGTAGGATCGAATGGCTCGATCTCCTGGGAAACTCTCTGGGTTTCACCACAGGGCCAGTTTCAAACTTGGCCTCCTCTTCGCAACCAACTCCAGTCATTCCTCCCAATTCTCCTAAAAATTCGACACATGAGCCTTCGCCAGTCCATTCACCCTCGATCCAAGCTCCGAGTGAAGGTTTTCGTGCTAGTCATGGACATCAACAAGAGAAACCTCACTCCTACTCAGACTATGCCTGCTGCATAAAGATACAAGAAGGCCTTGCAATTCTGCAAGGCCTAGTGTTCAAATTACAAAAGGATCTGGACGACCTGTGTTTTCCTTTGGAAGTCTTGGATGGGAAGGGGATACAATTCCTGCAAATGATTTCATCCTTGCATGTAACGTGCCACCCCTTAGATGTGGAACCAAATGCACCAATGAATGAACAGTTGATACTGGCAACAACTACGCACAAGCATCCAGAGGAGGGAGCAACACCACTAGCTACGCATAGGCATCTTGAGGAGGAATCAACATGAGACACTGCTCCAATGCTCAAGGCCACCTCCTAGGATGCATGGAAATGCTGCAAGCCTACAACCTAAACTGCACAGGTGTCTCTCTGCATGGTCTGTTGGATGTTTAGATTATATTTTTCCACTTTTCGCTTTTAGTTATATTATTTCTGGTTTGACTTATGTCAATCTTAGCGGGAATAGTAAATCGGTTTCCCCCATGGGGAAAAATTACTTATTTGGTTAGACGTTGTCTTATGACTGGTATTTTGATACATTGGTTCTAGACCTGGCAGGCTAGTTGAATTGGTTTCCCCATTCAGTTATTACAGTCTGGGTTAAACTGATGATGCTGCAAATTTTTATTTTGAAAGGCTTTTTATAGATTCTTACTTACAAAAAAAAAATAAAAATTATTATGTGAAACCTAAAAATAGTTGCCAATATACTAGAGTATGTGGTAAACTTAAAATATCATTTACAAACACATAATTTCATTTACCTTCATTAATTTTTGTTTTTGTAATTTCTATATTGCATGAATCTTACAGCTAGTTTGCTTTCGATTATTTTATATTTTATAGATTGGGTATTGGGGAATTGAGAGTGATGCGAGGGGGAGCAGAGGGGCCATATGATCTTCCACCTTCACATGGTTGGCCTTGTTCAGTAGAGGATAAATTATTATTGAAACCAACAGAAGCTCATTCATTTTTATACCATAATGATCGTAGATGTCATCATTGCTGTCATAGTATTTCATCAAAAAGTTTCGATGAACGCGTTTTTCATTTCTATAGAATTTTCGTTGAAACTGTTTGAAAACATGGGACTTTGTCCCGTGACTTATGAAGAATGTATGTGTGTCATAGTTGTGATGAAAAATGTGACTTTGTCATTCACATCGGCAACAATGACCTATGAATAGGGCCATGGTTGAAATTTTTTCAAATTGTTTCTGTATGCACTGGAATTTGACATGGATAGACTATTCGCATGCCTTAATGATATGGGAGGGTTTTTGGACTCAAATTTGACTCACAAAACCACTTGTCTCCATCATAAATTCATCATGTAAATCATAAACCCTATATTTCTTTCAAATTAGTGCACAAATTGGTTAACACAATTTTTAAGTTTGCATTAGCCTTTCTTCATTTTTCTTTTAGGTTCTACATTATATATTATACATTAATGTATGTGTGTCATAGTTGTGATAAAAATCCCTCTTTTTTCATTCATTGTTTAATAAAACAAATAAAAATATGTCCTTGCAGTACTAGATGCATGAACATGTGCACTGTCGAACGAATTTTAAAAGGAACAATGAAAACACATTGTACTAGGACTAGACATGGGCAACAATGACCTACGAATGGGGCCAATGTTAAAATAAATTCAAATTGTTTATGTATGCATTGAAATTTGACATGGATAGACTATTCAGATGCCTTAACGATATGGGAGGGTTTCTAGACTCAAATTTGACTCACAGTACACCCACTTGTTTTCATCATCAATTCATAATGTAAACCATAAATCCTATATTTCTTTCAAATTAGTGCACAAATTGGTTGACACAAGTTTTAATTTTGCATCAGCCTTTCTTCATTTTTCTTTCAGGTTCTACATTGTATATTATACATTAATGTATGTGTGTCATAGTTGTGATGAAAATCCCTCTTTTTTCATTCAATGTTTAATCAACACAATAAAAACGTGTCCTTGTAGTACTAGATGTGGGAATGTGTGTATTTTCGAACGTATTTTAAAAGGAACAATGAAAGGACATTGCACTAGGAGTACTAGACATGGGAAACATTGACCTGTGAATGGGACCAACATTGAAAGTTTTTCAAATTGTTTCTATATGCACTAAAATTTGACATAGATAGACTATTTGCATGCCTTAACAATATGAGAGGGTTTTTGGACTCAAATTTGACTCACATGCCCACTTGTTTCCATCACCAACTAATCATGTAAATCATAAACCCTATGTTTCTTTCAAACTAGTGCAAAAATTGATTGGCACAAGTTTTAAGTTTGCATCAACCTTTCCTCATTTTTATTTCAAGTTCTACATTGTATATTATACATTAATGTATCTGTGTCATAATTTTGATGAAAAATCCCTCTTTTTGCGTTCATTGTTTAATCAACACAATAAAAATATGTCCTTGCAGTACTAGATGTAGGAATGTGTGTACTGTCGAACGAATTTTAAAAGGAACAACAAAAAGACAATGTACTAGGACTAGACATTGGCAACAATGACCTGCGAATGGGGCCAAATTTGAAATTTTTTCAAACTGTTTCTGTATGCACTGAAATCTGACATGGATAGACTATTCAGATGCCTTAACGTTATGGGAGGGTTCCTGGACTCAAATTTGACTCACAGTACACCCACTTGTTTCCATGATAAATATATCATGTAAACCATAAACTCTATATTTGTTTCAAATTAGTGCACAAATTCGTTGACACAAGTTTTAAGTTTGCAATAACCTTTCTTATTTTTTCTTTCAAGTTCTACATTGTATATTATACATTAATGTATGTGTGTCATAGTTGTGATGAAAAATCCCTCTTTCTTCATTCATTGTTTAATCAACACAATAAAATTGTGTCCTTGTAGTACTAGATGCAGGAACTTGTGTACTATCAAACAAATTTTAAAAGGAACAACGAAAAGACATTGTACTAGGACTAGACATGGGCAACAGTGACCTGCGAATGGGGCCAACATTGAATTTTTTTCAAATTGTTTCTGTATGGAATGAAATTTGACATGGATAGATTATTTTCATGCCTTAACGATATGGGAGGGCTTCTAGACTCAAATTTGACTCACAATACACCCACTTGTTTCCATTATTAATTCATCATGTAAACCATAAACCCTATATTTCTTGAATTAGTGCACAAATTGGTTGACACAAGTTTTAATTTTTCATCAACCTTTCTTCATTTTTTATTCAGGTTCTACATTGTATATTATACATTAATTTATGTGTGTCATAGTTGTGATGAAAATCCCTCTTTTTTATTTCATTGTTTAATAAACAAAATAAAAATATGTCCTTGCAGTACTAGATGTGGGAATATGTGTACTGTCGAATGGATTTTAAAAGGAACAATGAAAATACATTGTACTAGGAGTACTAGACATGGGAAACAGTGACCTGTGAATGGGGCCAATGTTGAATTTTTTTCAAATTGTTTATGTATGCACTGAAATTTGACATGGATAAACTATTTGCATGCCTTAACGATATGTGAGGGTTTCTGGACTCAAATTTGAATCACACACCAACTTGTTTCCATAATCAACTCATCATGTAAACCATAAACCCTATATTTCTTTCAAATTAGTGCACAAATTGGTTGACACACTTGTTATCACTGAAATTTCGTCTGCACATGGCGACAAGAACTCCACATCATCAAGACAGCAATGAAGTCACTCATGGCACTGAATTAATTTCACAGCACTCCAGAAGGGCAAAAAACTATACAAAGTAACCAAAAATTGAAGGGCGCTTTACATCAGCTTGATGCGCGCGCACATGCGCGGGATAAAAACGTGTTACTAGCGCATGCGCGCTCGATGCGCGACTGTCAGCACAAAAACCCGCGCATCTGCTAATACGGCGCATTAATTGCATAGGTCGGCCTCCCGACCGCCTACGGACCGGCCCCCAAGATGATTTGACTCTCAAATCAGAGTCGGCTCTGCAAAATCGACGGATTAATGACCTAAATAAACCCTAATGCGCCCCTACTCACACTTGGAGAAGGTTACGTGACCGCCCGTGAAATTGCTATAAAAGGCCATGAGGGTACACTGTTTTGGCAAGGAATTCTAAGCACTGTTATGCTGTTCAGATGGTTCAAGGCTCTTCCTTTGACATCAAACCCATCAACTGCATCACCCAGAGTTCTTTCACTGCTGTGCGCAGTTCATTTCATTTGTAAGGAAAGCATTGTGTTGAGGGCCCCGAAGAGCCTTCCGCTGGAGGGAGAAGGAACCCCTGGTCTCTTTCTTCAGCGTGCTCTCTGGTTTCATTAATACACCAAGCCTGAAACCATTGATGACCCCTGTGTCTCATGTTTAATGTTTTTGTTTATTTTTGCAGTGTTATTTGCTTTCAGTTGATAGTTAGATTGTAGTTAGTTTTGTTTTCTTTAACCCTTTTTTCTCCACAGCTGTTCTACCCTGCCAGACCCAACAGGGTATGAAAGCGCTCTCCATTTGCTCACCTGGTGACCATTTGAATGCGAACAGACTGGCGACTCCACTGGGGATTTAGGTATTAAATCCTCCCTCAATTGGGTTTAATTCGCTTTCCTTTTTGTTTTATTAACCTGCAGGGACACAAACTGGCCTCCGCCGACCTACTGATCAGTCGATTCACAAGAGAATCGAGAGAAATCCATTCGGAATTTCTTTCTCAGTAATTTATCACAAGCGCGTGGGTTTTCCACCACACAGACGCGCGCATGCACTTTGGTTTTTAATACAGTGCGCGCGCAGGCGCCAAACGCGCCTCTGTCCATACTAACAGCCACGCATTTGAACCAAATTTTTCATTGTAAGGTTTTGGATGTGGGGAAATTCAGTTTCCTTCTCAAGAATGATGTCATGCATGCTCTAAATACTGCACCACTTAGACCCCTCAACTTATAAAGGGGATAGTCAAACAAACATAGGCACTTAGGTGGA
>ML778868.1:0-22302 GCA_009831015.1 Picea engelmannii | reverse complement strand
ATTTCGCTCATGGGCTAATTTTCCATGCTTTTTCCAAAAACGAGATTCGCTTTTCTAAAATTTATTAGCCCAAATTCTATAGAATAAAATTATCTTACCTTAAAAATAGCCAAAATGTTATAGAAGCTATATAAAATCCTTATCAATTTGAATATTTTTACAAAAATATCGCCAAAATTTTATAGTTTGCATATTAAAGACTAGTAAGATTCGCCAAGGTTTTTACATTTTGAGATAAGTTTTCATCCTTAAAATTATCCCTGTTCTGGACTCAAATTTGACTCACAATACACCCACTTGTTTCCATCATCAATTCATCATGTAAGCCATAAACCCTAAATTTCTTTCAAATTAGTGCACAAATTGGTTGACACAAGTTTTAAGTTTGCATTATCCTTTCTTAATTTTTCTTTCAAGTTCTACATTGTATATTATACATTAATGTATGTGTGTCATAGTTGTGATGAAAAATCCTTCTTTTTTCATTCATTGTTTAATCAAAACAATAAAAATGTGTCCTTGTAGTAGTATATGTGGAAACGTGTGTACTTTCGAATGAATTTTAAAAGGAACAATCAAAGGACATTGTACTAGGAATACTAGACATGGACAATAGTGACCTGCTAATGGGGCCAACGTTCAAATTTTTTCAAATTGTTTCTATATGCACTAAAATTTGACATGGATAGACTATTTGCATGCCGTAACGATATGGGAGGTTTTTTGGACTCAAATTTGACTCACACACCCTCTTGTTTCCATCACCAATTCATCATGTAAACCATAAACCCTGTGTTTCTTTCAAATTAGTGCACAAATTGGTTGACACAAGTTTTAAGTTTGCATCAACCTTTCTTCATTTTTCTTTCTGGTTCTACATTGTATATTATACATTAATGTATGTGTGTCATAGTTGTGATGAAAAATCCCTCTTTTTTCATTCATTGTTTAATCAACACAATAAAAATGTTTCCTTGTAGTACTAAATGAGGGAATGTGTGTACTATCAAACAAATTTTAAAAGGAACAACGAAAATACATTGTACTAAGAGTACTAGACATGGGCAACAATGACCTGTGAATGGGGCAATGTTGAAAGTTGTTCAAACTGTTTATGTATGCTCTAAAATTTGACATGGATAGACTATTCACATGCCTTAACAATATGGGAGGGTTACTAGACTCAAATTTTACTCACACACCCACTTTTTTACATCACCAATTCATCATGTAAACCATAAACCCTATGTTACTTTCAAATTAGTGCAAAAATTGGTTGACAAAATTTTTAAGTCTGCATCAGCCTTTCCTCATTTTTCTTTCAGGTTCTACATTGTATATTATACATTAATGTATCTGTGTCATAGTTTTGATGAAAAATCCCTCTCTTTTCATTCATTGTTTAAGAAACACAATAAAAATATGTCCTTGCACTACTAGATTCAGGAACATGTGTACTTTCGAACAAATTTTAAAAGGAATAACGAAACGACATTGTACTAGGAGTACTAGACATGGGCAACAGTGACTTGTGAATGGGGCCAACGTTGAAATTTTTTCAAATTGTTTCTATATGCACTGCAATTTGACATGGATAGACTATTCGGATGCCTTAAAGATATGAGAGGGTTTTTGGACTCAAATTTGACTCACACACTCACTTGTTTCCATAATCAATTCATCATGTAAACCATAAACCCTATATTTCTTTCAAATTAGTGCACAAATTTGTTGACACAAGTTTTAAGTTTGCATGAGCCTTTCCTCATTTTTCTTCCAGGTTCTACATTATATATTATACATTAATGTATCTTTGTCATATTTGTGATGAAAAATCCCTCTTTTTCCATTCATCGTTTAATCAACACAATAAAAAGATGTCCTTGCAGGACTAGATGCAAGAACATGTATAATTTTGAATGAATTTTAAAATGAACAATGAAAATACAGTGTACTAGGACTAGACATGGGCAACGGTGACCTGCGAATGGGGCCAACATTGAAATTTTTTCAAAATGTTTTTGTATGCACTAAAATTTGACATGGATAGTCTATTCACATGCCTTAACGATATGGGAGGGTTTCTGGACTCAAATTTGACTCATAGTACACACACTTGTTTCCATCATCAATTCATCAAGTAAACCATAAACCCTATATTTATTTCAAATTAGTGCACAAATTGGTTGACACAAGTTTTAAGTTTGCATCGACATTTCTTCATTTTTCTTTCAGGTTCTACATTGTATATTATACATTAATGTATGTGTATCGTAGTTGTGATGAAAAATCCCTCTTTTTTCGTTCATTGTTTAATCAACACAATAAAAATATGTCCTTGCAGTACTAGATGCAGGAACGTTTGTACTGTTTGTTGATTAATTGGGTTGGTTTTCATTGATGTCAACCCTTGAAGAAAGTTTGGTAGAAAATTACAGTAGCACAAAGGTTTGGGTAATGGACCCAAGTTTCTTTGATGGATAATGGTATGAGTTTTGATATATTTGCAGGAAAGAATATTCTATATGGATAGTTCATGTCATTCTATTTCCAGTGGTATGTGGAACATGAAATAACTCCTCACAGTTAGAGAGTTATGGCCATGTGAAGTTGAAGAACCCTCATGAGTCATCTAGAAGCCCCAAAAGGTCAAAGTAGTCGAAGTGGTTGAAAAGAAGAAATAATTTAAATAATAAAGTGAAGTGATGAGTGTACTATAAGTCGAAGTGGATAAAAAAGAAATTATTTAAATAGTAAAGTTAATGTAGAAATTACTAACTGGACAAGTGGTTAGAAGTGGGTTAGCCCTAAAATAAGGAATGTGGGTTAAGATGGTTAGAAGGTAATTTAAATAATAAAGTTAATGGAGAAATTACTAAGTGGACAAGTGGTTAGAAGTGGGTTAACCCTAAAATAAGGAAAGTGGGTTAAGATTGTTAGAAGGTAACCCCTTGAGGAAGCTACATGAAAGTATAAATAAGAGGCAAGGGTCTCTCATTTTTAATCACACTTGAGCATATTTAATGTCTACAAGTGACTGAGATAAGCAAAGGATATCTAAGCTGAATTTCAGAGGGAAGGTGAAGTAAAGAAGGTCGAAATTCAAGGGAGGATAAATTATTTTGATGATGCTTTCTAAGGTATGTTATTTACAGGTCATCTCACCATTTTCGTAATAAACTTTTTTATAGATTGATTCAGACCATGAAATTGGGTGGTCATTGAGGAAACA
The DNA here is from genome assembly GCA_009831015.1 of Picea engelmannii. Lineage (NCBI taxonomy): Eukaryota > Viridiplantae > Streptophyta > Pinopsida > Pinales > Pinaceae > Picea > Picea engelmannii. The sequence goes on along the minus strand of ML778868.1, from coordinate 19,070 downwards.
TATCCAAGTAGCTATGATAAAAATTTCGTCTTGTTTGTCGTTGTATTTTTGGAGTTACACTCGATGGAAAATAGGGTTTGTGGCTAGTCTTGAAACTAGTCTAAAACAAGTGTTTCGAGTAAAAACGTCATAACGTCTTCATAACAGATCCAAATTAAGTAATATTAAATGTATTGTTTAGATTACATTCTGTATTAAACTTTGTACTATTTTCAGATACATACAACAAATATTCCATGCGAGGCATTCTCTACAAGTTTACTCTCTAGAATAAGCCAAAATTCAACAAGGTATGCCATTTTTGTTATAACTCTTTTTTCTGAGAGGTTCCAAGTAGTGAAACCTAGAGGAATTGCATAAAAGACATTGAAGGACATTGTGTACTATTTTCAGATCTTTATTCATTACAGGTACATAGTTATGATTATTTCAAATTAGGGTTGTTGACTAATCCAAAATTAGTCATGTGAGACTAAAGTAAAGTTTGATGAAAATGCTAGTCTCTTGTTGTTAAAGTAAAGGAATGTTTGGAGGTATGTTATCATATACACTAGGTATATTACAGAGTTACAAATCATATTTGGATGATGAAATTGATGAGGGATTTTGGTTGAGGTACATGTTGGGTACATGGTTGAGACAAGTAGTTGATGAGTTGGCACATAGATGAGGTGTATAGTTGATGATGTTGGTACATCTTGATGAGTCATAGTTGATGAGTATTTGATACATTATTGGTACATACTTGGTACATGATTGGAGGCACTTGTTATTAGTATTGTTGACACATGGTTTATGGATGATGTAGCATACTTGTATTGGTATATTATTAGAAGCACATATTGATCTTGGTGATGATTATGAGTTGTTTTGTTATGCTTGGTTGATGCACATCTTTGAGAGTTGTCTTGGTGATTGATCTTGGTGAGTAGATCTGATTTGGTTGATAAGATTGATGAGACAGGTTGTTGTTATAGGTTGTTTGGACAGGTTGTTGTGACAGGTTATTTGTACAGGTTTGGTGCATGGTTGATGCACTTTTTCATGGTACAGGTTGAGGTATAGGTTAGTGCATGGTTGATGCACTTGTTTATGGTACAGGTTGATTACAGGTTTTTTGGTACAGGTTGGTGCATGGTCGATGCATGGTTCAGGTTATTGGTACAGGTTGTTTGGTGCAGGTTGATTGGTATAGGTTTACAGAAGTATATCTCACAATGATAGTGTGACACTAGTTTCATCATTCTACTTATACGTCAGGGCGGTTGGACAGGGCAAGGACAACTGGTTGTAGCCACCTTTTTGTTGTACCCAGAGAACATAGGGTGTTGTAGCCTCCTTATGGTTGTATGTAGAGAATAAGGGAGTTGGATATTCTCTCAGGTTGTAGCCTGAGAAAATATGGGGGTTGGATCCTCCTTCCAATTGCAGCTAGAAAACAAAGGAATTTGATGCTTCCAATGAATGTAATTCTTAAAGACACATAAGAAAAAGCATTCAGTGGTTTTCTCCCACTTTGGGTTTCCACGTAAAAACACTGGTGTACTGTGTATGTGTATGATTGTTTATTTTTTCATTGTTTATTTACTCAACAATTGTTGGATGATAATGCTACATTGATTTAACACTTGCATTTTATGGTTAAAAGTGATTAAATTTCTCTATTATTGATTCACCCCCCTCTTAGTAATCCAACAATTTGTATCAAAGCAAGTTCCTTCAGGAAACAGTTTAACCACTAGAAGGAGATTATGGATTATTATGAGAATGAAGTACCATTGTTTAATGGTCAGAATGGTTTAAAGTATGAGTTATGGAGTGGAAGGACGAAAGTATTTTTACATGCACATGTGTATTATATTTGGCTATCAGTCATTACAAGATATGATAGTTCAAAAAGGGAAAAGACTGCAACCAAGAAGGAATTGAAGAAGAATAAAAAAATAGCAATGGATTTCATCTTGGAAGGATTACCTAATCCAGGAAGAGAAAAGGTTGGTAAATGTTCATCAACCAAAGAACTTTGGGATACATTACATGACATATATTCTTGACCCATCACAGATTCATAAAATGCCAAAGAAGATGCAAATACATATCAAGAAGAATCATGTTCACCATGTCAAACAAATTCATAATATGAAGAGTACATAATCACCATAGGTATCTTGTTTTTCTTTAATTGTGAAAAATGTAGACATCTTGAAATAGAATGCCATGAAGGAAATGAGACAAAAAAACTAATTGAAAAGGAAGACAATTATGAAGAAGAATTGATTATTGATATAGATGAACTAAGAGAAGAAAACAAGTCACTCGAGAAAGAGTTGATGAAACAAAAGGAAAGTGTTCACATTTTTGAAGAAGCCCAACATGTCATCAAGAACTCAAGAACTCAGCTAGAAGAAGCTAGGAAGATCGAAGAAAATATTGAATATCAAAAGCAGTATTTGGAAGCCAACATAATAGCACAGAAGGAAGAATCATAAATGAGAGAAAATATACTGACATATCATATTAAGAAAATAACTAACGATCTAAACCATCTTGAGTCAGAGTTTGATCAAGAAGAGAAAGGACTTGAAGAAGAAATAATCACATTAAAAATTCATCTTGAAGAAGCGAAAAGAACAGAAGAAGTCATGAAGTCTCAGATAATGAAGAAAGAAGAAGAGGTTGAGAAGCTTGAATAAGAATTTGTCACATTGTGAAGTAAAATAATCAATCTCAACAAGAATGTTGAAGACACAGAAACATCCAAATCAGTTATAGAGAACGAAGAGAATCACACTAGGTTGCTAGAAACAAGAATGAAGAAAATAGATAGAGTTATGCAAAAGTACTCAAAGGAAAGAATCAAGGTCAACCAGAATCTAAGAAAACTATTGAAGATACATCTTCAAGAAGATCATTCATGTTCAAGCCACAAAGAATATTCAATCATGATCATGATCAGTAAAGGAATAAATTCAGAAGGACTACACCACAACGAAGATCATTCACTCCCAGGTATGCAAATTTATTTTATGGTCATTGTTTTTATTGTACTAATTTTGGACATAAGGTTGCAGATTGCAAGGATTATAAAAGAAATGTTCAAGCAAGAAGTGAATATGTGGCCCCACGCAACATTGAATGTTACAAATGTCATAACTATGGACACATAGCTAGTGATTGTAGAAGCATGATCGATACTTCCATGAAAGAGAACACTGATATCAAATATAAGAAAGTATGGATAAAAAAACACGAAGAACAGGTGAACAAAGACCAGGTCCTAGAGATCACAAGATTGGCAATAAAACGATATGAAGAAAATTCTATAGAGAAATATGTTAGATACAAAAAGGTTTGGAAAATAACTAAAAGAAAAGAAGGATAGGTAAATAAGGAATAGGTTCAAGAGATTGTACTTTCAGGCACTATAGTGAAAGATGAATCCACATACAGAAAGAAAGAAGTCAGAACTCAGAGAGATGATGATTCTACTAATGAAGATGATGATGAATACACTTTAGAGAAGGAATTGTTCTGAGCCATCCATCTTAGAGACTCCCAGATAATATGAATAATAGACAGGGGGAGTCTATGCGGTAGCTGATATAGACTAGAGAACCATCCTTCGAGAAACTTGCATAATTTGAGTAGATAGATTCAGTGCATTCAATTAACAGAAGTACAATATGATAGATTAATTAGTTTTAGTAGTACTTCATGATAATATAGTGACATATGAGTCAAAATTATGGACAATTGTGTAGCAGAGTCTTGAACAGTATGGACAAATATGGATGTGAAATCATCTTTTCTGAACGGGGAACTTGAAGAAGAAGTCTACATTGAACAATTGGTTCCTAGAGCATGGTACTCTAGACTGCATAAATATCTACAACAGGCAGGGTTCAAAAAAGGAAGTGCAAACAACAACCTCTACATCAAGGTAATTCAAGATAGTATTTTATTAATTAAAGTTTATGTTGATGATGGAAGTAATGATGTCAGGTTAATCCATAAATTTACAAAGGATATGCAGAATGAATTTGAAATGTCATTACTTGGAGAACTATCCTTCTTTCTGGGTCTTCAGATATGTCAAAGAAACCAAGGAATTTTTATTTCTCAAACTAAGTATATCAGAGAAATGCTAAATAGGTTCGGAATGGAATATTTCAAACCAATTACCACTCCTATGAAAACCAATTGCAAGTTGATCAAAGATGATGATTCAAAGTATACAGACTAGAGGCAATACAGTTCAATGATTGGTAGCTTACTATATGTGACAACATCCAGACTAGATGTAATACAGGCAGTTGGACAGGTGGAACAATTTAAAGTAGCACCAAAGGAATCACGTGTATTAGTAGTGAAGAGGATTTTCAGATATCTCAAAGGAAAAAAAGAGTTTGTATTATGGTATTCAAAAGGAAAGGACCTATCACTTATTTCCTACATAGATGCATATTGGGCAGGTTGCATTGATGACTGATGAAGCACCAGTGGAGCAACATTCTACTTGGGTGAGTGTTTAGTATCTTGGCTAAGAAAGAAACAATCATCAATATCTTTATCTATAGCCGAAGCAGAGTATATTGCAGTAGCAGGATGTTGTACTCATGTTCTATGGATGAAACAAACTTTGACAGATATACAGGTTGAGTACGATGAGCCCATTCCAATCTATTGTGATAATACAAGCACCATCAGTATCTCAAAGAACTCGGTGATGCAATCCAAGACAAAGAACATTCCAATAAAGTATCACTTTCTATGGGAATAGGTTGTAGAGAAGAACATCAGATTTGAATATGTGGGAACAAAATAACAAATGACAGACATATTTACAAAACCGCTACCAAGGGAAGCCTTTGAGTATTTTCACCAAAGACTCGGAGTAATTTCTACTCCAAAATGAATGATTTTGAATTCCTATATTATATGTCTTATATTTACACAAGGAAGAACAATAAAGATGATAGTTCAGGTTGGGGGATTCGTTTTAGGAAGAGTTTAGTCAGGGGGAGTATCCCCAAGGACAATTCAGTTAGGGGGAGCAACCCTAGATGGAAAGATACATTTTTCATTGATGACAAAGGGGGAGAGATCTATCAGATGCAAAGGTAAATGCTTGGATAAAGAGCATAAAGGCATGGTTCCAGGGGGAGCGATGGTCACAGGGGGAGCATGAGTGATATGAATTCAGTATTTCATTAGAGTGTTTCCATCAATGCTAAAGGGGGGATATTATTGATTAATTGGGTTGGTTTTCATTGATGTGAATCCTTGAAGAAAGTTCGGTAGCAAATTTCGGTACCACAAAGGTTTGGGTAATCGACCCAAGTTTGTTCGATGGATAATGGTATGAGTTTTGATATATTTGTAGACAATACTATTCTATTTGGATAGTACATATCATTCCATTTCCAGCGGTATGTGGAACGTCAGATAACTCCTCACGGTTAGCGAGTTATGGCCATGTGAAGTTGGAGAACCCTCATGAGACATCTAGAAGCCCCAAAAGGTCAAAGTAGTCAAAGTGGTTGCAAAGAAGAAATTATTTAAATAATAAAGTGAAGTGATGATTGTACTATAAGTCAAAGTGGATAAAATTTTTTTTTGTTTAAATAATAAAGTTAATGGAGAAATTACTAACTGGACAAGTGGTTAGAAGTGGGTTAGCCCTAAAATAAGGAAAGTGGGTTAAGATGATTAAAAGGTAATTTAAATAATAAAGTGAAGTGATGAGTGTACTATAAGTCAAAGTGAATACAAAATAAATTATTTAAATAATAAATTTAATGGAGAAATTACTAAGTGGACAAGTGGTTAGAAGTGGGTTAGCCCTAAAATAAGGAAAGTGGGTTAAGATGGTTAGAAGGAAACCCCTTGAGGAAGCTACATGAAAGTATAAATAAGAGGCAAGGGTCTCTCATTTTTAATCACACTTGAGCATATTGAATATATACAAGTGAATGAGGTAATCAAAATATCTCTAAGCCGAATTTCAGAGGGAAGGTGAAGTAAAGAAGGTTGAAATTCAAAGGAGGATAAATTATTTTGATGATGCTTTCTAAGGTATGTTATTTACAGGTCATCTCACCATTTTTGCAATAAAGTTTTTTATAGAATGATTCAAACCTTGAAATTGGGAGGTCATTGAGGAAACATATCCAAGTAGATGTGATAAAATTTTTAGATCATGGGTCATTGTATTTTTGGAGTTACACCTTGTGGAAAATAGGGTTTGTGGAGTTACACCTCGTGGAAAATAGGGTTTGTGGCTAGTCCTGAAACTAGTCTAAAACATGTGTTTCGGGTAAAAACGTCATAAATTATTCATAACAGATCCAAATTAAGTAAGACCAAATGTATCTGTTATAGTACAGTCTATAGTATTCTATTTACTATTTTCATATCCATACAAAAAATATTTCGTGAGGGGAACGCTCTACAAGTTCCCTCTCTAGAATAAGCCAAAATTCAACAAGGTATGCCATTTTTGTTATAACTCTTTTTCTGAGAGGTTCCAAGTAGTGAAACCTAGAGGAATTGCATAAAAGACACTGAAGAACATTGTGTACTATTTTCAAATATTTATTCATTACAGGTACATAGTTATGATTATTTCAAGTTAGGGTTGTTGACTAATCCAAAATTAGTCATGTGAGACTAAAGTAAAGTTTGATGAAAATGATAGTCTCTTGTTGTTAAAGTTAAGGAAGGTTTGCAGGTATGTGATCATATACACCATGTCTATTACAGAGTTACAAATCATATTTGGATGATGGAATTGATGAGGGCTTTTGGTTGAGGTACATGTTGGGTACATGGTTGAGACAAGTATTTGATGAGTTGGCACATAGATGAGGTGTATAGTTGATGATGTTGGTACATATTGATGACTCATAGTTGATGAGTAGTCGATACATGATTGGTACATACTTGGTACATGGTTGGAGGCAATTGTTATTAGTATTGTTGACACATGGTTTATGGATGATGTAGCATACTTGTATTGGTATATTATTAGAAGCACATATTGATCTTGGTGATGATTACGAGTTGTTGTGTTATGCTTGGTTGATGCAAATCTTTGAGAGTTGTCTTGGTGATTGATCTTGGTGAGTAGATATGATTTGGTTGATAATATTGATGAGACAATTTGTTGTAATAGGTTGTTTGGACAGGTTATTTTTATAGGTTTGGTGCATGGTTGATGCACTTGTTCATGGTACAGGTTGAGGTACAGGTTGGTGCATGGTTGATGCACTTGTTTATGGTACAGGTTGATTACAGGTTGTTTGGTACAGGTTGTTGCATGGTTGATGCACTTGTTTATGGTACAGGTTGTTTGGTACAGGTTGTTGCATGGTTGATGCACTTGTTTATGGTATAGGTTGATTACAGATTGAGGTACAACTTGATGCATGGTTCAGGTTATTGGTACAGGTTGTTTGGTGCAGGTTGATTGGTACAGGTTTATAGAAGTATATCTCACAATGATAGTGTGACAGTGGTTCCATCATTCTAATTATACATTAGGGAAGTTGGACGGGGAAAGGACAGGTGGTTCTATCCACCTTCCGTTTGTAGTTGGATAACATAGGGAGTTGTAGCCTCCTTCCGGTTGTAGCCAGAGAATAGGGGAGTTGGAGCTTCCCTCAGGTTGTAGCCTGAGAAACTAGGGGGTTGGAGCCTCCTTCCAGTTTCAGTTAAAAAAAAAAAGGAAGTTGGTGCTTCCAATGAATGTAATTCTTAAAGAAATATAAGAAAAAACATTATGTGGTTTTCTCCCACTTTGGGTTTCTACATAAAAACATCAGTGTACTGTGTATGTCTATGATTGCTCATTTATTCATTGTTTATTTACTCAACAACTATTGAATGATAATGCTACATTGATTTAACGCTTGCATTTAATGGTTAAAAAGGATTAAATTGCTCTATTACTGATTCACCCCACCTCTCAATAATCCAACACCGTCGAATGATTTTTAAAAGGAACAATGAAAAGACATTGTACTAGGACTAGACATGGGCAATAGTGACCTGCAAATGGGGCCCACGTTGAATTTTTTCAAATTGTTTATGTATGCACTGAAATTTGACATGGATAGACTATTCACATGCCTTAATGATACGGGAGGGTTTCTAGACTCAAATTTGACTCACAGTACACCCAATTGTTTCCATCATAAATTCATCATGTAAACCATAAACCCTATATTTCTTTCAAATTAGTGCACAAATTGGTTGAAACAAGTTTTAAGTTTGCATAAGCCTTCATTTTTCTTTCAGGTTCTACATTATATATTATACATTAATGTATGTGTGTCATAGTTGTGATGAAAAGTCCCTCTTTTTTCATTCATTGTTTAATCAACACAAAAAAAATATGTCCTTGAAGTACTAGATGTGGGAACATGTGTACTGTAGAACGAATTTTAAAAGGAACAACAAAAAGACATTGTACTAGGACTAGACATGGGCAACAATGACTTGTGAATGGGGCCAACGTTGAAATTTTTTCAAACTTCTTCTGTATGCACTGAAATTTGACATGGACAGACTATTCACATGCCTTAAAGATATGGGAGGGTTTCTGGTCTGAAATTTGACTCATAGTACACCCACTTGTTTCCATCATCAATTCATCATGTAAACCATAAACCCTATATTTATTTCAAATTAGTGCACAAATTGGTTGACACAAGCTTTAAGTTTGCATCAACCTTTCATCATTTTTCTTTCACATTCTACATTTTATATTATACATTAATGTATCTGTGTAATAGTTGTGATGAAAAATACCTATTTTTTCATTTATTGTTTAATCAACATAATTAAATATGTCCTTGTAGTACTAGATGTGGGAACATGTGTAATTTCAAATGAATTTTAAAATGAGCAACGAAAATACATTGTACTAGGACTAGACATGGGAAACAATGATCTTTGAATGGGTCCAACGTTGAAATTTTTTCAACCTCTTTCTGTATGCACTAAAATTTGACATGGATGGACTATTGACATTCCTTAACTATATGGGAGGGTTTCTAGACTCAAATTTGACTCAGAATACACCCACTTGTTTCCACCATCAATTCATCATGTAAACCATAAACCCTATGTTTCTTTCAAATTAGTGCACAAATTAGTTTACACAAATTTTAAGTTTGCATCAGCCTTTCTTCATTTTTCTTTCAGGTTCTACATTGTATATTATACATTAATGTATGTGTGTCATAGTTGTGATGAAAAATCCCTCTTTTTTTGGTCATTGTTTAATCAAAACAATAAAAATATGTCCTTGTAGTACTAGATGCGAGAACGTGTGTACTGTCGAACGAATTTTAAAAGAAACAACGAAAATACATTGTACTAGGACTAGACATGGACAACAGTGACCTGCAAATGGGGCCAATGTTGAAATTTTTTCAAATTGTTTCTGTATGCACTAAAATTTGACATGGATAGACCATTCACATGCCTTAACAATATGGGAGGGTTTTTAGACTCAAATTTGACTCACATGCCCACTTGTTTCCATCATCAATTCATCATGCAAACCATAAACCCTATATTTCATTCAAACTACTGCACAAATTGGTTGACACAAGTTTTAAGTTTGCATCGGCCTTTCCTCATTTTTCTTTTAGGTTCTACATTGTATATTATATATTAATGTATTTGTGTCATATTTGTGATGAAAAATACCTCTTTTTTTGTTCATTGTTCAATCAACACAATAAAAATATGTCCTTGTGGTACTAGATACGGGAATGTGTGTACTATCGAACGAATTTTAAAAGGAACAATGAAAAGGGACTAGATATGTGAAACAATCACTTGCAAATGGGGCCAACGTTGAAATTTTTTCAAACTGTTTCTGTATGCTTTGAAATTTGACATGGATAGACTAATCACATGCCTTATCTATATGGGAGGGTTTCTGGACTCAAATTTGACTCACATTGCACCCACTTGTTTCCATCATCAATTCATCATGTAATCCATAAACCCTATATTTCATTCAAAATAGTGGACAAATTGGTTGACACGAGTTTTAATTTTGCATCAACCTTTCTTCATTTTTATTTAAGGTTCTACATTCTATATTCTACATTAATGTATGTGTGTAATATTTGAGATGAAAAATCCCTCTTTTTTCGTTCATTGTTTAATCAACAGAATAAAAATATGTCCTTGCAGTACTAGATGCAAGAATGTGTGTAGTCTCGAATGAATTTTAAAAGGAACAATGAAAAGACATTGTACTAGGACTAGACATGGGAAACATTGACCTGTGAATGGAGCCAACGTTGAAATTTTTTCAAACTATTTATGTATGCACTGAAATTTAACATGGATAGAATATTCACATGTCTGAACGATATGGGAGGGTTTTTGGACTCAAATTTGACTCACAGTACACCCACTTGTTTCCATCATCGATTCATCATGTAAACCATAAACCTTATTTTTCTTTCAAATTAGTTCACAAATTGGTTGACACAAGTTTTTAGTTTGCATCAACCTTTCTTCATTTTTCTTTCAGGTTCTACATTGTATATTATACATTAATGTATGTGTGTCATAGTTGTGATGAAAAATCCCTCTTTTTTCTTTCATTGTTTAATCAACACAATAAAAATGTGTCCTTGTAGTACTAGATGCGGGAACATGTGTACTGTCGAACGAATTTTAAAAGGAACAACGAAAAGACATTGTACTAGGAGTGCTAGACATGGGGAACAGTGACCTACCAATGTGGCCAATGTTGAAAATTTTTCAAATTGTTTATGTATGCACTGAGATTTGACATGGATAGACTATCACCACACCTTAATGATATGGGAGGGTTTCTTGACTCAAATTTGACTCACACACCCACTTGTTTCCATCACCAATTCATCATGTAAACCATAGACCCTATGTTTCTTTCAAATTAGTGCACAAATTGGTTGACACAAGTTTTGAGTTTGCATCAGCCTTTCCTCATTTTTCTTTCAGGTTCTACATTGTATATTATACATTAATGTATATATGTCATAGTTTTGATGAAAAATCCCTCGTTTTTTGTTCATTGTTTAATCAACACGATAAAAATATGTCCTTTCAGTACTAGATGTAGGAACGTGTGCATCATCGAACGAATTTTAAAAGGAACAATGAAAAGACATTGTACTAGGACTAGACATGGGCAACAATGACCTACAAATGGGGCCCACATTGAATTTTTTTAAAATTGTTTCTGTAGCACTGAAATTTGACATGGATAGACTATTCATGTGCCTTAACTATATGGGAGGGTTTTTGGACTCAAATTTGACTCACAGTACACCCACTTGTTTCCATAAATAATTCATCATGTAAACCATAAACCCGATATTTCTTTCAAATTAGTGCACAAATTCGTTGACACAAGTTTTAAGTTTGCATCAGCCTTTCTTCATTTTTCTTTTAGGTTATACATTGTATATTATACATTAATGTATGTGTGTCATAGTTGTGATGAAAAATACCTCTTTTTTCATTCATTGTTTAATCAACACAATAAAAATATGTCCTTACAGTACTAGATGCAGGAAAATGTGTACTGTCGAACGAATTTTAAAAGGAACAACGAAAAGACATTGTATTAGAACCACACACGGGCAACAATGACCTACAAATGGGGCCAACATTGAAATTTTTTCAAATTTTTTCTGTATGCACTGGAATTTGATATGGTTAGACTATTCACATGCCTTAATGATATGGGAGGATTTTTGGACTGAAATTTGACTCACATTACACCCACTTGTTTCCATCATCAATTCCTCATGTAAACCATAAACCCTATATTTCTTTCAAATTAGTGCACAAATTGGTTGACACAAGTTTTAAGTTTGCATCAACCTTTCTTCATTTTTATTTCAGGTTCTAAATTGTATATTATACATTAATGTATGCGTGTCATAGTTGTGATAAAAAATCGCTCTCATTTCATTCATTGTTTAAACACAATAAAAATATGTCCTTGCAGTACTAGATGCGGGAATGTGTGTACTGTCGAACGAATTTTAATAGGAACAACGAAAAAACATTGTACTAGGAGTACTAGACATGGGAAACAGTGACCTGTGAATGGGGCCAAGGTTGATTTGTTTTCAAATTGTTTCTGTATGCACTGAAATTTGACATGGATAGACTATTCACATGCCTTAACTATATGGGAGGGTTTATAGACTCAAATTTAACTCACACACACACACTTGTTTCCAGAATCAATTCATCATGTAAAACATAAACCCTATGTTTCTTTCAAATTAGTGCACAAATTTGTTGATCCAGGTGGATATCGGTGGCCACCCACCTTTTACAACTAGCTCAAAACAATTTTCTAGAAATTTTGGAAATTTACTAGTTTTTGTAGTTTTTAAATTCAAGGAGATTCATTTTGGGGGCTCAATTAGAGCCTTTGGCTATCATTGAGAAGATTAATCCCGAAAAAAATTCATTTAGGCCCTAAAAATGGCCCCGAAAGTTAAAAACTGCTAAAAATATTAAATTGCCAAAATTGCTAGAAAACTGTTTTGAGCGAGTTGGAAAAGATGGGTGGTCATCTTCAAGACGGGTTGTTTTGTTGTCTGGTCCATATCTACATTCCATCAAGCGAGCGTGTGGATATGATTTGGAAATCTCACTATAGTCGGGTGGCATGACACTTTGGCATCGAAAAGACAGTGGTATTGCTGCAAAAACATTTTTACTGGCCGAAACTTTGAAAGGATGTCGGCAATTATATCAGGTCCTTCACTGCCTGCACTATTTCCAAATTGACCACTATGAAACAGGGACTGTACACCCCTCTTCCTAATTCTGACATGTCGTGGGAATCCATATCAATGGACTACATGTCGGGCCTCCCGACCACCAAGAGGGGAAATGACTGTGTTTTTGTGGTTGTTGATCACTTTTCCAAGATGGTGATTCTAGCCGCTTGCAAGAAGAACATCATAGTAGAATCCACTGCCAAGATCTTATTTGAATGAGTATGGGTACATTTTTGGATCCCACAAACCGTTATATCATACCGTGACAGTCGTTTCCTCAACACATTCTGGTCGAGCCTCTGGTCACTGCTGGATACCAAGCTCACCAAATCCACTTCCTTCCACCCCCAGACAGATGGCCAAACTGAGATCATCAATCGGATGATCATACATATCCTATGTATGTACAATTCAAAACACTCCCGCACATGGGATGGGAGTCTTCTCTATGTCCATCATAGCTACAACCAATCCCTGCATAGCTCAACTAGCCATAGCCCATTTCAGGTGGGGTTGGGATTCCAACCATTGGGCCCCATGGATGTTGCACTACCCCTAGTGACCACATCGGTCGACTCGTCCCCTGCTCCACAAGAATGTGACAAAGACACCTGGTTCATTGAGTGTATCCAACACATCTGCCAACAGGTTCAAGATATTCTACAAAAGTCTAATGCCGAGTACAGGCAGTGCCATGATCAACATCGGGTGCCACATAAGTTTTAGGTGGGAGACAAAGTTTGGTTGCACTTGCAGAAAGAACACCTTACAGGGCCCCATCGAAATATTTTCCCACTCTGTTATGGGTCATACACCATCACCAAGGTTGCAGGTGACAATGCTTTTGACCTCAACATTTTCCCTTTCCTTGGCTTGCACCCAGTCTTCAACGTGGCTCTCCTTCAACCATATTTCCCACCATTATTGGACACCTCAGAGACAGCAAAGCAGTTGACACAAAAATATATCAACCCTAACTGCATGCAACAGGAATCCAATGATCATATTGTGGACACATAGATCAAGGGCACTCGACAACAAAGGATCCAACTTTATCAAGTCGTCAAAGCAGGGCATCTCCTGCACCAAGGCAAGTGGCTCACCCGGGGCCAAATTTAGCAAAAAATTCCTCATCTAATGGGGGAACTCAATGAAATGGAGAAAATTTATTCCTAAGGAGGGGGGATTGATCCAAGTGGATATCAGTGGCCACCCACCTTTTCCAACTCACTCAAAACAATTTTCTGGCAATTTTGGCAATTTACTATTTTTAGCAATTTTTAACTTCTGGGGCCATTTTAAGAGCCTAAATGAAGGTTTTTCATGATTTAGCTTCCCAATGATAGCTAATGGCTATGAATGATCCCCCCAAATTAATCTCCCCGATGATACCTTTCCAATGGTCTATTGTGCGCCTAAAACGGAGATCGTATGCAAAAGGTACGACCCCGGGAAGATGATGGACTAACTTACCCAAACATGGCCCACATGACTTTTGGCGCTTCATCTCCTAGTGCTAGGTTTTTGGATGTCTAAGGTTTTCTACATTCCTTTTTATTGTAAAAATTCCTTCATAGCCTCATTGTAATGATCTTCTTGCGAATGAGCACAATCGTCACATCTCTTCTCAAAGATAAGCCGCCACCATTCCAACAGGCTTGTTTTCCGCTGCATTTTACAGTTTCAGCTTATTTCCTTATTGAATAGAGAACAATTTTTATTGTGTCTATGTTATTATGTGTTAATAATATTTTAATAATATGTATTCATTTCGTTCTGCTCGTAGAATCCGGATCGTTTGTTGAAAACAAATTTAAGTTTGCATCAACCTTTCCTCATTTTTCTTTTAGGTTCTACATTGCATATTATACATTAATGTATCTGTTTCATAGTTGTGATGAAAAATCCCTCTTTTTCCATTCATTGTTTAATAAACACAATAAAAATATGTCCTTGCAGTACTATATGTTGGAATGTGTGTACTTTCGAATGAATTTTAAAAGGAATGGAGAAAAGACATTGTACTAGGACTAGACATGGGCAACAATGACCTGCAAATGGGGCCAATGTTGAAATTTTTTCAAATTGTTTATGTATGCACTGAAATTTGACATGGATAGAATATTCACATGCGTTAATGATATGGGATGGTTTTTGGACTCAAATTTGACTCACAATACACCCACTTGTTTCCATCATCAATTCATCATGTAAACCATAAACCCTATGTTTCTTTCAAATTAGTGCACAAATTGGTTGACAAAAGTTTTAAGTTTGCATCTACCTTTCTTCATTTCTATGTCAAGTTCTACATTGTATATTATACATTAATGTATGTGTGTCATAGTTGTGATGAAAACTCCCTCTTTTTTCGTTCATTGTTTAATCAACACAATAAAAATATGTCCTTGCAGTACTAGATGCGGGAACATGTGTACTATCGAATGAATTTTAAAAGGAACAAGGAAAATACATTGTACTAGGACTAGACATGGGCAACAGTGACCTGTGAATGGAGCTAACATTGAAATTTTTTCAAATTGTTTATGTATGCACTAAAATTTGACATGGATAGACTATTCACATGCCTTAACTATATGGGAGGGTTTCTGAACTCAAATTTGACCCATAATACACCCACTTGTTTCCATCATCAATTCATCATGTAAACCATAAACCCTATATTTATTTCAAATTAGTGCACAAATTGGTTGACGCAAGTTTTAATTTTGCATCAACCTTTCTTCATTTTTCTTTCAGGTTCTACATTGTATATTATACATTAATGTATGTGTGTCATAGTTGTGATGAAAAAACCCTATTTTTTTGTTCATTGTTTAATCAACACAATAAAAATGTGTCCTTGTAGTACGAGATGCAAGAACATGTGTATTTCCGAACGAACTTCAAAAGGAACAACAAAATGACATTGTACTAGGAGTACTAGACATGGGCAACAATGACCTGCGAATGGGGCCAACGTTGAAATTTTTTCAATTTGTTTATGTATGCACTAAATTTGACATGGATAGACTATTTTCATGTCTTAACTATATGGGAGGGTTTATGGACTCAAATTTTACTCACACACCCACTTGTTTCCATCACCAATTGATCATGTAAACCATAAACCCTACGTTTCTTTCAAATTAGTGCACAAATTGGTTGACACAAGTTTTAAGTTTACATCAACCTTTCTTCATTTTTATTTCAGGTTCTACATTGGATATTATACATTAATGTATGTGTGTCATAGTTGAGATGAAAAATACCTATTTTTTCATTCATTGTTTAATCAACAGAATATAAATATGTCGTTGCTAATGGGACAATGTTGAAATTTTTTCAAATTGTTTTTGTATGCACTGAAATTTGACATGGATAGACTATTCACATGCCTTAACGATATGGGAGGGTTTCTAGACTCAAATTTTAAAAGGAACAATGACATTGCACCTTTACTTCCCAATGTTTACTCCCCTTGTGAGGGATCATGTAGGATGTCATTTGATGAATCTTGTTTGAAATGTGGAACCATAGAAGGAGTAGTTTTTGAGATTCTTTCTAGAGAAAGAAGAACCATTATAATAAGACCATTATACATAATACCATAAAATTGAAAGAAGAACATCTATTAGATAGTAATTGAGGGTGATAAATCCAAAATTAAAGCTCTTCATTAAAATTGAGTTGTAGAAGTTAATGGACATAGGGATTATATAAGTACAAATTAGATATTCAAAATGAGTGGCCAATCTTGTAGGCCGGGTGTTGGCACAAGGGAAGACCCATGGTTCAACGCTCAAGAGTGCACCAACAAAACCTTAACTACCGGCCCTTTCGGAAACACCTGTGAAGAAGATGAAATCTCACCCGAGGTAGAGGCAGGGGTGGTTGCAGGACTCAGATGTCTGCAACCCTAGCTGGGACACCGATATGTGATTGTAATACCTTAACAGAGCACTTAGCAGCTACAATTCATCAGTATTTAACCAGTGTCTACTTTGCATATAAAACCCTAATTACAGAGCATCGCAATATTCACCCAGATCTAGTAGATTTAAACACTAAGCACATTCACATAGGCTAGATCTAGCATTCATCCATATTATTAAGCACAAAAAAATAACAGAGCTATATATCATTCATCTATATCAAAGCATCAAAGAAGGTAAACACATCAATACATCGCACAAATCATAGAAACACAGGATATACGTGGTTCACCCCTGGCCTAGGGCTACGTCCAACAACTCTTCTTCTCTTCTATTATCTTCTGTCAATCAACTACATGCACAAAGCCACAAAATCCTACTCTGCATAGGACAAGAGATCTGTGCACTTCGCTAGATCTTCCTTCCCCGAGCTAGGTTACAACACTAATCCTTTACACAATCTCCTACATTCACTTGCACTTAGCCTTGCAAGCCTCACACAGTATGCATGGAGCAATTACAATTATCACTTGCACTGCACACTTAGCATCACCCATTCACTCTCTTAGCTTACATCGTCTAGCTATCTATTTATACATTACAAAATGGGCCTAAACATGGGTAAACCCATGGGCTGACATTCCCATGCCTGTTACATAAGCCCAAAACCCAAAAATCCCTAAAAAAGGGGCCAATATCCCATGATCTCCACTTCGACTTGCAATTCGCCTTCGACAGATTGTCGAAGTCCCAAAATAGGTCAAAAATTGACCAAGGATCTCCAGAACTTGGTAGCCTCCATGGTAACATGAGAATGGGATCTTAACACACACATTAACCTCTTGGTGCCTTAAAAAGTGTGGGATCATCATCACATTCAAGAGGGTGGACTGCGTGAGGTTCATAGTCCATGATTGGGGGATACTTTTCAATTTCTTCCCCTTCATCTTGGTCAAGTACTTGTAAGGAGAGAGCATACTATGGTTCTTACAGTATCCTAGGTTGAAGTCATTGAAATTCAACGTTGCGATCCTATCTTGTTGTGTTCTAACTGCACGTATCCCCTTCGAGAGGTATGCAGTAACCATTGTGTAATCAAATTCCCTCGAGACAGTTTCACGACTCACCATGCTAGCCAAAGTCAAGATGTAGTCGGGCAGGATAGTTGGGATTAACTTTGCATTTGCCTAGTCATCTCGGTGCTTGGTTCTCTTCTCTGCTGCAAGTCGGGATGGTCTGGATTCACGATCAGTCAACAGGGAGGCTTGCACTCCTCACGTCGATGAAGCTTGAACTCCTATGGACATCACTCTCTCAGCCATCGGATCAATTAAAACTTCCTCAACTAACTTCTCCACAGCGCTGAGCTCGTCCAACATGCATGCTCTTGATCGGAAAAATCAGGTTGATGAATGAATTCTCAAAGAAATAGAACATGTGTTGATCTCAATAAACACAACGTGGTATAAATGAGTTCTCTTGTTAGCTCTGATACAATTCGTAAAAGTGTTCTTAGGGAAATAGTCGATGGACTAAGTAGACAACGAGGTAATGGGTCTCTCCAATGGGCAAGAAACCTTCATCAATGCAGTTCTATCCGTTACGACGCAGTCCCAATGATCTGATGGAAATATTTTTGGTCATAACTGTTGTTCTAACCGTTCGGGGCATCAATCTAATGGTTATAATGCTTCCAACGGTCATATTTCTCCGCCATGGTGAAGTTTCATGTTGAACCATTCTGATATCCCGGAGAAGTTCCAGTTTTTCAAATTGTCCTTCTACGAAGTTCCCTCTATAATATTCTGCAAATTTTCTAGCTTTGATTTATTCTTACTGAGCTTCCTAGCCTTCTTCCCTATGATCTTTGTCTCGATATTTCTCTTTCCATTCTGATTCTCATCTCCTTTTGGCATAGTAACTTCGCGCTGTTGAGATTATTTCATAGGGTTAGAGAGTATTACTTCTTCTTTATCTAGGGTTGGTGCTCCATTATTCTATGAGTCTTCTTGTGTTTTTTCAACTTCAACATCTAGGTTTCTGGTTCTAAACAACTTCAATCTATTCTCTTGTTCTTCAATCAAGTGCACTATCTTCCTAGTCATGAAATCTTTTAATTCTTGCTTCTTTTGTTCTAAGACTTCCTCTTCTTTTCTTCTAGCCTGATCCTTCTCAATCCAAGTTTTTCCTAGTAATATAGCAAATGGGGTGCTACTCTCAATGAATTTAACAACCTCAAAATCTTCCTCTATCGAAGTTCCATGAGAACTCATAGATGTTTGGGTGAGTCTTCCACATAAGGTTATCAACTTTCCTC
>ML778867.1:473093-499598 GCA_009831015.1 Picea engelmannii | reverse complement strand
TCATCCAATTTTAGTTATGGTTGATGCTTCCATTCTGCAATGGAGTCACGGTCAGCTCTTCCTGCCTTTAATGATGAAGATGTCAAACCAAATCTCACCCTGCCTTTGTCCTCTATCCCCACCATCCCTTCTCCCAACCCAGCTAATGCCTCCATCTCCCATTCTCCTCCACCTCCCCATCCAAGTTTCACTAAGGTGTAACGCGAGCTCATTCGGGAACTTCATTGGGACAATGATGAATACAAATTTAGGCAAGATTTGATGGAGAAATGATTGGACTAGCTCTTGGACTCAAGAGCAGAAGACCCACAACAGCGACGCGACGATGAGGAGCTACTTCAATCTATAATGTCTCCTAAATGGCAGGAATCATCTAAGCATACTTTTCCTTACAATCATCTTAGTAAATAAGTTTCCATTGCCCGCTATGTTTTGGTCTTTCTAGTTTTTGTATGGTCTGTTAGATTGCAGAACCAACCTTTTTGGTATGGCCATATACCCAAGCCGATTTATGACAGCTCAAACTCTATAACTATGTCTCTATTTAGTTGTCACAATACAATTTTATGGAACTTTCACACATGGTGGTGGGGCTAGTTTCCTTTGTTGGCAGCCTCAGCACCAATGTCATTGACTTATTTTGTAATTTTAGTTTATGAAAGGTAATACAAAGTGCTAGATTACAAAAAAAATCATAAAAAGTAAAAAGCAAAATATTTAAATCTATTAATACAATTTTTAACGTTAGCTTATTTAATTTATTTATTGATAAGTTGCTAAATTTCATTTATATAACTTATCAACATCGTCATATACTTTCACCTATATCGAGTGACAGGGACGCGCTTCAAAGGTGGGGTTGCTCTCCAAGGAGCATCGCCACCTGTCACCCACAATTTACATTAACTACCCACCTGGGCGCTCACCCTGACTTCCCTCATGCAACATCATATCCCCTTTTTCATGGGCCTAATGACACTCCTCTAGTATCGTTTGATCTCCACCCTCATCCTTCCCACGACTTGGGCTCTCTAGGCTCATTCATTCATAGTTATGACCTCTACGACATTGATCATGGACTATTGTTGGCTTTGTACTTCACCTTTGTGACGGGATGGTTCTTTCTTATGCTTCCATGTGTGGTCTCCTCATTCGCTTGTCTCCTTTATTTCCCCTCCACTGCTTTGGATTTCTCTGTCGTCTCCCTATGCAACTTCGGCTCTCTCCCTGCTCTGTTCACCTTGTACTTCCTCCCTCTCACTCTAGACCATGGACAGGGGTAGCTTATCTTGTCGCTCCAGAGGAAACTCTTCCTGTCGCTCTTTTGTATCTTAACTCATATCAGCATCAAAGGACTCAACATAGGCATACCAAATCCATACCCTCCCTCCCTGAGATCAGAGCAGAAATTGTCCTGGAGGAGGCAGATATTAGATTCCTTCGACGTTTTGTTCCTGACGAAGAGGTTTTGAACAATACTAGTTCTTGGATTCTAGACCCTGGCATTACGTGGGCAAGGGAGTCACAGTGCCTGAAAATCATTGACATCTATTGGAATATTAAGATGTTAATGGGTCAATTCCTGGTTGAGAGGCATGAGGCACACCGACAGATTTTACTACAGCTGGATAACATGTAATTGCAAATAAAGCTAGTGGACCATAAAATTAACCCGATGGCAAAAAACATCACTGGACTAGACCTGACCAACCTAGATTTTCTTAAACCTCGGGTTCTTGTGGCCGAGGAACACCCTCCTCTAGCTTAATTCTTTAGGAAGTTCAAGTTGATATTGAAATATTTTATTTAAAGTGGACATTGAAATATTTTATTTATGGCCAACATTGAAATATTTTTTTTGTTATTAATATTTTTTTAAATGTCACATCTCAACTCCATGTTAAGCACTAAAGGAGTTACACATCTGCCTCACACTCGGATGTAGAAAGAACCTATTAGTGGAATAACACATTGTTTACTATCAATTACTTTATAAATAAAATATTTCAATATCAACTTCATATATATATAGGAAGTTGATATTCAAATATTTTATTTAAAGTGGACATTGAAATATTTTATTTATGACAAGCATTGAAATATTTCTTTTGTTATTAATATTTTTTTAAATGTCACGTGTCAACTCCATGTTATATAACACTTTAAAGTAAAAAGACTACAAGGGAGATGTGTAATTTCTTTCATGCTCAACATGGAGTTGACACATGACATTTAAAAAAAAAAAATTCAATGACAACTATAAATAAAATATTTCAATATCCAATGGAGAGAACCAATATATATATATATATTCCAGGCAATTCCTTTACAAGTACAACTCTCATATTTATACATATGATGTCATAAGACATGTCTTTTCATAAGGAACTCACTAATTAAGATTGTACAATAATTACAACTATTGTGTCTAATGACTATATATATTATAGATACTAATTATATATTTTAATGTAGGTACACTACAAGTTATCCCCTCTTGAAATGCTTCATCCTCGAAGCATGGGTAAACTAAGTGCTATGATCTGAATACTTTGTTTTCCTGGGTAGTTTTTGTTGTTGTTGATAGGTTCTGCCATTTGGTAAATCATTTGTTGTCATCTAATGAGTGGCAATCCTATGGATATAACTTGCAAGAAACATTGGACTTTATGTTTTAGATTTCTTCAATTTAATCAAGCTAATGGATGCCACTTTGTGAGTTAATGAAATGGACATATTCTCGCATTTTAATTTCTTAATTTATGTAAGAAGTCTCTGATTATGTTTTCAAATGATTAATTTCGTCATCCTTAGCTAATAAAATTTTGTCAACTTGTTTCTTGGCAATTTCCTTTTCATGTGATTCTAGTCACATTCGATTTCAACCTCTTTATGTGTTGGTGCTTGATCCCTCATGGATTCACAAAACTTATTTCTTTTTGTTTCCGTTGGGGTCATTTTCATTGGGTTAGCTCTTTTCCTTTTCCTTGTTAGAGGATATTTTTGCAAGCAATTGGCGTGAAGTACTCACTTGACTACTAGTTATAGCTCTTCCACAGACTTGCTCCTTTTTATGTTGATTGATCACAACCTCTTTTTAGTCCTCCCATAACTCAACTTGATGTTTTTGTTTCTTGCTTACATGGGAAATTTCCCCTTGTTCAACTGTTTCCTCACAACGTAGAACAATATTATATAGAATATTGTCTTGAATTACCAAGTCCACTTATATCTCTTCACTTCGCAGTTTACAATCTTCCATTATTGTCCCAAGGCTCTCACTGATTTTTTATTCTATCACATTCTAAAGGATCCTTTATGAAATTGACAAGCCTTGCTAAAAGAGCTTACATGTACCCATGTGCATCATCTTTTTTATGTTGAGATATTATTTTGATTACATTCCTCCACAGTGTTTGTCATCTTAGCAATATGTATTTTTGTAACTTCTTCTTATACATATTCATTTTCTTTGCAATCATCATCATCCTCTTCATTTTGGTGTTTCTCTACCCTTCTCATCAGATAAGGAATCATGTTTTCCACCGTCCCAAACAATAGCCATTTTCTCACCTCAAATCCTGCTTATTGTTAACCCAACTAAAGAAAGTCGACCATGCCCTTCAATTGAGCGAACTACACTACTCCTTCGCTTTTGACAATCTCCAATTCTTCATATTTAGAAATGACCATACTCGTAGACTCTAGATGGTGTGTAGTGAGTAGCAATGATGCTTCACCAGTAGCAAATTTCTCCAACAAGAATGAAGTGTGATCATTGTAACAACAATGCATCTCCATAATGGAAGAATGTATCGGTGAAGGCATGCACAACGAATTTTCCACTCTATTTTCTACTTTCATGTAGGTGTCGCATACAAGATTCACACCCATTCTAATGTCTCACATCTTGGCCACTTCTATTGTTGCAACTAATCTATGGAACAAGTCTTTCAAGTAAGCTTGCACAATCCTATAAACAACAGGCTTCCCTGGTGATTGGTTGAATTTGGAAAATGCTCTCTAAACTAAGTAATCAGTGGCAAGATGAACAACTGTGTATTATGCATCCACCAACACATATGTTGCTAGACCTTGCACATGAGGAGGAGGATCTCAATGTGTTGACCATTGTCCAACATTACTTACTTTTCCAAAAGAATCAATAATCCCTTATGATGGTTCAATAATTGGCCCCGCTGGTGTTTTTGGCACTGGCGCAAGAGATTGTAATGTTGTCAAAGCTTTGGCCCAAGCAACCTAAGGAGCAAAATCAAATGTTCCCATCCACCATTGTCTGAAGTATAAGTTGCATATGGTTGTGAAACTACAAAAAAAACTTGTTAAACAGTTTAAGATTGCTATGAGACTAAAGAAACGACAAAGGAATCATGTTGTGTGATAGTAGATTGTTGTTTAACTAAAGAAATTGAAAATGGATCTTATTGTGTGGTTGTAGAGGGTTGTGTAATTAAAAAAACTCCAAATGGATATTTTTGTGCAGTTGAAGTGGGAGGTTTAGGTTCTTCACTAAAATCTATCAAGCTTCTTGAATTAACCCTATTCAGGCTTGTAGAAGTACCTTCAACTAATACCATCCTACTTGAAAATGCAGTTCTCTACACCCAAAATTCTCTACAAGATTCAGGCATTCAATGTGTAGATCCTTCAATAACCCTACTACCATTTTCTTAAGGAAAATCATTGACTTTAAGAATTGGAACATCATCATAAAAAATATCCCTCACTGGATGGATTGGAGAAGGGCTAGTTATATCATTATCTCTTTGTAATTTGGTGACTACTCTCCAGGCCTACATCTATTAGGTGTGTCAGGAAAATGACAATCTTCAAATATATTGTTTTGATTTCCATTGCTAGACTTGTCATCAATACATTTATCACTCCCACTTTCAAAATGATTAGAAATTCTCTTATATATATCATCATATAGATTCTTGAACATTTCTATTTTATCTGCTTCAATCAGATCCATATTGACCTAGAATTATTCTCTCACCATAACCATATCTTCTATCATCATATCCTTGATCATCATAATGAATTTGATCATATTCACACCAAATCCATAACAATCACCATAACGACGTTCTCCATATTCATCTTCATAAAAAGGGTTGCTAGAATCTGACTGAAATGAATCGGGTCTCCTATTTTTAGAGGCATCATGTCTATCACTCATTTTTCCTCATGGAGTTCTATCACCACCCCTGTCACTACTATTGTTGGGTGCATTCACGCTTGTGCGTGTCATTTTGAACGTTGGGGGTTTAAGACCCAGAGTTCATCCAGAGTTGACCAACAAAAACCCTAAAGCATCGGCATAGAAATATTCATCCAAGGCTGAAGAAGGTCTCACCCAAGACGCTATGAGGATCACAGAGACCCTTTGGTCTTGTGTCGGGGATGAAGGGCTAAACGCAAAGAGGTCCATTTGGGTTGACACTCATACATTCCAAAGCTGACAACTTACTATTATTACTATGCAAAAACAACACACACACCTATCCAAATGCCACATGAGTAACACATGATAGATCATAATCACTACATCTTTATTATTCTCCTTGTTCCATCAAGCACAAACATACATTAAGAAAAACATACATGACAACAACAGAGTCTCGTGTATTCTTTATATAATTCCCCATATTTACAATACATTGCGCCATGCGCATCCTTTAAGACCTTAGACATATGATATACTTTAGACTTACAATTAAAAGCATTACAACATTACAGTACTACAGAGGCTCAGAGCGAGCTCTTCAACAATAGACAACAACAATGTCCAAGTGAATCAACTCAACAACCCTTTCTATGTCGTCCTTGCTTCTTTTTATATCCTTCTCGGTTTTGGAGCTTTGTCTCTGTCAATTCTGCCCCACTTGCTCTACTAACTAACAATCTTGCACATTTTTTTCACCTGCCTGCCTTCCACATATCCTTTCTGGAATTGGGGCAATCTTAACTGCCTTGCCAACTCATCTTTTGTCTGCTCCACGTTTCGTTGTGTTGCTAGCAGTAATCATTCAAGGAGATTTATCGATGATTCCTTTCTTGATTCTAGTGTGTGTATTCTTTGTTTTCAGTGTGCATTGTCAAAACTAGACTTTAGTGTGCATTAACAAAACTTGTCGAAAATTGATCCAACTTGTGCTTCTTATTAATCCTTGTACAATGGCTTGCGCGCACAAAACTTTGTTTGTGCACGTGCATGATCTTAACCCAAAACTTTGGGTGCCAAAAGTCCCCCACCACTATTACTTGGCTCATCCTTGAGCCAACTGCCTCATGGAATGACCGTCACAAATGACAACACCGTGTTCTTGAGTTCCTGCACAAACTCTTTGAAATAACACTCGAGCTCATTGAGGTGGCCCTGAATATCTTGGGTAATATGAACAGACGCATTAGCATCGACTTCTATGACATAACATTGGGGGGTTAAGACCTAGTGTTCATCCAAAGTTTACCAACAAAATCCCCAAAGCATCGACATATCAATTTTCAACCAAGGCTGAAGAAGGTATCACCCGAGACATTATGAGGATCATAGATATCATCTGGTCTTGTGTCAGGGATGAAGTGCTAAATGCATAAAGGTCCATTTGGGTTGACACCCATACATTCCATAGCTGACAGCTTGCTATTATTACTATGCAAAAACAATACACACACATATCCAAATACCACATGAGTAACACATGATAAATTAGAATCGCTGCAGCTTTATTATTCTCCTCATTCCATCAAGCACAAACATACATTAAGCAAAACATACTTGACAACAACAGAGTCTCATGTCTTCTTTAGATGATTCCCCAGATTTACAATACATTGTGCCATGCACATCCTTTCAAACCTTAGACATATGATAGACTTTAGACTTATAATCAGAAGCATTACAACATTATAATACTACAGAGGCTCATAGCGAGCTCTTCAATAATAAACAACAACAATGACCCAATGAATCAATTCAACAATCCTTTCTTTGTCAATTATGCTCCACTTGATCTATTGACTAACAGTCTCACACGCTTCTATCACATGTTTTCCTTCCACATATCTTTTTTGGAATTGGGGCAATCGTAATTGCCTTTCCAACTCATCTTTTGTCTACTCCACGTTCCCTTATGTTGCTGGCAGTAATCATTTGGGGAGATTTCCTAATGATTCCTTTCTTGATTTCGACATGTGTCGTCTTGATTTTTGGCATGCATTGGCAGAACTAGAATTTAGCGTGCATTAACAAAACTTGATCTAGCGTGCGCTTCTTGTCAATCCTTGCGCAATGGTTTGAGTGCATGCAAAACTGGAATGTACGTGCACAACTTCGTTTGTGCGCGTGCACACGATCTTAACCTAAAATTTTGAGTGCCAACAACTATACCTCTTGCCAACATATACATGCTTTATAAAGTCTCAAAACCTACTGCCTAGGAGTGGATGACATTGTGGGTCAAAGTATTTAACATATATTTCTTTTGCTTTTTTATTGCCACCTTGTTGAAGAGAAGTCACTTCTTGTGAAGGGAATTTATCCATCGATTTATTTAATTTGATTTGTAAACTCCCAATGGATCCCACTACAAGTTGTGCAAACAAATGTCTAGAAATTTGTACACACATATTGGGGTTTGAGGCTATTGCAACTTACATTTTTTATTGGGAGGAAGATTTAGAAGACTCCGTATAATTTTCTTAGTCCTTTCATTATGTGTGTTTCATGTTGGGTGTTGTCCCTGTCCCTACAAAGGTGGTTTAGTTGTTGGTTGAGCTAGTTGTACATTTTGGGATGAATTAGGAGGTGTAGGAGCAACAAAAGACAACAAAGTATTCCATGACTAAGAGTATGATACGTCATTGGATGGTTGAATAAACTGTGGAAATGAAGAACAAAATGGATTCCACACCCACAAATTGATATATATATATATATATATATATATATATATATATATATATATATATATATATATATATTGCAAGTCTCGTTGAGGTCTGGGTAAAAAATGTGGGATACAATGAATCCTAGAGAGGGTTTGTAAAGATGGTCATAACTTAATGGACAATGCCCTGTCATAACATTAACTTTAGATTATTCTTCGAGATTCGAGAACTTCTTCTAGCATACTTCATCTTATATAACAACTCCCATGTCATTGATAAAATCTTCTTCATTGGCAACTTCATTAGACGAATTTGGACGACCAAAATTTTCCAAAATTCCTTCCAACTTTTTCCTAATTTCCCTAAGCTCGTGCTTAATTTCTTTGTAGTATAGTTCAAAAGACATGTTGTGGCAACCAACAAATAGCTCTAATACCACTTGGAGAGAACCATATATATATATATATATATATATATATATATATATATATATATATATATNTTAGACGAATTTGGACGACCAAAATTTTCCAAAATTCCTTCCAACTTTTTCCTAATTTCCCTAAGCTCGTGCTTAATTTCTTTGTAGTATAGTTCAAAAGACATGTTGTGGCAACCAACAAATAGCTCTAATACCACTTGGAGAGAACCACATATATATATATATATATATATATATATATATATATATATATATATATATATTCCAAGTGATTCATTTAAAAGTTGTATGACTCTCATATTTAAACATATGATGTCATAAGACATGTCTTTTCGTAAGGAGCCGACTATTTAAGATTGTACAATAATTACAACTATTATGTTTAATGACCATATATATTCTATATACTAATTATATATTTTAATGTATTTACTGTACATCCAACTTAATACAATGTTTCAATATCCATCTATCTATTAATCTATCTATATATATGTCATGTGTCAACTCCATGTTGAGTATGGAAGGAATTACACATCTTCCTCATACTGAGTAGCATACCATTGAAATGTTTTACTCATAAGAATTTTTTATTTTCAATTAACGTAGATCCATCTTAACTTTAGATCTATCATAAGCAGAGAGAAATCAAGTCCCTCGAGGTGAAAACTCTTATAAATTGAGGAAACTTGAGGAAAAAATTGCACCTCCATAAATTTGATCACTCTCAACACATGATATTTCCAAAATTAAAACAAATTTACATTAATTTATACACAACATTTAAACTTCACACCATTTTTTACTTATTAAATCATCTTTATCTTCTTCCTATACTTACATTATATTTTTAAAATGATATATACACTACTGTATATATTTCTTTTTAAAGTGTTACATACAATACTATATACTACTATATATTTATTTATTTTATATTTACTATATATATATACATAATATGTTACATACATTATTATATATTTTTTGAATATATTAAAAAGTATATAGCCAAAAAAAGGCATATGGAACCTTTTTGGCTAGTACAGTTAGTATATGAAAGGGACATTTTAATAAAATAAGGTGTGGCATCTAACCATTAGAGGTTATGTTAGTTGGATTCTTCCCTGAAACACATTTGTCGAACTAAAAGTTCGAAGTCTCGAGTTAACTTAACCATTAACATGGCTTTGTGGGTATATAAGATGTAAGTCACATGGCTTACGTGGATTATGCACGCACGAGCGCCAAGGGATCTATGTGTTGACAAATTTTGGGAAATGAGTAACGTGGTTGATACGATTTTATAAATATCAAGAGGACGAGGTGAGGGTACTCATGTTCGAATGAAATTTCAATATTGAATGAGACATTTCATTATAAAATCTGAAATTTCAATATTGAATGAGACATTTCATTATAAAATTTAAGTGGACGAGGATATTTTCATTTATTTCAAAATTTTATGATAATGTTCCTCTTCTCAACCGTGTTTAGGCTAGACATTCATGTTACCATTTATCTATAAAATAATGGATAAAATAATAAAAAAATTTAAGAAAAAAATAATATACTTAATTTAACTGAAGACTAGATATATCTCAAGTGACATAAAAAGATTTATTTAGTTATATGTCCAATTGGTGAAGTATATATTGAAGAAATTAGTCATTAAATGCATTGGGAGAAACAATTTAGTTGAATTTCAAGCATTGAAGTCATTATTTAAGTTGGCCTTAAACTCCAGGGTTAATAATTTATAGGTTTATGGGGACTTAGGTCTAGTGATAAATTGGATGCATGGGAAGTAGTTCATCAATAGTACTAATCTTCATGGTATAGATTTACATTTCAAGGAGATCACAGGTGCTTATAATTCCTTCAGGATATGTCATGTATTCCGAGAACTGAACAAATTGGTTGATTCACTCTCAAAAGATGGTATGTCGTTGCCTTCGGGTTCAATTCTCTATACTACAGTCCAAGATGGCACGTCATTGGAAAGAAGGGAAAGTCTGACTATCGATTGATATTCCATTGCTCGTTAATTTCAAATGTTTGTTCTATTTCGAGGGGATTTTTAATTATATCATTATAAGTTAGTATAGGTTTTTTGTGGGACAATAGGAATGTGTTGATAATTGAAGACATATACATTATAGTAAGTGGAGCGGTGATAACATTTATACTAAGATTGATATTTGTGAACAACTTGAAATATTTGTGGACAATGCTGAAGCACCCAAGGAATGTATTTTATCTCCTTTTTTGGTAATGAAAATACAATTTTTTTTCTTGGAAAAAAAGATTAAAAGGACATGGTGCAGATATCACACATGAGTGTATTGCTAAATTTACTTTGGTTGAGCATTGTCATACATTGAAACATTACATCTACTTAGAGAATGTTTAGTTCGTTGCAAAAGTGATTACACCAAAAAAATGCATCAAGAAGTTGTTGAGATAAAAAAACACGTGATCATTCTTAATAGAAACACCAGGTGGAAATCAAGTGATTCTCGAAACCCTACTATCTACCTTCTTGAGAAGAAATCTCCTCACAATACTTCCACTCAAAGTGAGGAACACATGCTTTAACCCTCATTGAGTTGTTCTTTTATGTTGCATTTTTTGTTGGTATTTGAATTTGTATTGTTTTTCAAGTTGACTTCTTTATACCATAACACAATAGGTATTTATAAGATATCTTATATTCACATTCGCAAACTCTCCTCGAGATTGACTAAACTACAAAGTCTTAAATGTCGAGCCTTAATAAATACACACAAGGTTGTTAAAGATGGCTTGTGAGGTCAATGAAAGTGGGTAGCTAATATAGCTCCCATCAAGGTTCAAGTCCTACCAATGAGATGTTCATGTATGTGCTCACACCATCACACACAATAGTGGTTAGGGTATGTGCAAGTCTTGGGTAACTTTAATGGAATAAATATCCCCTGCTCACAATCTCTAAGTCGAAGGTGATTGAATTTAATGGTGCCAGTGGTTCCCCCATCATGCCAATTCTAGGTGTGATAGCTTCATTGTGATAAGAGGGAGCCTAAAAAAAATTGCATACACACATGCATACCATATAAAACAAATATGAAATGCCAACCCATAAAAGAATGAAAGAGTTAAAGGCTTTTTATGTTAAAAAATGGAGGGATATACCACTTTGACATAGGATTAGATAACTTTGACTTTGTTAAATACTTTATTCACTTAGACTTCATGGAAGGATTTTCATCTACTCAGTTCAATAAAGCAAACCCATTTGGTAGAAGGACTTGGTGACTAATCCACAAAGATGCAAGCACTGGGGATGGATGCATAAGTATCTTAGCTTGTGACTTTGGTTAATGATCATGACACACCCTTTAAAGGTTGTGATGTTGACACATATACATTCTTAAGATATAATATTGATACATATACAATCTCGACTAAGAAGTTGACCTCTACATTGTTAGTTTTTCTACTTGATTATTATGTCGAAGGCATGTATATAAGGAATTTTTTTTGTAGAATTTTTAATACAAATTATGTATTGCATGGATTCTCCTAATCTAACAATTATATGCCACTGTTAAAGACATATTCACTTCTACTAAAATTCTTGCGGAATTTAAAACACGGTCGCCAATCGCAATATCAAGAAGAGAGATCAATCACACATAACACAGATGTTTTACTGGGAAAGCATAAAGCTAAAAACCCCACTATCATATATTATGTATATATCATGGATCGTGAAACAATATCATACAAAAATCTAATCCAGGAGCTCTCAATACAATATACAATCGCCTCACACTGTCATACAAAAATTGGCAAATGCATGTGCCAATTTACTGCCTCCAGACAACCTGCCTCCTCTGCGCAATACCTGCTGATGGAAATCCCCACAACGAATGAATCCCTCTTGCCTAGGCTGCGCATTCCTCATGGGCACATCCACTGTGTGTGTGGTTGCATGAGTGCACTCACTGATGTCACAAATGATAGTCAAACTATCCCTTTCACCTGGTATCTCAACTGGGTCTCCACTGGATCTAACATGCATGTAGTTAACAGTGGTAAATCTCCAGTTGCATGTGAGACCATTGATTGTGAACTAATTAATAATTAATTCACCGATCTCTCACCAGTGTAAGTTTAGTTAAAACTAGTACAATTGAGCTTAACTCACTTAACTGAGTTAAACTACTTTACAACTCACATAACTACACATATAACTCTATTACAACTTCGAATCACTCAATTACAACTAATTCGACTTGCATGTCCCACCAATCAACCTTTGAACTCGAATTTCCTATAGCTAACTGATTTTCCACTTCAATTAACTATTTCCAAGTGCTCATTGAGAATAGATTAAAATTTATTGTCCAACTATTATTAAGGGATAATAATAGTCGATATACATCTATACATATAATTCGCTCACCATCTATAAATAGACATAATCTATAAATATAATTTTTCTCGTCATCGAAAAATAGACTTCCACCTAAAAATAGTCTAAGGCTCCATCCTAGTGTAGGTGCATAATTTTCACTAGGATCTTCTTGTTGAATCTCAACACTCCCTCTCAACAAGAAAGGGATTATCCTTCACCTTGATCCTGTCTCTATGGTATTCGAATTTGCTCTTGGTGAGCGCCTTCGTCAGAATATCTGCATCGTGATCTTCCGTAGGAATGTA
Source organism: Picea engelmannii (assembly GCA_009831015.1). Taxonomy (NCBI): domain Eukaryota; kingdom Viridiplantae; phylum Streptophyta; class Pinopsida; order Pinales; family Pinaceae; genus Picea; species Picea engelmannii. Next base: position 486,532 of record ML778867.1, on the reverse strand, counting down.
CTGAAGCAACATGATCTTCCGCTGCACACAATCTCTGATATGATGATACCGTATATCTATATGTTTAGATCTATCATGACACACAAGATTAATCGAGAGTTTAATGCAACTTTGATTATCACAATGAATCACTGTCGAATCTAAATGAGAACCAAACAAACCAACCAAGGTCTTTCTCATCCAGATAGCCTCACATGCAGCTTTACTCGTTGCCATGTATTCCACTTCCGCTGAACTGAGTGCCACAGATCTTTGCTTCCTGTTGTACCAAGAAACAACTGTAGATTCGATACTAAAGATCCCCTCTGATGTGCTCTTTCTGTCTGTTGGGCTGCCCACCCAATCTGCATCCGTGAAGCCATGCATCTTCACCTCATCCGTCTATTTGTACCATAAGCCATACTCAGATGTTCCCCTCAGGTATCTCAGGACATGCTTACCTGCCTTCCAAAAGAGCTTGGTAGGCTTAACCATCGCTTGACTCAGTTGGTTAACCGCATAGCAAATGTTCGGTCTCGTGTTCACTAGATACATCAGCGAACCCACTTGTCGTTGATAGACAATAACATCCACTACCTCTCCAGAAGTAGCATCCTCTTTCCTCCAGTTTCCTGGATGAGGAGTATCCATGGGTTTGTAGCCATCCATGTGAAACTTACCCAGTATCTCCCTTGCATACTTGCCTTAAGACACAAAAAGTTCACCATCTCGCTGCCATATTTCCAATCCAAGGAAATAATGAAGGAGGCCCATATCCTTCATCTCGAACTCCTTTGCAAGGTCCTCCTTGCATGAGTGTATCAACTGCTCATCACCAATCAGTATTAAATCATCAACATAAAGAACAATGATTAAAAGCTTAACCTCCACCATTGCATCAACCCAAGTGGGATCCTGCACTGCTTCTTGAAAGGAAGATGGTTCAGTCACAATACATTTTCTCATGAGAGTCATGTATCCAGTAAATTGATCAGGAGACTGTCTCTGTCTACACTGTGAAGTAGGGGCTCCTACATTCTGTGCAACATCTAGTCCCAATCTATCAACTTCCATGGTGCACTTTCTGCCATTTCCGATGGATGGCTCTACATGAGTGGCTTCCTCCATTCCATGAACCTCCTCATGTGGCCGATCCACATCTTGAGACTCATCTTTGGGAACCGACAGTTCCTCCTCTGCATGCAAGTCTAGCTCCCTCTCAAGCGACAACCGCATGGCTTTCCCCTCATTGAATTTTATATCCCGTCCCATAACAGTCATCTTACTGTTAGGAAAATACACACGGTAATTATGGGGTGTTTCTATGTACCCCACAAATATCCCAACTTCGGTGGTTGGCTCCAGCTTCTTCCTGGCGTTCTTGGTCACATGCACATAAACAGATGAGCCAAAAATCTTAAAGTGAGAAACATTCGGTTTCTTACCAGTGAAAGCTTCTTCAGGTGTACTCATGCCAAGTACTATACGAGGACAACAGTTTTTCACATAAACCACAGTGTTGCATGTTTCTTCCCACAAATGCATTGGTAGGCCATGATCATGCAACATCGCTCGTGTTGCACCCATGATCGTTCTGTTCTTCCTCTTCGCGATCCCATTTTGTTGTGGGTTATGAGGTGTTATGTGTTCTCTTTGAATTCCTTCTTTGCTGCAGAAGTATTTGAATTCGTTAGAGATGTATTATCCACCATTGTCGCTCCTCAGAGCCTTCACTTTCTTACCTGACTCTTTCTCCACCAATGCTTTAAACTCACAGAACTTTGAGAATGTTTGATCCTTCTTCTGCATGAAGAAGATACAACATTTACGAGAAAATTCATCAACAAAAATAACATAATACTTATGTTTTGTTGTTGAAGCAACCGAGAATGGTCCACACACGTCTATGTGAACTCTCTCCAGGATCACCGAAGCACGGTTCTCCTTTTCATGAAAGGTGGACTTTACATACTTCCCCGTGGTGTAACCCTTGCACTGATCTAACTGAGAAAGTGTTCCCATTGGATGTCCAGTACATATTTGCTGCATGGTTTTCAAGGCTCCATAATGAACATGGCCCAATCGCCTGTGCCATAATTCACCCTCATCCCGACTCACCACTTTTTCTGCCTTGCCCATCATGGCAGCGCAACCATCTACCTCCAACTTGTAGAGATTCTTAACTCGAAACCCTATCTTCTTGACTTAACCTGTTGTTTTATGTTGCAGGAAATCTTTTCCATCGCTGAAAACAACGTCATAGCCTTTGTCCTCCAACATTGCGACTGAGACCAAGTTTTTCTTCAGACCTAGAACATGCATAACATCTTTCAATTGAAATGGTTTACCTGACTCCCTCTGAAAGGTAATGGTACCAATGCTAGTCGCATTGTATCGTCCATCGTCGCCCATCTCTCTATGCATTTTGAGATCTTTCTCATCCAAGTCACTGAAAATCTCCTTATCTCCCATCATGTGGAAGGAAGCACCACTATCCAAATACCACACCAATCACAATGCACTTGACACCATGCATGCGATCAAGGAGAAGTCAAGTTCAAATTGCAAGGCAAGGGCCTCACAAGTTGCAACTCCAACAACCTTCTTGTTCTTCTTCTTCTACGGACAGTTAGTAGCAAGATTCCCATGTTCGTGACAGTAAAACCACTTCACTTTGGACAAATCCAACTTCTTGCCTTTAGACTCGGATTTTGAATGGAATTTCTTCCCCTTCCCTTTCCTTGCCTTGGCATCCAAAGCACAATCCTCTTCATCATTATGTTTTGATGAAGAGCCAGCTCTGGCGTTCCGCCTGAACTCCTCCTACGCTAGATCCGACCATAGTCGTTCCCAATCTGACAATTTTTCCCTTCCATTGACAGAGTCTTGATAACTGTGCCAATTCTTGGGAAGTCTAGGAGAACCAAGATCACCAAATCATCATCAGTGACTGTTATTCCCACACTCCCCAACTCATCCCGACATTGGACAAACTTCGTGAGATATTTTGGAGTGGAGTTTCCCTTCTCCATCTTGATCTTCCTGAGTTTATCTTTGAGTGCCAATTTCCTATGGTCGTTGTTGTTTTGGAATAGATTCGTCAAAGCCTTCCACATTGCATATGGTGTGGCTTTCCCATGGAGGTTTGAGACAATGTGGTCTCTTACTCCCTCCAACATGTTCCTCCTTGCCTTTGCCACTTTCTTTTGCTATGCATCAAGATTTGCAGCGTCTGCAACATCTGGCTTAAGAACATCCTTGTCAATGAATTCCTTCAAGCCATTGTCTTCGAGTACTGCCTCCATCCTGTCCTTCCAAGAAATGTAGTTCGAGTTGCCCTCGAGTGCATACTCTAACCTCGAGCCATTGAAAGCCATTTTGATCTTGAATCAGCTGTAGCACCAAGAAAGTCTTTCTGCAATTTCGAATTCTATCCAATCACAAACTCAACTTCTGCAATCTTCTGCGCTTTGATACCATGTAGAAATTTTAATAAAAATTATGTATTTCCTAGATTCTCCTAATCTAACAATTATATGCCACTATTAAATACATAATCGTTTCTACTAAAATTCTTGTGGAATTTAAAACACGATCGCCAATTGCAATATCAAGAAGAGAGATCAATCACACATAACACAGATGTTTTACCGGGAAAGCATAAAGCTAAAAAACCCACTATCATATATGATGTATATATCATGGATCATGAAACAATCTCATACAAAACTCTAATCCAAGAGCTCTCAATACAATATACAATCGTCTCACATTGTCATACAAAAATTGGCAAATGCATGTGTTAATTTACTGCCTCCATACAACCTGCCTCCTCTGCGCAATACCTATTGATGGAAATCCCTGCAATGAATGAATCCCTTTTGCCTAGGTTGTGCATTCCTCATGGGCACATCCACTGTGTGTGTGGTTGCATGAGTGCACTCACTAATGTCACAACTGATAGTCAAACTGTCCCTTTCACCTGCTATTTCAAATGGGTCTCCATTGGATCTGACATGCATGTAGTTAACAGTGGTAAATATTCAGTTGCATGTGAGACCACTGATTGTGAATTAATTAATAATTAATTCACTGATCTTCCACTAGTTTAAGTTCAGTTACAACTAGTACAACTGAGCTTAACTCACTTAACTGAGTTAAACTACTTTACAACTCACATAACTACACATATAACCCTGTTACAACTTCAAATCACTCAGTTACAACTAATTCGACTTGCATGTCGCTCCAATCAACCTTTGAACTTGAATTTCCTATAGCTAATTGATTTGCCACTTTAGTTAACTATTTCCAAGTGCTCATTGAGAATAGATTAATATTTATTGTCCAACTATTATTAAGGGATAATAATAGTCGACATACATCTATAAATAGAATTTGCTCACCATCTATAAATAGACATAATCTATAAATAAAATTTGCTCATCATCTAAATATATACTTCCACCTAAAAATAGCTTGAGGCTCCATCCTAGTGTAGGTTCATAACTTTCACTAGGATCTTCTTGTTGAATCTCAACATTTTTTACCAAAACCCGTCAACTACTGAAAACATTTGGTCCAAACCACCTTGTATTTATACAACTCCAACTGTCAAGCATTTCATGCTCCACCAATGTTCTCCACCTTTTTCGTCTGGTTTTGTGTAGGCTTTGAATTATGCTTGTTTCATACACTCTCAAATTCGAAGCTGACTGAGTCTTGGCTTTGCCTGTTTGTGGTTAGAGCTCATGCTGGAAAAATAACCAAGCTATTCAAGTTGGGCCCTGCCATCCTCTTCTCGCTCTAGAGATGTGCCCCGCTTCGTAGCCTGAGCTGCTCATGGGCGGAGTTCAAACACGTAAGAGAAAACTCCTTCTACGACATATTTCATATATTTTATTCACAACATCAATATCCTCTCTCCTTTTATTCAATTCTTTAGCCTGCTTCTCCACATGCAGTTTTCTTCTCTCAGACCTTAGCAAGGGCATCGTCAAGGTATTTTTTTCCTTTATCGAAGATTTCATGAACGACACAGGATTTGATCTTGAGCATTTCCTTCATGAACCTTGTTTCCCCAACTCCCTAAGAAGATCCTCCATTTCTCGATCTCTTGCTTCAGATTCTGAAAATTAAAACTCGAGATGTGATTTATTTCATTTTCTTCATACATAGACATATTTCTTCTATGGAATAGAATTTGGGTTAAACGTAGTAATGAAAATTGAATGATTATGAACATGTACTTACCATATGAAGGTGGACTGAAGTAGCTCTGCGTGCCTCTCATGGCTAAAATAAGGTTATGTTCGGTGGATTTGATGTTCATAGGCTTCGTGCAAAAGGTTGTACCTAGCGCACACCCCATGAGCTAAGTTTATGTGGTGTACCACATGAGATATCAATGCAGCCATTATCTTGGCCACATCAACTAATGTATCTATTGTACCCACCAAGCAGATTTGGAAGATAGAAGACATACATTCCCCAGGGAAATCCCCAGAAAGAGATGTTTAAAGACCAATGAAATGCTCATTAAACAATTGACCAAAAACTTTCATCTCACTTTATAATAAGTGATCGTCAACCGAAGGCCGACCACTTATGTATTACCCCACTAATTGATAGAACCAAGATGCAAAAACCCAATTCCTTATGATCGTGATCCACTATCCTCTCCCAATATTCTCTCTAGGAGTAGGAGAAGCAAATGCAGTAGCTAGAGAACCAACAACAATAGCCAAAGCACCAACAACACTCCAATTGCCTGAACATCTGCTATCTTTCCTCCCTAAACCGACCTAGAAAGAAAAGGCTTGCATGCACAAGAGGGTGTCACCATGAGAGGTGGAATCAAAGCTTAGTGATTTGAGTGATTCACTGACCTTGATCGACTGGTAATGGCTCTTGATCACCACCATTGAATGCTCTTTCAATGGTATCTCCACTCTACTCAATCAAGTTACCATTTGAGTAGTTATCGTTGGATGTGGCGGCTTAAGGAGTGAATGGGTGGTAGGTTAATTCGATCCACTACCCAACGACTTGGCATTTTAATGTATACATTCAATAGTGAATGTGCCACATCTTCCACAATCATTGTCTTATCTTGCACCAATATTGTAACACTTGTCTCACAAAGTTTTAGTATTTAATATGTTTTTTGTTATTTTTTATATTTTTAATTAGGTATTTTTAACCAATATTAAATGATTTTCAAATTTACACTCAATATCTAGCCACAATCTAGAAATTCATGAAATCAACCTTCACTCTCAAAAAACTAAAAAGGTATTTACCGCTATCAGCCTAGAAGTTGTCAATTTTATATTTATCCTTAGATGTACCAATGCCACTATTCAAATTATCTAAAAGAAGGAAACGTACGCGAAAAAGAAAATTATTTCCAAGTTTCTCCCATATCACCATCATCCTCTATTCTTTCATTTTATAAAATTCCATTGCTTTGGAAATAGAAATAGAAAGTTTTTTTTTTTTTTTTTCTATAACTCAAATAGATTCTAAATGTATGTGACCACAACACATATCCAACACACATGCAACTATAAACTTGTTAAATAAAGCCAATAAATTTCAAAACTTTGTAAACAAACTTCTTTAAAGATAGAAAAAAAGAAGGTGATATTTACCTGCACACTGTGATGGTCCTTGTTACATGCTTAGCAATATATGCACACGACCTCTTCCTTATAATATGAACAATACATTTTTCTCTTGGTTTTGCTTGAATCTCCATGGAACTAATAAGTTTTTTGCACTTGGTTTTGCTTAAGCCTTCAAGCATGGATTAGTAAGTCTTGAAGAAGTTAGTCTTTATAAATGTGTTTTGAGTAAAGGTACCAACTTGGAGTGTTGATCAACGATGATGAAAGATTTTTTAATGGAAAGAATAAAAGCATAACCAATAATTAGAGATTGACAATGAAATAACGAGATTAATCAACAAAGATTTAATTTGCCCTACCTACCAACGATAATATTGAGATAGAAATGATTCCTATCCAATCATAGCTTGGAAATCCTACATGGAAGCAAAGACCATAGTAACACTCATTTTGTTAGCCATATTATGCATTTCATCCATAGGTCCTATAAATAGTATCTATGTTACAACACCATCTACTACATCATGCCAATGCACATATTTTAGATTTCTACAAACCTAGACAAAAAAAATGATAATTGTTCATTCATTAACATTGAAATGGACTATTAAAGTCTGTTGTGATAACTTATAATCTACTACAGTAGCCAAGACAATATAATAATAAGTGTTTTACAAAATTGTAGGAACAAGATCCTCTACAATTTCCACTCACACTTGGAAATCCTCATGAAGATTGTATAACCACACAAATCAAGTAGGCATTAATCTCGCTAACATGTACAACTATGTAATGATAACATAATAAAAACTACAATATTTTTAGTTATTTCTTCTAAATAAAAACCACTAAAATAAGTGGTTAAATTAACCATTATTCCATTCCAATAACATAATAATTTTGATATTATTATAATATGATAGCTTTTGTATCCATTAATTATATATAAGGGAATAATTGTATTACATCATACTCCTTGAGCATTATAATTAATACTTGTATTACATCATATTACCTACCTAATTAATTGTAACACTAAGCATTATAATGATAATTGTATTACATCATATTATCTACCTAATTATAATAAATTATTAATTGATGGATATCATATTTGGTGAATTTTATTAGCTATTTATTATAATGGATATCATTATGTAGCCCCACTGAATAATACCATTTTTACTTAGACATTCCCATTCACTCATTAGAAGGTATGCTAGGTTTTTTGAATTGGTGAAGAGGAGGTATGATTTAGATAATTTATATTATATTAGGATTTTTATTTTTAAATCAACTTTATTAAATTGAAACTCTCTTATTTTTAAATTATTTTAATAAATTAAAAAAAAAAAAAGGTTATCTCTACAATATCTTTTTTTAAATGAGTCTTGGAGTATAACCTAAAACTACTTTTGCTTGGTGAAGAACTCGTCTTTTTCGGATGTAAAGAAACATGTTAACAACTCACGATCTAGAAGTATCTGGTAGGAGTGAAAGTCCACCTCCTTACATAATCAATTAATTATTCCACATGGAATGGTTTTCCTTGAATAACTATGTTGAGACAACTTACATTCCCAGATAATAGCCAACAATGACTATCCCTACTACTAGTTGACAACTAAACTATTTCCAATTGTATAAAAATCTTTTCTTAAATATTTCAAAGAAGTGAAATCAATATCTAACCTTAAATGTGCAAAATTTGTGATTAAACATTTCAATGAAAACGAAAGGTTAAAAATAGATAGGGATTATAACATTATAAAGGTAAAAAATGTTGAATATAACAACGTTAGATTTCGTATTGATATGAAATAGTATGATAAAACATAAACTTTGTGATTTACATGAAAATGATATCCACTATGTAGATTTTTGTACCATAACTTTGATATCATAGGTTTTTGTTTGAAATTTTATAAATGTGTATGGTTTTCTTATTAGAAACCATGTATATGTATTCTATTAATTTAAATTTCAAATATTAATTTGAAAAAATAATGGAGTTAAATGTTTTTTATGTTAAAAAATAGAAGGTCAATTTTGTTAGTATATTTGGTTAAGGGTTTTGTTTGCTAGATGATTCGAGTTCAATATCCTTACGGTGTGTTTAGTCGGGAGGAGACACACAAAAATCCAACGATGTTAAGGGTTGGTGCGGCCCAAGCCAGGTACGATACCTAGATGATTTTGATGACTTAGATGCCCCTGGGTTGTGGTTTCTTAGCCAATGGTTGAAATGTTGACCTCACAAGTGACGCACATTTCTAACAAACAAAAAAAATGTTAAAAAATGGAAGAATAGTAATAAATAGTAATAAATCCATAGGAGATGACATTAAAGATGGATGCAAAAGTATTTTAACTTGTAGTTTTGGTTAATAATTATGTCACACTTTAAAGAGTGTGATATTGATATAGATATGAGGGGTAAATTCATCTTTTTTGTTTTTTAACTGAAACGGTTGAAGGATTTATTAACTGGAAGAAAAGTGGGTCTTTGCCGAGGCGACCCTTATTACAAGGCAGATTTCTAGCTGCAACTGCTTTTGAAGGGCAGCATTTTCAATGGATTTGATAATAACTTTCATTGTTTACAATTAGGAGTCCTTTCACAAGAGAGCTGCCTTTGTTCGCCATCATATCAGCTTCGTTGTTCAACTTTCTTAAGATATGATAAAACTTGCACGAATTGAAGTCTAGTAAGACTCTCTTCAGTCTTTCTAGGATTTTGTTTAGGCTGGCATTGCTGAACCGGATCTTCATGTTTAGATTTCTTATTATTACTTCTGAGTCTCCGAAAACTTGTAAATCTTTGACTCCTTTTTCTCTGGCGAGGAGGCAAGCTTTGGTAAGCCCTAACATTTCAGCTTGATTGTTAGATTTCTATCCTAATCCCTAGCAGAAGCAATCTTTTGTAGTCCCATCCGGAGAGTATAAGACCCCCCCGGCTCCGGCTGCACCTGGGTTTCCTTTAGACGCCCCGTCAAAGAAGATTGTGGTTAAGTTTTTAGACCTCCACCATGGCTGGAATTTGTCATCATCAACTCTTATTCGCCATTCCAGATTGGTTGTTTTTGGTGAAGGGAAATGCTTACTCGGAAGTGGGACAAGCAGGCTTAACCACCTCTTTTCCTCCGGAAGTAACAGAGGATCCTCTTTGGCATACTGTTGTTGGGTCGCTTCCAGAAGGAATGACTTAGCTTTTGCCGCTACTTGCAATAGAGAGTGCCGCTCCTCTTTGAATATCATCTGATTGCGGGTCAACCAAAGCTGCCAGCATACATACTTGGGCATCGTTGTCCATATTTTGGTCCAGAAAGATTTAGACGGAATGCGCTGGGGGTAGATTAGATTCCAAGAGGCGAAAAGTTTTGCTATCGAATTCTGAGGTGGAATAATAATCTGGAAATCCTGAAGAAAGAGCCCCCATACCTCTTTGGCAAAGGTGCAGTCCATGAACATGTGCTGAGATGTTTCGAAGTTATTGTTGCAAAGCGCGCATCTGTGAGGCCCCACTATGTTCCTTTTCTCCATGTTGTCTCCCGTAAGAATTTTGTTGTGCATCAGGGTCCAGAAAAAGAAGTTCACTTTTGGGATGGATAGTTGGTCCCAGACTCTTTTCCAAAAAGCTGGTGTATGGCTGATGTTTCTTGAGGCCTGCAAAGCTCTATATCCTGTCGTTGAAGTGTAAACTCCTATCTGGCCCCATCCCCATTTGTCTTTAGTGGTTCTATTGACTGGGGCAACATCCTCCAACAGGTCAACAAGAATGGATTGTTGCTGTGATAAATGAGGAGGAACTCCGTGGAAGTCCCATCCTGCCCAGTCCCCTCGGTGATCCCATTTCGAGAGGTCATAAAGACTGATTACTCCTGCTCTCTCCAGCCAATCTCTGAGATCTGCAATTTCATCATTTTCTGCCAGGGGTTCTCTCCCCATGATGCTTTCCATCCAGATTGACGTGCGTTTGCCATTGCCAGGGATTCTGTACGCCAGATTTTTGAAAAACTTGTTGCTTTTGCAACACAACTTCCACATATGCGTACAATTTGCAGAGCTATCAACCTGAAGGTTGCTGAGTGAACTGTTTACTCCATATTTTGCTCTCAGAGTGGAGCTCACCGGGTGCATGGGATCATCAATCAGCATCCAAAGGATCTTACCTCCAAGCGCTAAGTTTGCAAGTGATGGGTCCCGAATTTGTAAACCTCCCTCTGCCGTGGGTCTTCTGACAGTCTCCCAATTCACCAGATGCAGTTTATTGTCATTGCCCTTTCCCCCCTGCCACAGGAAGTCTCAGATGAGCTTGGAGATCTGCTCGTTCACCGTTCTGGGGGCTAAGAGAAACGCTGCCTGGTAAAGAGGAATTGCGGACATCACAGACTTAATGAGTGTGACTTTGCCGCCCCTTGTTAGCCAAAAGCCTCCCCATGCTGCTATTTTGTTTTTTATTTTGGAAATGAGGTCTGTCCAAACCAATCTTTTGTTGCCACCTGAGATAATCGGGAGGCCGAGATACTGAATTCTTTCCCAATTTTCGTGACTTTTAAACCCGAGGATGGCAGAGATGCCTACGAGTTCCTGGTGGCTTAGATTCCAACTGTATATTTCGCTTTTGCTGTCATTGATTACAGCTCCCGAGGATCTGCAATATGTTTTGAGAACCAAATCGATGGCTCTGGCTATTCTAATGGAGGCTCCTCCGAGTAAGAGTGAGTCATCTACAAAAAGCGTGTGGTTTAAGGGTTCTTCCCCAATGGAGGATTTAAGCCCCGAAATGTTTCCAGCTGTCCTTTCAGCAATGAATTTTCTACTGAGGGTGTCCGCCATGATTATATAGAGGAAGGGAGACAGAGGGCATCCCTGCCTGATGCCCCTCTGTGTTTGAAAGAAGCTAGTGGGACGACCATTGACTAAGGGAGCGACCCATGGTTTGTCAATGCATGCCTTGATCATCTGAACAAACTGGGGCGAAAAGCCGAAAGAGAGAAGAACTCTGTATAAGAACGAACGGTTGACTCTGTCGAACGCGTTTTCCATATCCAACTTTATCAGCATTCCTTTCTCGTTCCGATGTATGCTGGAGTGTACAATCTCCTGAACTTGTATTACATTATCCTGTATATGCCTGCCTTCCACAAATCCGCCTTGATAATTGGTAATCATTCTTTTTAGCAGAGGTTTAATCCTATTTGCAAGAAGCTTTGCCATGATTTTGTAGGATGCATTGCACAAAGATATTGGCCTGAATCTTGCAAATGATTCAGGGTTGGTGTCTTTGGGAATTAATGCCAGATATGTAGAGTTGGTTCCTCCACCAACCTTCGCTTTTTTCATGCACCCCCTGATCATTTTAAGGAGATCATCTTTGATGATATGCCAGCAGGATTTGTAAAAGTGAATTGAAAAACCATCAGGCCCAGGAGCCTTGTCTGCCTCCATGGACCAGATTACGTTGGTAATTTCTTCCTCGGTAGGTGGCTGGCAGAGAGAATCATTATCTTCTGGACTAATGAGGTGCGGGATATTGGAGAGAAGATCTGCAGTTTCCTCTTCGCTACTTAGAATGTCTTCTCTATATAAATTCTTGAAATGGGATTCTGCAGCGGCTTTGACTTGATTGAACCCTTTGCAGACTTGACCATCCCCTGTTTTTATTTCTGCTATGTGGTTCCTGGACAACCTCGCTCTATATTGCCGATGGAAATAGGAGGTGTTCCTGTCCCCAGCCTTCAGCCAGAGACTTCTGGATTTAAGTCTCCAGTATTCTTCCTCCCTTCGGAAGGATTGAAATGTAGATCGCTGCTCTTTTACTTCTTTTTCCAGCAGCTCTGTTGTGATATCTTTGTGTTCCATATCTGTTTGCAAAGCTTGCAGTGACTGCACTGCTTCTCTTCTTTGTTCGGTAGGGGAGGGGGCTAGTTTCTTTATCCAGTCCTTCAACGCTTGTTTTGTGGCTTTCAACTTTTGTTCCCAGACATAGCTTGGCGATCTCGAGAAAGACTTGACCCATGCTGGTTTTACTGTCTCTAAAAATTCACCTCTGTCAATCCACAAAGGGCTGAAACGAAATGGAATGGGGCCCAACTCTTCTTCTTCTTCCAGGAGGAGCTGTATTGGCTTATGGTCTGAGGTAAGTTTGGGCAGAATTTTGGTAGTGATAATCTTTTTGTTCATCATTATGGAACTTTGCACAAGAAATCGGTCTAAACAAGCAGATATGTGGTCCGCACCCACCCTGTTGTTGGACCAAGTGTATATGCTTTGGATGGGATTGAAGTCTAAGAGGTCCCAAAACTGCATGATTTCCTCTACCTTTACCAGCATGGGGTCTGTGTTATTGGAGCCTCCCCTCTTCTCTTTTGCTTTTGTTACAATATTAAGGTCCCCTGCTATGATGATGTTGCTGGGAGAGTTCTTGTCTAAATAATTCGATAGTGAGTTCCAACATTCTCGTTTTTCAGCGTAAGAAACTGGTACATATAGATTAAAAAGAGAGATGGATAACTTACTTGAGTTGTGCTTCAGCTCCGTGAAAATCCAGTGCTAAGTTTCGAAGTGCTTATTCAGATGGAAGATGTCATCGGTCCAAAGAGTTGCCAATCCTCTGGAGGTCCCCCTTGAACTGACTGCTTTGCCAGCTCTTTTGTTCCACTTTGATCTGCTGATTTCCAGAAGGGCTTCCCCTTCTATTTTGGTCTCCTAGAGCATTAGAATATCTGAGGGATCTACTTTCAAAAGGTCCTTGATTGCTTCTATTTTAGAGGGATTCCCCAGACCTCTACAATTCCAGGAGGCGAGTTTCATTATTTACTTGATGGG